>QJPP01001196.1:0-370000 GCA_003996215.1 Jaltomata sinuosa | reverse complement strand
CCTCGATTTACACTGTCTATCTAACATGCAAAGATTCTGGCTTTTTGCTTACGCTGTTTATGCACTATTATCTTCCATTATGAAACTTATTGAACTCTCCTTCAGGACCATTTGCCACATCTCCATTTGAACTTACACTGATACCCAAAGTACTTAGATCCCTCTACTCACCTTCAATTCCTGAACGAGTTTCCTCTTCAAGTCTCAGCACTAAATTCTGCAATGGAGAGATAACTAAGAAAATAAAAGTGTACTTTGTCTAATAACTAATTTTTAGATAAGATAATCACACATTTTATTAGTATTTTATAATAGCAGGCAAAGATCCTGAGTTTGATCTCATCGCTGTTCATTATAAAAAAAACCAAGTATTTAGCTCATGGAAAAGAATTAAGTCCGAGTATAAGCTAAGAGGTGTGTTGATGTCATAATTAAGTAAATAAAAGTATATTCTTTCTAATCAAGTTGTAGAGTAGCCTCAACAATTTAAGCTTTTAGATGAGAGGGTCACACGTGTCGCAATTGAAAGCCGCAGTGGCGGGTATTGGGATGACAATGCCGGCACGGCACATGGGACAATTGATGTGTGATCTCAGCCAAGTGTCAATGCAAGGTATGTGAAAAGCATGGTTACACTTGGGCAAAATCCTAAGAGTTTCATCTTCTTGAAACTCACTCAAGCAAACAGAACACTCTGTTCCTTCAATTATTCCTTCCCCTCTTTTATACTTGCAAATTGTGATGGCGCTGATGACTGATTGCTGAAGACCCACTGTTCGAATATCACTTAACTCTTCTTCTTCTTCTACTACTTCTACTTGCTGCTCCGGTTGTGAAGAAGTTCTTGGGTTGCGGAATTTGTGAATGACGAAAGAACAAAATATGTAGACAGCAATGCCTAAGACTGTAAATAGAAGGATCAAGAAGATAGAAGCAGTGTGTTTATCTGGAGACTGCGAAAGAGGAACTTCGGTTATGAAATTTTGTGGTAGTGGTGGTAGTTCAATTCCTGGAAGCAGACAAATACCCGGGCAAATATAAAAACATGACAGCGGACAAATTCGAGATTGATACACCTCTGGGTTGCAATAATAGCTGCTACAAATTTCGCCCGTGGAATTATCAAGAGTTTCAAACATCAGCTTTCGGTCATCGAAGCCCATGATTGCAGATAATTGTTTAATGAGAGATGTGAAGAAACGTACATATAGCTTCTGGCTTCTGCCTTGTTTCAAATTCTGGATGCAAGAGAATATTGAGCATCTTATAGCCTAGTTCCTAACGAAATTGTCACATGACGATGAATGCCTTATGTTTTTTATTTCTTTTCTGTGCTTCTTCTTATTGGATTTTTGTGAAGTCTAGTATACTGGGCGACTGATTAAGACTGATTTACACAAACTTCCATTTTTTCCTGTTTGTTCCGCTCAATCTGAGCTGGCGCTTGTCAAATTGGACATTCATTGTTCAAAGAAATTAACTATATGTATTGATAGTGTAGTTAATTTAATTGTTTGGAACAAGTTGTTTGCCCAATTTTTCAAGTAACTAGTTCACTGCTAGAGGGTAAAATTTGGTTAGTCTCTGCCAATAATTTTCCAGCTTATCACATCTTTCAGCACAGTCTGCCCTGTTGCATTCCCTATTTGGCAAGTAGTGAAATAGTTCTGGCATATAGATACTCAAGGAGCCAGTTGATCAAACAATGAAAGATTGAGGCTCCGGAGATTATTCGGAATTGGTGTTGAGGGCTTTAATATTTTCATTGTCTGGATTTTCTCTCTAACTTGGCCACTATCAGAATTGGCTTGATGAACAGAAATTCACAACGATGACTCAACTGAAGGAACGGATGTCAACCATGCTGCTAGCATGTCATCTAAGAGTAGTCTGCACTTTGCAGTCTGGTATTTATGCTTTCCCTTGGTATTGTGATGCCAATTTGTTGCGTTTAAGGCAGTGATAGAAAACTCTTGGCTTTTCCAATTATTTCAAGCTTCACCTTAGATGTATTTTCAATAAAATGTTGCATCTTTCATGCTAGTGTGTTCGAGCATCACCTTAACTAGTCCTGATTAGTTCTTATCTGAATAAAGGCAAGGAGAAAATGACATTTTAAGTCAACAACTTGCTAGAATTTGTCATTAACTCCTTCAATTTAACTGTTTTCAGATGATTTAGCACAAGGAAGCTGTAAAAGTACAAATGACTGTCGTTCATATTCATACGTGTCTCCTCAATTGCCAGAGCCCTGTCTCCTCTTAGCATAAACCGCCTTAACCTTCCCCCAAGTTTCCTCTTCTCGCTTGCCTTTCCAACAAAAGCATAACTTCAGTTTTCTGAGAACCTGACTTGCCCACACGAGTCTTAATTAAGTCCGGTTATCACAGATTTCACACAACAGAAGAATGTGGATCAAAGATGTTCATGGGATTGTCACACGCTTCAAGAGGTATTCCTCGACTTATGTTTGAATAAATTTGTAATATGTATGTTGTCTATCTTACTTGCATAGATTCTAGATTTTTTGCTTCCGCTGTTTATGCATATCTTCAACCATGAACCTTATTTAACTCTCCTTCAGCAGCATTTGCCACATCTATCTTTGAACTTACACTGATACCCAAAGTACTTGCATCTCCTGAATCACCTTCTTTTCGAATGTCAATCTTTAATGCCATGGCATTTTCTGAAATTCCTGAACGAGTTTCCTGTTCAAGTCTCAGCGCTAAATTCTGTAATATAGAGATAACTAAGAAAACAAAAGTGTACTTTGTTCATAACTAGTTTTTAGATAAGATAGTCACACATTTTATTAGTATGTTATAATATCAAGCAAAGATCCTGAGTTTGAATCTCATCGCTGTCCATTATTAAAAAAACCAAGTATTTAGCTCATGGAAAATAATTAAGTCCGAGTACAAGCTAAGAGGTGTTATAATGTCATAATTAAGTAAATAAAAGTATATTCTTTCTAATAAAGTCATAGAGTAATAAAGTAAATAAAAGTATGCTCCTCAACAATTTAAGCTTTTAGATGAGAGGGTCGCACGTGTTGCTCAATTGAAAGCTGCAGTGGCGGGTATTGTGATGACAATGCCGGCACGACACATGGGGCAATTGGTGTGTGATCTGAGCCAAGTATCAATACAAGGTATGTGAAAAGCATGGTTACACTTGGGTAAAATCCTAAGAGTTTCATCTTCTTGAAACTCACTCAAGCAAACAGAGCACTCTGTTCCTTCAATTAGCCCTTCACCTCTTTTATACTTGCGAATTGTGATGGCGCTGATGACTGATGACTGAAGACCCATTGTTTGAATATCATCAAACCGTTCTTCTTCTACTACTACTACTTGCTGCTCCGATGGTGAAGAAGTTCTTGAGTTGCGGAATTTGTGAATGACGTAGGCACAAAATATGTAGACAGCAATGCCTAAGACTGATAATAGAAGGATCAAGAAGATGGAAACAGTGTGTTTATTTGGAGACTGTGAAAGAGGAACTTCGGGTGTGAAATTTGGTGTTGGTGGTGGTGGTGATGGTTCGTATTCTGGAAGCTGACAAATACTCGGGCAACTATTATAACATGGTAGCGGACAAACTATAGAATGATACACCTCTGGGTTGCAATAATAGCTGCTACAAGTTTTGCTGGCGGAATCATCAAGAGATTCAGACATAAGTTTTCGGTCAATGTGGAAGGCCATGGCTGCAGCTAATTGTTTAACAAGAGATGAGAAGAAACATGCATATAGCTGCTGGGCTGTGCCTTGTTTCAAATTTTGGGGTGCAAGAGAAAATAGAGCATCTTACAGCCTAGTTCCTAACGAAATTGTAACATGTCGATGAATGCCTTTTGTGTTTTTTCTCCTGTTTTTTTCATTTCTTTGTTTCTTCTTATTGGACTTTTGTGAAGTCTAGTATCCTGGCCGGTTGATTAAGACGGATTTACACAAGCTACCATTATTTTTCCCTCCTTGTTGCGCGCAATCTAATCTGGCTCATGGCAAGTTGGACATTCATTGTTCTAAGAAATTTACTCCTCATATGCATTGATAGTTCAAATCTCTTGGCTTTTCCAAGTTCAAGTGTCACCTTAGATGTATTTTCAATGAAATATTGTATTATCTTTCATTCTAGTGTTTACAAGCTTCACCATCACTGTACGTAGTTTCAATAAAATGTTGGTATCTTTAATTTATGTTGCTGATTATAGTAATACAAAGTTACTTGTCCTGATTAGTTTTAATCTGAAGAAAGCTGGCAAGGAGAAAATGACATATTAAGCCAAGAGTTAGCTCTATGAAATGATTATTAATTGTCTATGTTGATATTTTCATCAAGAGCAAGACTTTTGAGCCATTTTGGGTCATCGAAGTCTAATCCATATAGAGATGATGACGCCCTAGTGATGCAATATGTTTTCATTTTGCTTTTTTCTGTTTATTCATATTAGGGAGCAATACATTTGAATTTCGCATAAGAATGTCAGAATGTCTAACGTCATCACAATTTAATTGAATTATGCAAGAAGCTAAGTACCATAATAAAATAAAGAGTTTCCATAATGATTTTAGCTTGCAAGGAACAGGTTACTTGTCAGGCAATTTTTAAGGTTACTTTAAGCTTAAATTCACAAATGGTACATAAAATAAGCAAAGAAAGCCCAATCCTATTATTTCTTGGCGTGTTTAGATCTTCTTCATCACATGTTAAGTGCTAACTTATTGGCCTTTACAGACTCCTCTGGCCTAAATTTCCTTAAAAGAAAGCTCTTCTGCTTCATATATATATAGCCAACGTAACCTTGTTTTTTTTTCAGAAAATTAGTTTCTGCTGTTCGTTCAAAATTACTTATATCTGTTTTGTTGGTGATTGATCATGGCTGCAAATTCTTCATCTTCGTACAAAATCCGAAGTCTTGTTACGTTGCTTCACCAATACTATAGAGTTCGCTTTAGTGCTACATCCTCAGAGTTACAGGGCCTCCATGGCATAGTTCCGATTACTAGGATCCGTTATCATGGCTCAGTAAGTCCAGGATTACGGTTTATCAGTTCTGAAGAGTATCGAATAACCAATAAGACGGATCAGTAATTAATTCTTCTCTACTCATTTTACGTTTAAATAAAGCAAAAACATCACCGTTTATTAATACCTTGTATAAAAAAGATTGAATTTTGTTTCTTGATTGTATCTGTAAGGGCAAAGAATGAAGCAAGCAAGGTTCCTCCGGTAGAGCCAGCACCTTCTAAGCCCAATTTATTTGCTTGGTATGCTATTAATTATTGTCATTGATGATTTTTGAAATGGATTCATGAATGAAACAATCTCATTGTAATATGCAGGGCAAAATGGCTTTTGGGATCCATACTATCAATATTCCTCCCATTTTGGAAGCAAAATTGGGACAGCTTTCGAAGAATTGAAGGTATGAAATTTAAATGCATATTGAACAGTCCCGGAATAGAATTCGATATGTTTCAAAACACAGATAAAAAAACATCTAAATTAATTTTGAATAATCTCATAAAATATTCAGAGATTGATGATCACAATATGAACGTTGCAAGAACAGACTGAAATGACAAAAATCTTTAAATGTAAGCCAAAGGAAGTTCAATGCTTGTAACTAAATTAAACAAGAAAAAAAGTTGAGTTTCTGTAATGAAAAAGAAAAGCTAAGCTTTTTTTTCTTCTTCTTTCAATCTCCAAAAGACAATTAAAAAGTGAAATTAGCATAATGGGATTGATTTTTATTCAGGAGAGGTAGAGAAGGTGGCTGAAGAGGTGGAAGAAGCGGCAGAGGTAGTAGCAGCGGTGGCGACTAAAACGGAAAATGTAATGGCAGGGGTTGCCCGGAAGCTGCCTGAAAATAGCCTACTCAAAGAAGCAGCTATAGCAGTTGAAAATGCATCTGCTGTTGTTGCTAAAGATGCTCACTTTACTTCTAATTTCATTCACAAGGTTTGCAAACCAAATTGTTTTAGCTACTATAGATAGCTTACATATATACTTATGGTCTTAATTTTTATTAATTATTTCCTGGTTTATTAGTCTCTTTACTAATATAACAATGGACTAACTACAGGTTGAAGATGTAGAGCAAGACTTGAAGGACTTGGAGAAAATGGTTGAACCTTTTATTGAAAAAGTCCAAGAATCCAAATGAGGCAAAAAGTAGTAGTAAAAGTACATATTTTATTTTATTTTTTGTGCCTCAAATACCATAAAAGAAGAGGCCATTTATATATTCTTCATTTTTAGAGACAATTCAGAACATTGTGATTGTGAATAAGAAAATAATACTTATCGCACTTAATCACTTCTACAATTTGAACAACTTTTTCTAAACATTTAGGTGCTTGTTAAGGGCTTAAATTCAGGAGAGTCAACAAAAAGATTACTCCCCGATTCAATTTGTTTTTCCTATTTATCTTTTTGACAACTCTATAATTATAATTTTTCATATAATATGTTAAGATCACAAAATTAAAGAACATTTGATGCATTTCACATATCTTTAGTTTAAGATCATAATATTCAAATTTTCTTTTACTTTTAAAACTCCATTTCAAATCAAAACAAAGACAAATAAATTAAAGTCAAAGAAGTATTATTGTTTACAAGTTTATCTAATAAGTTGTGGGGATGGGGAATTGAAGAGTAATTAATGCAGACTACATATTGTTTGCTGTATTTTTGAAGGGCCTGGTCGGAATTTGCCAAATTTAACTTAATTGATTAGGGGTTCGGTGGCCTAGTGGGTTAGGGGGACGGGGGTAGGCATTGCCATTTCATCTCTATTACTTCTTTTAATTTAATTTAGGAATAATACTTTAGAATTCTCTTAACTATGGTGAAACTACCGGTTGTACATTTAAATTATACGAGTGTCTTATTACATTGCTAAATTGAACAGAGGGAGTAATTGTTATTTTAGAAAATTATCAAATAATTAATTATCAGTATTCGCCTTTATCTTTATTCAATAAATGTAGAGGGGAATTAATATGATAAAAAAAATTAAATTAAGATTAAAAAATAAGAAAAATTAGTATAATTATATTAACATTTTTTAATAAACGTAAAAAAGAAGGACGTACAAAAAGAATGACAAATAAAATGAACGAGAGGGTATACGGTGCACCATGAAAATCCATATATATATTTCATCCGTTCAATAATACTTGTCCATATTATTAAAAATAGATGTTCAATAAATTTATCCGTTTGAAAAATTAACCAATGGATAATTTCTCAATTCCTACTCATTTTATCTTGATTATTAATTATAGTCATTACCCAATATATTTTTTAAAGTATTGAATTAATTATATTTAAAAGATGATATAATAAAATTACCTTTATTATTTATTATTTGTTAAGATATGTGTCAAGTATGGATAAATATTGTTAGACGGAAGGAGTAGAAAATTTAAAGAAACCGGCAAATCCAACTCCAAATTAAAGCAACGCCGGAACTTATTATGACATTTAAATGCTTGTCAACTTTTCAGCCCGCCCATGCAGAAGAAAAGGCCACGTAAAGACGACGGAACTAATATTTGTATGATTGTAAATTACTTCTTTCGTTCTTTTTTAGTTGTCATAATTTCTATTTTGAGAGTCAAACTATATGAAGTTTGATCAATATTTTAATATGTATTTTTTTATCTTATTGATATAAGAAAAATTGTAACTTATAGTTATTTTCGTATAATTTTTGAATATTTAAATTTTAATTTAAAAATATTAAGTTAATCTAATCTAATTAAGCTCTGAAAATTAGTCAAATTGACTCTCGAAAAGCGCAATATGCCAACTAAAAAGGAACGGAGGAAGTATTTCATTAAGATTAAAAGAAAAATTTTAAAGTTAATTTTTTTCTAATTATATTAAAATAATATTTTTTTTAAAATGAACTAAAGAAAACGTACCACATAAAACGAAACGGAGGGAGTAATTACCACATGCATTTAATTAATTTTGGATGTGAAATAAGGAAGTGTTCCAACTGTAGGAGTCTATTGTGAAATAAATAATCTCCCTATATTGGGTAGTTGTTTAAGACTATCAGTCTATCACTATTAAGGATTGTTTGGTAGAGTGTATAAAAATAATGCATAATATGGTCTATTAGTAATGCTTGTATTAATTATGCTTGTATTAATTATGCTGAGATTTTTCTTATTCAGTGTTTGATTTAGTGTATTAAAAATAACATGCATTGCATAATTTCTTAAAAAAAAATTATTTACAAAAATACCCTCCACAAATATGGTAGAAATGATGTGGAAAGTGTTTTGAGGGACAATTGTGTCTTTAGTCATTCTAATGCATGCATTAGAACCCATTGCATTACTAATACATGGAAATCCATGGTATTAGTAATGCATAGCTCAATACACAATAGAGTGTTATACATAGGTAGAAAAATCATACCAAACAAGGTATTAGTAATACACAAAGCTAATGCATGCATTAGATTTTCTAATACACTCTGCCAAACGACCCCTAAAAGATAAAATTATAGGATTTAAGTTTGTTTAGATATATAGCTTTTTTTATAATATAATGGACTGTAATTTTAAATTGTTTCCGATAGAAAAAGGTAAATTTAAATCTATTTTTTTTTGTATACAAGTATTCATATTTATCGTTTATATTGTTTGATTCAAAGATAGGAAATTGTGTAAAACTTGAGTAAGACGATTACTTGAAAACTTATTTAATAGAAGTGAATAATATTTTTTTTAATTAGGACATTTTCTTCAATGCATGGATCATGCTCCAATTCATTTTTTAGTCCATCTCAATTCAATCCATTTTATCTCATGTAAATTTGACCTAATTCATTTATAAATTCATTTTTGTTTTGACCCGTTCAAATCAAGTCCATCCCTCCAGTATTTGCTAATGTTTTTTTAGAAAAAGTCCATAAATGATAGTTTAAATTTATTTTTCAGTATTTGATCGATGAGCGAAAAAAATAATTTTCCATCTTTAGTTAGTCAGGGAATTTTATCTCTGTATAGTTTGGTTATTAGGAGAAATGAAATTTTAAACTCTGTTGGAAATATTGTTAATGAATTTTATATTTCTAGTTTATAAAGTATTTCCCATTCTTTGGTGAAAAAAATTGAAATTCATCTTTACGTGTGTTTATCCATTATGGGTACAATTACTTTTTTTCAAGAAAATACAAAATGAATTTGCGAATTATTATTTGGCCAATACGAAATAAAATTTTGATTAATTTCAAAGTGTGAAATATACGGAGAATTTATATGATTGGAATTATGGTTATTTAAATAGTTTGGAGAAATCTAAAATCTCAATTTTGAAATTCTAATATTAGGATTTCTGCATAGTTCAAATTAAATAAGAAAAAAATTATTTTAAAATTTTAAATATTAAAAATATTAGTACTGTAAATGACATTTCCCTAAGAACCTTCATGCTTTTAAACATAAGTATAAGTATTTATTAAAATTACTACTATATAGAAGTATGAAGAAGCAGGCAGTTATTCGTTGACGTGTGTACTTTCTGTTATTTTTCTATATAGTAAGGACATTTTTGTTGTTCTCGCGTCGTTTCTCCATTTTAATTAGTATATTTTATTTGTCCTTTTAATAGGTTATATATTTGAACACTACATAGCAATTGTAAAAATTATGACCAAATTGTGCACCTATTATCATGTTCTAGATTTTCCACCCCCAACAAATATCCAACTCCTCAGATTTTTACTTGGTAGTGTGTATTAATTGTGCACCTCATTTTTATAACCATCGAAAAAATAGAGAAATGGATCGAAGAAAGTGGAGGCTGACAGTAATGGTGGGTTCTTATCGGATTCCAGCAAGGGTGGTGGCTCGTAGAGAATTTTTTTTTATACTAGTATTTATTTATAAAAATGGATATCGATACATTATATAATTATTTATACAATATTGATACACGTTTAAATTTCATTTATACAATATCGATACATGTTTATACATCATTTATACAATATCGATACACGTGTATACACCATTTATATAATATTGATACATTATCAATACATATCATATACATGCGGCTATTTTTTGGTGGCTAGTTTATTTTTGTGCTATTTTTTTTATAAAGAAAACTTGGCTATATTTATTATAAACTAATTACTTTATTATACATATTTGAAATTACCCGTTTTAAATATAGATTCGTTCCAAACAATGCACTTTATGAATATTATATATGCATTAAAGTAATGCCCTGCCAAGTCGTTGACAATATGGTAAAAGCCTATATAAGAGAGCAATATTCACAAACAACTTGATCATATCAAACCAAAAGAAAAAAGAAGTCTAGTCCACATATTTTCATTACTATTTCGATCTGACTTTCTAATGGCCAAGTTTGAGATCCAAATCCAGACAATGAAAATGTTGAAGCCTTCAATTCCTACCCCTAATCATCTTCAGAGTCTCAAGCTGTCACTGTTCGATCAGCTGGCTCCTCCTCTATATGTACCAGTACTCTTCCACTACTTGCCAGCCAGTACTGAAATAGCAGTATGTGATAAGCTCCAAAAATCATTAGTCGAGGCGTTAACCAAGTTTTACCCTCTAGCTGGAAGATTTATAAGTGACTCAAATATTATTCACTGCAATGATGAAGGCGTTGAGTATTTTGAAACCAAAATCAATGCAGATCTTGCTGAATTTCTCCACCAAGGACCCAAGAATATTGATCTTTTGAATGATCTTCTTCCAACGGATACGTCATCAAGTCCATTACTTGGAATCCAAGTGAACATATTCAATTGTGGAGGAATAGTAATCGGGATACAAGTGTCACACATCATAGCTGATGCTTTCACGTTAGCAACATTTGTCAACGAATGGGCGCGCATTTGCCAAACAGGGACGACAAAAGGTTGTCTCCCTAGTAGTTTTGGTCAATTGCCATCGCTCTTTCCCATACGAGTGCTATCAGTAGGTCAGTTTTCACCACCTCCCAACGTCGGTGGCCCTCATGAGATTGTCACAAGGAGGTTTCTCTTTGATGCTTTGGCAATAGCAAAGCTCAAAAATACAATCCATGATTCTAGTAAAGTGGTGCTCATTATGTCGTTAATATGGAAGGTTCTTGTGGCCATTTCTTCCGACAAAAATGGACATTCAAGGGACTCTTCTTTAGTACTTCCTATTAATTTAAGGGGGAAAACA
Organism: Jaltomata sinuosa; assembly: GCA_003996215.1. Taxonomy (NCBI): domain Eukaryota; kingdom Viridiplantae; phylum Streptophyta; class Magnoliopsida; order Solanales; family Solanaceae; genus Jaltomata; species Jaltomata sinuosa. The sequence goes on along the minus strand of QJPP01001196.1, from coordinate 358,778 downwards.
TCAAATTCGCTTTCTTTAGAACATGCTATGGGGAATTGTGTGATATTTGGAATTGCTAATCTAGAGGCAAGCCAGTCCAGAAAGGAGTTGAATGACTTTGTAAACTTGGTAGGAAATACAATACGGGACACATCTATAGGCATTGGTAATGCAAGCGTTGATGATATTCCCTCTTTAGTTCTTAACAATCACACAAAAGTTGTAGACAAACTTGGCCAAGGAGACGAGATGGACGTTTTTTTGTGCCCTAGTTGGTGCAGATTCCCTTGGTATGAAGCTGACTTTGGTTGGGGAAAGCCGATCTGGGTGAGCAGTGTTAGCTTCAATAGTAATGAAGTAATTCTTCTGATGGACACAAAAGATGGTGATGGAGTAGAAGCATGGGTTAGTTTGAAGGAGAATGTCATGGCTGAATTCGAGAGAGATGCTGATATTTTGACATTTTGTCCTTCAGTAATTTCAAAGTAGCATGCATTCCGATCCATTCCTTGATTTGGATAGAACCAAACTACATTATGCAGTTTCTTCTAATATTTCTTGCTTTGCTTTGCGTGTTGGTTGTTTTCTTCATTCGTCCCAAAATAAATGTTTGGCTTGGTGATTAGCCCTTAATTAGTACTCATGTTTCTAAACTATCTTTATGTATCTCTTCTTGATGATATTTATAATCTTTCTTGATTAATTCTATCGTGTTGCTACTTGGTCTAGTAATTACTAATATTTCTGACCTACTCTCACATAAGATTATCATTGTGAAATCATCATCAACGAAAGTCAGTTCTTTTTTATTTTGAGGGGTATGATAGATTGCTTGAAATAAAATCACAAGAATGATCTCATTATTATTATTTATTAAATGATTTTTTCTTGATATTCAAATAAATGAGCAGAAGCTATTTGCATTTTGCAGTTGAGAAACAGTAATGAAGGGAAACAAAATTTCTCGCAGTACAAATCTGCCGCTCAATAATAATTCTGGTCAATGATTCCTAACGGAATTGATACTTATATCAGCTTAAACTATGATTTCTTTACTCTATTAAGCTACATATATATAGTACCTCATCATATTCTTTAATTCTTTTGTCATTTGAGTGATGGTTTCATCTTGAATGAATTCTTTTGATAGAAGAGAAATTATCAATGCAGACAATTTCTTGTGACATTTTTGGGTTCCAATTAATGTTATTCCAAACATGATGAGGATCGAGGGCCTGATGGGAATATGCATGTAAAAGTGAACTACCGCTAAGGGTTGGTGTCATGATTGTAACAGTTAATTCACTACATTGAGTGACATCCACTCTTTGCTGAGTTTTTAACTTCTTTTTTCTTCTTATTTTGCTTCTTGCCTTCATTCCTTACTATTTTCCTTGCAAAAGATTGAGTATCTTTGGTACACTGGTACTAACCATTTAACTACACAATTAATGAATTATCAGATATACTTCTTTTTTTTCAATTTTCAAATAGAACGTTTTTTTTTTTGGAAAGATAAATCTTACAAATTTAATAGTAAATACAATAATTTGAAGTACGCACTTGAGAAATTAAAAGAATCCAAATATACTCCGAAGTAATTAAAATTATTAAAATATACTCGTGAACACTTAAAAAGGTTCAAATATACCCTCCACGGTTGGTGCGACGTGTGAGAGGCATATTTATACTTTTTAATCATACAGGAGTACTATGGTTCACAAAAGATAAATATGAAACCAATCACTAACAATAGGATCATTTTAAACCTTTTTCAGTTTGTTGTATGCACCATATTTTTGCCAAGTAGACTTTGTCAATTTCTTCTCTATTGTCTATGGACTAACCTACTCTATTAGGGCTCCTTACTAAATGAACGACTTCTGGATTTAGAGTTTCAAGTTTCATTCATTTAATATCATGGTTTACCTTTTACATTGATTTATTTTTTAATTTTTATTCTTAATAATTAATTGAGCATGAATTCTTTAAGAAAACCAGTAAAATATGTACTTATATTGTAAATATACAAATTTATGTTTCGCAAAAAATTGTCTGCTCTATTGCGAACTTGGTGTTTCTTGTAAGGAATTGATGATGTGTGAGGAAATGTAACATCATGAATGAGCAAGAGGAGAGCAGCCCATTTTGTGCATTTGATTGTTCTATAGCCTCTAGCTTTAATATTGAGTTGAACATTTAGAATGGTCTATGATGTGGATAGATTTAGCACAAGACTTAACCAAGTAAAATAAATGATACGGGGATGGAAATAAAAGGATAGACAGAGAAGACCAATTGGAGGATTTAAACACAAGTCTAATTACTTTTTTGAAAAAGGAATTAACCTCAAATCCAGAAATTAGACTTGAATCATTGCTTAATCCAACCAAATAATCAACCCTTGTTAGGCAAATTAAGCTAATATCGCCAAGAATTGTATCAAAAGATAGACCATTTCATATAGAAATAGACCCAAAAATTGATTGCTATCATAATCTCGTTCAATAAACTAATTTAGAAGAAAAGAAGCAGGAGGGGAAGAGATGGGAACTCATATAAGGATTCTTACCTTGGAAACTCCAAGCTATGGTTCAAGAGGAAGAGATAGTTTGATGGACAGAGTTACACAGTGGCAACGTTAATGGGAGATACATGTACCTGTGATATTAATCAAAGTGCGCACAAGTTGATCCGTACAACACGGTTCTCAAATAAAATAAGAGGAAAGAGATAGAGGGGCAATACCTCGATCCAAAAAGGGGTTTCCTTAAGCAAAAGCTTTCAGTTATTCAAATCTCAAAATTTTCTCTAATAAGAAAGGAAAAGTCTATTTATAGTGCTCCTAATATCTTAGACACATTAGGGGTTAGCACAAGTCAATTTGGGCCTAAAAACACAAAATAATTATTGCTGAGGTGGAGGTTGATATGATAGTATCAAGTTGTTTTCTTTGGGCGAAGTTGGGTCATGTTTGAACAAAACTGCGTTGAAGCGATCATCACATAAAAAAAAGATGTTTTCATATTGGGATGGAGAGAGAGTAGGGGTGGATAGTTCATTGTTAAGTCCTATTACCAGAGTTCTAGGAAGCGAGGAATCTTCTTTTCCTCATTGCTCTATTTGGGTTCCCAGGGTGCCTAGGAAGGTGCATTCTTTGCATGGTTGATAGCTAGGGAAACGATTTTGACTATAGAAAATCTGAGGAAAAGAGAATCACATATGTTATAGATCTTCGGGAGTAGATGTGAACCATCTCCGATTGCATTGTAAAATGGTTACTCAACTGTGGTTTGTGGTCCTTAGCTGGTCTGGAGTGAAATGGGTGATGGCGGGCATCGTGAAGGAGGCGTCGCAAAGTTGGGCTCTCAGGACACGGAAGAGAAGTCTACGGGCATGGAAAGTCACTGGTGACGTCCAAATTCACCTTTCAAAATGAGATGGTGTACACGGTCGTCACTAGTATAATTACCCTACAAGAGTAGGGGTTGATCCCACAAAGAATAGAATTGTAGTTTTAACCCTACAAGTGTAACAATTCACTATTTGTTTGCAAATTTAGTAAATAAAAATTGGGAATTTTGTAACGACAATGGTTATCGATAATTGTAACACAACTTAGCGCTTATCAAATTCGAGTTTGAATCAAATATAAGAAACCTTAGGGGTGTGCATGCATGTTTGGACCTAAATATTGCAAGTAGGAGATAGCTTTGCTTCAACATTGGGTAAGCTTGCTTTTAGCCTTATTAATGATTTTTCAATTCACCGATATAATTCACCTTGGGTTTTCTCAAACCCCAAGGTACGCAAAAATTCAACCAACCAAATATCTCTAGTTAATTGTCCTATTTCTAGCAACAATTATTAAATGAATTCAATTCAAGTCCTAGCTAATAAATTCCTCCTTTAACTCTCATCTTCTTTCTCAAGCAAGACAAGCAATTAAAAGCTAATTAGAGTTTGCAACCTCTAACATCAATGAAGTGTATAAGAAAAGAAGTCTAAAACAAGTCTCATTTGTCATGTATAAACTAAAATATGAAGTTGAAAACAAGCCTCAACAATCTGAATATGTAGCATGCTATTGTTGCATACATTTGTTAAGTGATTTATATTTTGGACATTAAATTTGACACAAATAATTATTCAAGCTTCTTTCTCAAGATGAAGCAAATTAAAAAATTGTAAAATATATATAGATTTCAAGCCTACCAAAATAATTTATTATAATTATAGTACAATTGATTACAATGAAACAACAAGAAATGTTTCCAACCCGTCCACTAGTGTAATGAAAAAGAGCAGCGGAAAAAAAAAAGAAATAATAAAAAAGTTGAAAGAGCTTAAAAAAAAAGTTTTTTTTAAAAAAAGATAAGAAACAATGAAATAAGTAGATAAATAACTACCCAATGATATAAAACATCTCTTGGTCATTCGTTTGACAATAGTTTTCACCGAATGACCATAACAGATTTGTATAATTAGGATTCTCTTACTTAGCTTGTTTTGAAATAATATACAAGAAACTTTTTTACCATCTCTTTTGATTACAATTCATAAACAAGGTAAGAAACGTTTTTAGATTTTCCCAAATCAAGGCTAGGTTTTGTTCCATCTTTATTTCAAGCAATCTATCATAATATATTGTTGATTAGTGAATTTTTACAAAATTATGTGTATATAAAAATTTGTAATCACACATATTTATTTATAAAAAGAACAAGGAGCTATGTGATTTATCAATGCGGCGCCTTAAGATATTTCGATATTTTGTTTATGAACTATGATTTGTTCATTTGATAAGATTATGTAAGAATTAATTTTTTTTTGATAGTTTTCGCAACTTGTGGGCTTTTTATGTTTATAAAAAAAAATACAACTTAAAAATTTCAAATTGCATGTCCAAACAAAACTTTAACTTCATAACAATTCAGTTTCATATCACATGTCCAAACGAGCCTTTAATCATTTAATAGCAAACAAATTTAACCCATTAATTATCTTTTAGACACATGACAATAATCAACTAGTGTATTGAACATGTGGACTCAAGAACCGGAGGGATCTGCTCCTATTTGAGTGTATCTCGGTAATATATGTAAAATAGTCATATTTAAAATAATGTACTTTATAAATTTATCTTGGGATTATAATTTTAAATTATAATTCTGGAACTGATTTATCTCACTGAAAAGGTGGATAAAATAATATCATAATCGGTGAAATAAAATGGAATATTTAAAATTAAAGTTGAGATTAAATTTATATTTTGTTTGATTGAAGGTATAAATTTATCTCTGGCTTAATTTATACCTTCAATCAAATAAAATATAATTTTTATCTCATTCTTAATTCTGCAATATCCTGCTTATCAAACAACTTCCTAATCTATAGTTAAGCCCTTGCTAGCACAAGCCAACGACATTTAATTTTATTTTAATTTTAACTATATAATATGTGAAAGTTCAATGGTACGACGAAGGACATTTTTGTTGATACAACCTAAACTGAGGCTTTCTTGTCTTTCCAAAAATTTGTCCAAGTGCTGATCAGAGACTCACAAATTATTATTTATATTTGGGCCATCCTGGCCAAAAGTTTTTTTTTTTTTTTTTTTGCTAAAATAGATAAGTAAAAAAGGAAAATGCATAATTTTATGAATATAAAAAAATAATATATCCATTTATATGATTTACTTTCTTTTTTAGTGAGTCTCAAAAATGACACATCTTTATATTTAGTAACAATATTAATTTTAATCCACTCCGGTGCTGACAGTTTTGCTCCTCTTCAAAGTTAGATTACTAATCCTAATAATATAATGGCCAAGTTTGAGATTCAAATCCAGACAAGGGAAATGTTGAAGCCCTCAACTCCTACCCCGAATCATCTCCTGTCAAGGCAGATCTTGCTCAATTTCTCCACCAAGCTGGACCCAAGAATACTGAAATGAAACTACATTATATTTCTTCGCTTTGCGTGTTGGTTGTTTTCTTCATTCGTCCCAAAATAAATGTCTGGCTAGCTCGTTATTACCCCTTAATTAGTAAATCTTTATGTTTCTCTTCTTGATGATATTTATAATCTTTCTTGATTAATTCTATCGTATTGTTACTTGGTCTAGCAATTAATATTTCTAACCTACTCTCACATAAGATTATCATTATGAAATCATCATCAATGAGAGTCGATTCTTTTTTATTTTGAGAGGTATGATAGATTAGATTAAATTACAAGAAAGATTTATATTAAATAGAACTTGAGTTATTCACTTGATAAATTTATAAATGAATATTTATCTATTTATACTATTCAGTACTTAAGAACTAATATATAAATAATTATTATTATACAAGTCACTCATATTTATAAAAATAGTTCCCTTTTAAAAAAAATTCTACAATGTTAGAAAATTTTAAAGACCTATGCAAATTTATGAAATTTTAGGACCTATTGAGAAATGATGTTATTTTTCTATAATATTTCACTAAGGACTATTCTTATTTCTATGTAAGCCTTCAATTTTATGACACGTGGTGCTTAAATGGCATGATGACATGGCATGGAAGTCTTCTAGTAGCTTTCTTGGTGGACTAAGCCCCCATTTGATCATGAGAATCAATTTTTTTTTTACTTTTTTGGAATTTTCAAAGTTGAAATTGGAGTTGAAGTTGTGTTTGCCCATAATTTTTGTAATAATTATTTAGATCTTAAATATATATTTTTTAAAAAACATAAAATATAATTTAAAAATGAAATATAATTTAAATAGGGTTATTTTATGAAAATAAAAAATTTAGGATTTTTTTTTTGTAAAAAATAATTTAAAAAGTGAGTTGGAAAAATACAACTCCAAAGTTATATTTGGAATTTTTATGGCCAGACACTATTTTCAGAAGTAAGTGAAATGATTTTTCGAAAAATAGTGAAAAATTGTCGTGGACAATTTGTTTCCCGGACCAACTGTAGAGTTTCAACATCACCGTCTATGGTGGACAGATCAAGACACGAAATTGTCTAGCATACTACAAGTTATAGACTTTCTGCTCTGAAGAAAACCACAAAATTTTTGCTTTCATTTTTGAAGCCAAAGTTTGCTTTCTGTATCAGTGATAAACCCCCCCTTATTTGGAAAATGGGGTTTGATGAAATGGAACCAATATTTGGTCGACTAAATGCAGAGTGGTCAGCACCTCACAGAAACCCTTTGAAGCCTTTCCTCTTTCATGTCCACGGATTGCCAAGTGATCCCTCTACTCTCCGTGTATGCGCCACTGACTTCCATTCAAATACATGGGAAGCTTTCAACTCTGTACAGGAGCTTGAAGATATGGTTTGTTCTTGTTTGAATTTTCTCAGCTTGTTGTGCAAAAGTTGTATACTTTATTTATTGCTTCTCTCATTTCAATTCAAGATTTTCTTCTCTATTGCTAATGCTTTGGCTGATTTTATAAAGCTTTTATGAGTTTCTTGTAAAAATATTGGTGATGTATATGTTGGACTAAACCATTTTGTTCATTTGATTGTTCTAGAACCTCTAGGTTTAATATTGAACTGAACCTTTAGAGAGGTCTATGATGTGGATAGATTTAGCACAAGACTTGACCTAAATGATAGGATAAGGGGAATTAAACACAAATCTAACTACTTAAAACAAAAAGGTATTAGGCTCAAATTCAGCAATTAGACTTGAACCTGGATTCAGAAGAGGAGTCCTCGGTCATGGCATGTCACTCCATTAGCCATTATGTTGGTTATATGGAAAGAGAGAAATATGAAAGCTTTTGAAGGGGTTGAGCAAGATCTTGTAAAGTTGCAAAAAACAACTGTTTGTCTCTAGTTTCTTTTTGGTGTACCCATGAGGTTATTATTTGCATAGAACATTGGAATTCTTTTGGAGAGGAACCATATTTTGGTATAGGTTCTCTACTTTCTGGTATGAGGCTTGTATATTGGATTTCCCCTATTGTTAATAAAATTATTTTACCTTTGAAAAAGAAAGTTTTCATATGCTTGTACTGCTATTAAATTGAGAACTTTACTTTTACATTTTCCTCTTTTGTAAGAGAGAGAGAGAGAGAGAGAGAGTGTGTAAAAGAATCCGAACTGAACTTTCTCCTAACTTCATATTGAACTGAATGATAGGAGTATTTGATAATTCCATGAATGTCAATAATATGACTTGGGACATGATGATTATTTCTTTGAAACTATTTGAAGCAGACATTACTAGTTGATGAAATTATGAGCAGGACACATTTTACAAATTCTTTAGATAACTGGAATAAAAGCCGTTTGGCAAAAAAGAGAATATGACATACATTACACATTCTTATTGTGACTAATCAATTGTTGCATAATTTTGTCTTTGTTTAGCCAACTTTTTTGGTGGCTTTATTTGTAATAACTGTTCTTTTGAAATCGTATTTTTCTTTATCTTTTTGTCTTTGTTTCTTTCTCAAGAGGATCTAAGCAAAGTATGGTTTTTATGTTTCAAATCAGTCACCAGTTTAGTATCTTTCTATACAGAGGGACAGAACTGGTATAGGCGGCTCTTGGTCTGACTTTGTAGATTACCTTATAGCTTCCATAAAGTCTGAAGATGTGAAGCTTGTTATGGATGGACAGTCAAAAGTTGGAGGTGATCTTTAATTATTATTTTTTTCAAATTTTGCTCAGTGGTATATGTAGCCAATTTTCTTTTTCTCTTACCTCTTTTTCAGAGGAAGCATATCCCTTAGGTTTTTAATAAATGAGAAAGCATATCTCCAAGTAAAATTGATGTTTAATCTTGAAGACATTTTGAAGGTTGAAACAATAGTAAACAAGCAGGGGTTTAAGTTAGATCTCTAGTGTGAACTTATGGTTATTAGAAACTCCTCTATTAGATCTCTAGTGTGAACTTATGGTTATTAGAAACTCCTCTATGTCTCTTCACATTGTTCTCACACTTGTGATAGTTCATTTGTATGTATCCTTTATGATATTTATATATTTGATATGAATATCTTTCTTCTCTGACACCTTCTTGAGAGTTTTTTTTGTCACTCTATCATATGCACAAACAGGTTTTTCTTGTCACTCGATCATATGTTTTCTTAAGTCACTGAATATCAGGTGAAGATACATCTTCCTCTCCTTATAAATTTTCATCAACTTATTTACCGAAAATATTGCTTCTGTCAAAGATCTATCGGACATAAATATAAAGGGTTGTCCATAATCCTTATAATGTCCAAGTATATGCTCTATCACTTTTTCCCAAAATTTTATCCTGATTCAGTAAATTTGATGCTACGATAGTTTACATAACTTTGAGTACTTCTTTGCTCTTATGTATTAGAACCCAAGGTATATTTTCTTCACTTGTTTGACATCTTTCTACTCCTTAATTTAACATTGAATAACTTGGTAAGCTATACTACTACAACCTCTTTAAGGCTCTTCCAAACTTCTATAGGGATACCAGCTGGACTACAAGCTTTTCTAACTCTTATATTTATCATAGCATCCTGTACTTCTTCATACTTTCTACAAGTGGAGCTTAAGTTTTCTGGCTTATTCGTATGTATGAAAATCTGTGAAGTCTTTCTTGTGACTTGAGCAATTTTGAAAATAGCCTCCGGTTCTGGCTGTGAAATCTTATGCTTCAAATAGAAGTGTTGAGGATATTTTGGATTTCTCATTAACCTTTAGGTCCCAAAGTGTTTGGATTCAATGCTGCCAATATTCCTAGAACCACAAAATTTACCAATGTCCTCACTGGAGTGTTTTCATATATTTTTAATGTTAGTGAAATGAATTAACTTCCAAAGGGAGGCTAAATTTAATGATGCCAGGTCTAAAACCAATATTGAAGTTATTTGATTATGTCAGGTCCTAAAAACTATACAGATATATTATTGGTTTAGGCGAACTTCTTATCAATCTTCTTCATGTTCAATGATAATAATTAGCTTTCATCCTATGGTTCTTTTGTTTCTCTTGTAGAATTTGGGTGAGTTTCTTTGTTGGAACTTTTTGATACTTGGGGTTCAATGTATTGAATTATTTTTCCTTTCTTTCAGGTGCTGCACATGCAAAATTGGTTGCTCAGAAAGCAAAGGGGATGCCAAGAATCGCTATTTTACTTAGTAAACTTGTGGATACTGCGGCAACTGATGCAATGGCAAATCTTTCTCTGGAGCTCTACAAATCTTTTACAAATGTACATAATTTGCTTAAAGCTGGTCGGTACCCTCATCCGTGAGTAATGGCTTATGTTCTTAATTTAATTGATGAATACCTGTAATTAATTGGTCAAAGATTGTAAAGTATTTCCATCTGTTTTTGGTGTCATCAGTGGTGCCATTTCAAGGTTAGACAGCCAAGGCCCTATTGCTGTTTCTTCTTTAAGTTCTTCAAAAAAAACACAAGTGGCCTGTCTACCTCTCTTTGCTTTTCCTTCTTCAGTCTTTTAAGTATCTCCCCACTTCTTTAACAGGGACCATCTCAGTTTCTAGATAGGGGAAAGACATGAAGTCAAGTAATAAGCAATGTCACTAGGCAGTAGGCCTTTCTATTAGATTAGTGTGAACTACCTAGTATGTATTTTAGTCAGTGTTATTAAGACGATTTCTCTGTCGCTTAAAGCAATGTAGCAATGTGAAGTGGGAGGTCCTTGCTTTTCATGGGTGAGGCAAAGCAACTTCAAAGAGTGTATGCTTCGAATAATAAGGCACCAAGCGAGAAGCCACCGCATCTTTGAGTTTGACTTGAAATGATGAGAAAAAAGAGAAAAGAGGGCAGCGCGTTTCACTATCCGAGTATTGTTAGAATTTTTCTCCAGATATGCCTCAGTTTTTATTCATTGTCTTTTCTTCTCCTTCTGTTTGCAACCGCTCTTCTACTATTCTTTGCTTTTCTTGATTTGCTATTTTTCTTCATCAAGATGATTCATTATTCTTTGGGCAAGTCTTCTTCTTCTGCTATTGTGCTATTGAGCTTCTCTTTTGCTCGTCTCTTCTACTATCTCTTGTTCTTGATGATTCCTTTTCTATATTTTTTGTTTGTTCTCTATTTCATTTTATTTGATAAGTCAAGTATGCCATATTTTTATCCTCCACTTCCTGATTTATAGACTGACTATTAGGAGAATGATAAAAGGGATCTCTGCAATTAAAGCTACTTACCAATATTGGTACTAACACAGTTATATATGAAATGATGTTGCAAGTTGAAATTAATTACTTAAAAATTGAAAAACAATTTTTGAAGGTGTCTTTGCATGAGGTGGTTGAAATAGCGTTCTAATGATATTTCTCCCATATTTCATTTGTGTTTATATTAATTTTATCATGGTTGTACATTGGATATCCAAATTAGTAATATTAATTGTAAGGTTGCTGTTACTTACTATACTCTCATATGTTGGGTAATTCTTGTAATTTCTGTAAATTGTGCACTTTAGTTTGAAGAAGCGCGTGGTTCGCTTTTACTCGCTTAGAACCCCAAGAGTTTTGTAATGTTTTTGCAGTTTTTGCTTTCTGAAACAGTGATCTTAGATTGAAAGCAAAAGGGCGATCAGGTGGTGTCATCAATTGTTACTCTGCCAGAAGTGTGAAATTTCTTCTTTTTTTTTTTTAAATAGAGTCATTTCCACTTGTATACTCTGGTTGACAGTCTTCTCTTTTCAGAATCACCACTCTAGCAAGGATATAACTTTCCAAGCCCCTTATGCATAGGTCTAACATATTGCTTAATTGCCCTTAGAAAAAAAAAAGTAAACATATCGCACAACTCTGCATTCATTCAATCTTGAACCTTCATAGAAGAATTTACTAAAATGGTGCAGTTTGCACTATTTCCTCAACTTATTCATTTGCTATCACATCTACGCTTAACTTTGTCCTTATTCTGCCCTGTCTTTTGAAAAAATCTCCTTTAATAAGTCTACAAGTTTCTTTTCGACTCATGTGGCTAATGATAGATTATCTTTTCGAGGGTGCATTTCATTTACTTGTGTTTCTCTGTGCAGAGCAACAACGATGCTGTGAGTTGAAAAATGTTTTATCAGAAGAAAAGGTATTCGTTTTCCAATCAGCCATTAACTTTTGTGAAATTTGACTTTGTCTGTGCTAGTTTCTTTACAAATGAATAAATGCTTGTTTTTAATTCCATTTTGTTCCATCTCATGCAATTTCATTTATTAATGGGGAACTCAAGGTTTTTGGTCTGTATTATACAATAATCTCTTTCATTTTGTCCCTTACTATTTGACTGAACATGTTTATCCTTTTTAAAAAAATAAAAATCAGTGCTCACCATCCAATTGATGAAGGATGGTAGCTCCATTAGATTTCTTTGTGTTGTCTTAACTGCACTAAAAAAGTAACCATATTGCTCGATTCCTGTCGCTATACTTTGTATCCCGCCACATCCTCCCATCAAAAGCAGACAAACATGAGTAGCTTCCTTGCCCACCAACACCGTATTTACCAGGTCATAACCAGTCAAGCTCTGGAACTTGCGAAAAAGTAGTTAGTTGTTGTGATGTTAGTGATTGTGTAGTGTGGGAGTTGGTTTGTAATTATAAAAACTGCTTCCTGTGTAACCTTTCTTTGTGTTCTGATTTGTTGTACGTGGTAAATCATTCAATAGTAGGAAATGCATGTTATATTATGACAATTTCAGAAAAGTAAAATCCACAACCTGAACTTGGGATGGAAACTGTAAAATGTTACTTGACTGTAAGGAGTACAGTTAGGCAGTTAGTGCAAGTGGATACTGGATACATTGTCAATTAATTACTTTGTCTCTTCTACTATGATGTAGCCATTATGTTTTTTAAAGTTGCTTTGTTTACTTAGCAGGAAAAGAATGAAACTGCCCAGAAAAGACAGAAAATGCAAAAGATTACTGAAAACACAGCCTCAGATACTGCAACAGTCAGTAGCTCACTAGAGTCTCCAGGTATAGTAAAAAATATATATCCATTTCGTAGTGGAATGTTGAAACCGAGGCTTGTACAGGATTGAATTTCGATTCTTCAACTACCGTTTGAACAAGTTTAGATCAGTGATGTCCCTGTATTACATACCAAATGATCAAAGCCTTTGCTAGTTTATTAATGAGCAGAAAGGACAAAAAGAAACTTGATAGTGCAATTAATAAATTTCAGAAAATTTCTATATCAAAGGCTCTTTTTTGATAATTTTCCTCGCTGGAGGTATTTGCAGGCTATACATTTTCTCTGCCAGTCCCAGACTTTCTGATATTGTACTATTGTTTTTCTTCTCTATTATTCTATACTTCTGTAGGAGAACAATTCACATCCTTTATGTGGTGTCTACAGACCTATATAAATGGCATTTAATTTTTCCATTAAGGGGTCGTTTGGTAGCATGTATTCGAGAATCTAATATATGTATTAAATATGGTATTATTTAATCTTTTGTTTGGTAGGATTTTCAGTCCATGTATAACTAATACATGCATTAGTTATACACCCTATTCAGTATTATAGCGTGTATAACTAATACATAGCAAACCATTGTATTAGTAATACAAGAGCTATTAATACATGGACAAGCTTGGTTTAAGACAAAATTGCCCTTAATACACCAAACCAAACCGTGAATAAGAAATAACCCCAGCATAACTAATCCCAGCAACACTAATACACCTTATTCAACACTATTCTTGTCCACTCTACCAAATGACCCCACAGTCACTGATGCTGCTGCTAATTGTCTACTTTAGATATTACTGCATTTTTATCTGTTAATTCATTCATCCTTTACCCAATTGCAGTTAAGCAAGCAGCCCAACTTCCGTCTACAAAGGTGACTAACCGTGTGGTACCAGCACATCGTAGGTAAATGCTTAATCATTTTTATTCTTACATCGATCTTACATGTGTTACTTCAATGACTAGTTGCTCGGTTTGCAGGGCCAGAGTTCGAGGTGTTCTTTTGCATGATACTGAAGATGAGAGGCAAGATTAGGAAACAATGTCATTTGTCTCCGCGATTGATTGAAGCATTTACACATCAGCTCTTTCTGTAAATACGAAAATATGGCGGATAAAGTCTAGATTTAATTCACATGGGAGAGTTGTTAGGCTCAGAGAAACAATTAATTCAATGTGTAAAGCAGTCTTTCTTTGTGGTTAACTTCATCCAAGTTTTATCCACTAACCGGAAGATAGACATTTATCCGAGCACTAGTTGGTGCAGATTTCCCTGGTATGAAGCAGATTTTGGTTGGGGAAAGCCATTCTGGGTGAGCAGCGTTAGCAAACCTTTTGAAGTAATTATCCTAAATGGCACAAAAGATGGTGAATGAATAGAAGCATGGGTTAGTTTGAAGGAGAATGACATGGCTGAATTCGAGACTCTGAAATATTGTCCTGCACTTCAAAAGTAGCATTTGATTCCTCGATGTGGATAAAATGAATCATTTAATAGTCTATCGTGACATTTTCAAGTGTAAATTTTCAGCTATGGTTGAAGTCTAATCCATATGATGATATGAAGATGACAACAGCCTAGCTAGTCGCTCGATAAGATTTTGTTTTTCTATTTGCCTGTTAATTTGTATGATGAAAAGGCATATATATATCTAATTTCTTGTTTTTTTGTAAAGTTTGTTGAGGAATCAGCTGGGATCAATTTCAGGCCATAGTCCAATTCTCTAGACATATGAGTAGTGATTCATTTCTTTTTCTCCTTGTAATGGAGGGGAAGCCAAAATTGGAAAAAAAGTGTAAAAGCAGTAAAGAAGATGGACCAACAAAATATAGCTTTCAAAGGAGACAAACATTCTAACAAGTAGTCAAAGATGTAAAAATTACCAAAGGGGTTTCAAGTACCAGAGTACAGCTTTGCCATTAAACTAAAGGTGGTAGACAGGTAGTCGTCTTTTTGACCATCCTTTGATCCCGGAAATCAAGACCATATATAGCAATATATGTGTCAATAATTTAACTTTAAAGTTCTCAAAATTTACAGCGACACATATGTTTATGACTTGTATTAGATCACCTACCCAAGTACTATTTTCTTTGTTGAAACAACCCAGAGATCAAGATTTTAAACTCAAAAGTTCAATTAGAATCATCATGACATGTTTGAAAATATATTTAAAAAAGCACCAAAACTACACTTCTGCCATGCACTCAAGAAATCATCATCATTGAACAGGAAACGGAGTAAATAGGAAAACTAGCAGCAAACTATATATGACCCAACGGGCAACACATTAAATACGAACAAACAACCTAAAATACAAATCAAACTCCTATCATCATTCGTCAGTACTACTAGTATTCATTACAAAACGACTCCAAAAAAAAAAAAAAACTTAAGAATTCTTAGTACTAATAGTACTACTCGTAAAATTTCAACCTAGGCCAAAAAAGCAAAGGCAGAAATGACAGCAACAACTGATCCGACGGCCAGATGTGTGTTAAAGTTGAAGGTAGCAGCAGCATTAGTTGCAGGCTCAGGCGCGACGTTAGATGATGGAGACTGAGAAATTGAAGCAGGGGATATTTCTGGAACGGGTGAAACCGCTGGAGGAGAATGAACGAGAGCCGGAGCAGACGCCACGGGTGGATTCACTTTAGATGATGGTGATGGTGCTGGAGACTGAGAACTAATTGGTGGATGAACAAATTGTGAAGGATTTGATGATGACTTTAGTGGTGATGGTGTTGGAGAACCTAAAGGGGAGTGGGAAGTTGTTAATCCAATGAAAAATGTAGCCATAATCAGGACTAACAAACCATTGTATCTGTATGATGATCCCATTGCAGTACTGTGAGAAAAGGGGAAGTTTTGGAGAGAAAAAAGGTAGACGAGTTTGTGCCAGAGAAAGAACTAAGGTTGGCAGGGTATTTATAACCAAGACTACTGACGAAAGGGTGTTGCTCGGATGGTAAGCACCCGAAGGTTGTGAGTTTGAGTCACCAAAGGAGCAAAAGGGGTGGGAGTTCCTAGGGTAAAGGTAAAAAAAAAACTAAGACTACTGGTCTAAGTCATGAATTGTACCACTTATTTTTTCTCAGGTAAACTGACATAAATGTATCCTTCGGTCATCTAGGTAATTATTTATGTTACGGGTGGATGTGGTTTTGTAAGGAGTAATATATTTGAAAACTTAAGGTAAGTGGTAACTTGGAAAATAGTATAAAAATCATCAATGTGTATAATTTAAATTTTTTATTGTAAATTATTCTACATGGTAAGGAATTTTTACGGCCGAGTGTAATCAGTTAGTTGCCATCTTTTTCAGGCAGTACATTCATTGTATATCAACAGTGCATATGAAAAGGTTTTAAACTGACTGAATAGGAATGGTTTTTTCCTAAACACACGGTTTTGTAATTAAAAGTAGAAGTTCCAGGCTGGTCAAGGTGAAAGACACGGTTTTAGTTTCTGCAATAAACCCCATTCACTCTAAATTACCAAGTAGTAGTACCATAACGTATATGTTTGATTGTTAATAATTGCCATTTGGACGTTTTCATTAAAAGAGGCAGAAGATTATTGCAAACGTTCCAAAAATGTTGGCAAGAATAAAAACCACGTTGGTGCTTCCATCCAAACTCGGTGTTTGGTTCATCGGATATCCCAAGATTAAGTTTGAATAAAAAAGTATACTTTATTTGATTGTAACATTCGGGGCAAGGAAAAAACTTACTAGTACTCTTTGTTTGCATCAAATCAATCATTGCAAAACATGCGTCATATGAACTTTAATCGCTTAACCATGTTAACTGATATGTGTTCTCGTTTTAATTTGAGAAACTCCTTGGGTTAAATTATCTGTTTTGATGTAAGCACAAAAGGCTAACAGTGACTTGTTATCAGCAGAAGGAATTAAACCAACATCCATCATGTTTAAATTGCCAACAGTAAACTCATGAAATCATTTCTAGATCAAGTTCTAGTACAATAACCATAAACATCAAGTTGCTACTAAACGCTACGGCCTATAACAAGAGTTCAAATACATTCTCCAATACAAGAATACATATTCTGTCAAGAGTCTATGCTGGCTTTTCCTCCTTTCACTAACACTTGAGATGGGACCATGGACAAGGTTAATCCCGTTACTTCTCATCAATGCTAATATACATTTAAGGACAAAGAGACTGTCCGTAAAAATAATTTGCACCAAGAAATCACTATCTTGGTACAAGTAGCAATAAAATAATGATTAAGATATGAATTATTTGTTAAGGTATCCCGAGTTGATTGTTGTTTCTCCAGCAAGTTGTTCGCCAACCAGAACATCTTATCAGTTCCCAAGCATGGAAGCATGGAAGCATTAGGATGTTATGAATTCTATATAGTAGAAGTATTCTCCAAGTTTGGTTTACCATTTGTTGTGCTGGTGCTGCTTGCAGGGCGAATAAGGTTCAAGCCGTACACATGGCCCATTTTAGCACGTTTTGTTTCCAGATATCTCTTGTTATCTTTTGTAATGGGAGTCAGAAGGGGGACCCTACCAGAAATTGCCAAACCATAACCCTTGAGCCCGCTGTATTTTGCAGGATTGTTTGTCATCAGCTTCATAGTTCGAACACCAAGATCCCTTAAGATCTGCAGAAGGATACAAATTTGATTTTGCTTTAAGACAACTAGATTTACACAAAAAATCACATCACGATACAGAGAGAGCTTATATATGCACCAGAATTTTTTTATAGGAAGTGAGTACCTGTGCACCAACCCCATACTCTCTTGAATCAATGGGCAAACCAAGATCTTCATTCGCTTCAACAGTATCACGTCCAGCATCTTGTAAATTATAAGCACGAAGTTTGTGACCCAAACCAATTCCTCTACCCTCATGACCACGGAGGTAAACCAAAACCCCCCTGCCAGCAGCTTCAATTTGTTGCATTGCAAGTGCCAGCTGGCTTCCACAGTCACATCTGGCTGAACCAAATATATCTCCTGTGAGGCATTCCGAGTGTACCCGGACAAGAATATCTTGTCCGTCTCCTATATCTCCCTGATCATTCAACAAACTCATCCCAAATCAGTACCAAACACGAAATGAACTTGTCAAGCCCAATGCTCCCATAGTTTGCATTAATAAAATTTGCTACAAGGATACTGTATACAATAGTAAATGTGCTCGTCCCTTTTCTACTTGAGGAAAAGATGGAACTTCATGTTTCAAATAGATAATATATCTAGTTTTGTGAATAGTGAAACACAACAAACTGAAATGTATGTACAACTTCGACTAGTCCAACCACTGCTGAAGATATATGCGAGAATATCCACAAAGTTGCTCACCTTAACCATAGCAATGTGCTCAATTCCATCTATTATTGACTTGAAGCAATGGGCAGTAAACGGGCCCCACATAGTAGGTATTCTTGCAGCAGAGGCATGCTCTACCAACTGATCTCTTTTCCTCCTATATCTGTATAAGGAAGTTCTTGTCAGACGATGTACCAAAAGCTAATGTAGTAGAAACAAGTTGAAGAGCGCTAAAAGAATGCTTGCTTTGAAGCATTTGCTGGACAAAGCAAGGATACGGGAAGTCGCTTCTACTGAGTTTTAAGATATTAATGCAACTAAGTGTAAACAAAAAAAAAAAAATCAAAAATAGACTTCTTTCTTTTGATAAAGTAAAACTAAACTAGACTTAATATGTTAGTATATGGATGTGTTGGCATACACAATTTAGTAAAAGAGCAGATGCACCAACCCATGAAGATAAAGTTTCTTCAAAGACTGCTGCATGTAGTCTGGTTGTTCAGTAACTAAAACGATTCATATCACCATTGATTCCATGATGCCCAATGATACAAGCCTAAGTCTATCTTCGTCCTTAGAAGTGGGAGCTAAGCTTATAGTTTTCTGGGATAAGTAAGCTTACACAATATAAGGAAACCACCAACTTAAATGGGAACTGGCTGATGTATATTGTGGGGAAACACCATACTTAGAGTGGTTTAGCCAAAAAGAGAATGTGGAAATCAGAATTACAAAGCTATTACTGCTTGGTGCTTCTCCTGACTATCAAATCAGAACTTTAACACATATCTTGGTTTCTCTTGAAGGATAAGGGGCATGGACTTTTGCACAATCTCCCAAATTAACTGCCTAGTATGCAGTAAAGATAAAATAAAGACGAAGCTAAATAGAAAAATAGATCCCGACAGAAAAGGAAGCCTCACTTTAGAACCATCAGAAGTATTTATCACCACGTTAAAGAATGACAAAACAATAAACCACGAAGGAATTATTCAGCAACACCAACTCATAAAGAAACCAGAAGCAGATCTGTTAACCACCTGATTAAGTCAGCAACTGATATGATCTTCAAGTTATGCTCTTTTGCAAATTGACGAAGCCTAGGCAATCTAGCCATGGAACCATCATCATCCACAACCTCACATATTACTCCAACAGGTTCTAAGCCAGCTAACATGGCAAGATCCACAGAAGCTTCAGTATGTCCAGCTCGTTTTAAGACCCCGCCTTCCCTGTATTTCAAGGGAAAAATATGTCCCGGTCGATTGAAATCCTCAGGCTTAGAATCTCTGGATGCAAGTGCCAATACTGTCGTTGCTCTATCATGAGCAGATACTCCTGTAGTAGTTCCATGTTTTGCGTCCTACATAAATGTTTTACCATTAATGCTTCGTAAGCATCCAATTAACAGGACACTAGACTAGGATGCTGAAAGGACAACTAGCAGCAAGAGGTATCACACAGAACGAATAATTCTCAAGAAGTCTCTTGGAACAGAAACCCAGTAAGAAATTAAATGTTGGAACGCCTTCCAAAAACAAGCCTTAGGTATGTTCATTTATGTTTTCGCCCTTAACAAATATAGAAGTAAAACATAGTAGATAAAGGTAATCGTATTCCAGACAGTTGCAAGAATAGCATATACTAGATCCTTAAAATATTCCCTGGAGAACACAGTATTCCAGCATTGACTGGGAGTAACTCTTCAATTGGGAAAGCAGTAAAGGCAAGCAGGTGTGCTTGCATTACTCTTTCTATTTACAAAACATCCCACGAAATAATACTCAGCATTTTTTTACTCTTGTTAAGAACTTGTAGCAGAAAAATTCTTTCTTTAGTTTGTAAGGTTTAGATATCAAACAACTTAGTAATTCGAACGTATCAGGCAGGTTTTTAATGTTAAATTCCCAAATTCTGAAATGAGAACTGGCATGCCATTAAGCAAGTTCCCTTGCGCCCCAGAAAAGAGATGCAAAGGTGAGTAATCAAGTTAATACATACCACTGAGACTGTGAATGCTGTGCAAAGTTTCTCCTCATTCTTTTTATCGTTTACCATCAATGGAAGTTGTAACCTCTCCAAGTCTTCCTCTACCATGCTCACACAAACTATCCCTGTTCCATGCCTCACAAAGAAAGCCATTGCTTCTGGTGTAGCTTTGGATGCAGCCATAATTAAATCCCCTTCATTTTCCCTGTCTTCATCATCTGTAACTAGCACCATCTGCAATAAGGATTGACTTAGTTTATTTTTACACAACACAAGAGAAACTCTTGTTGACTTTTAAGAAGAACCTACCTTTCCTTGGCGAATGTCTTCAATAGCCTCAGGAACAGATGAAAAACCTTCTGTCGGACGATCCAAATCGAATTCATCATTATCTGAAGGAAAGCCACTTGTTGTAGGAACAACATCTGCTGCTAGCGTTCCAAAGGCTACAGCATCAGGTTGAGTCTCAGTTCCTGTAGAGAGGCTACTAAACAGAGAACTTTCTCCCCTGGATTGAGAACGGACGTCTCCTTCACCAGATAAGAATGCAGAATTAATCTTAAAATCATTCTTGATTGTTAAGTGTGCTCTAGCATTAAGCCGTAAGAATGACTCTGAAGAGACCCCATTAACAGAATATAGATCTCCGGTGTGCAGTCCATTGAACAACTTGAAGTTCTTTAATGCTCTACAAGAAAAGTTAGCAGATCAGAGAGAACTCATAATACTGCAAATATTTAAGAAATTGAAAGGTGAAAAATCAATATTTAAACAGGTGAATGTAGAATGTTCAACCACATTAAAGATTTGAACATTATAAACTAAGCTGATGCTACTGACAGATCTTTACAAGTTTTTACATGTCTAAATATGCCACGTGTCAATGAATTTACATATTCATTATCCTGCTCAGTGCTCATTATCCTCTCTGTTCTATCCAAAATCCGTTATAAAGTCACATAAGAATCAACAAACTCAACCTCCTTTTTTTTTTAAAAACTACTCCGTCTTTAATCTGTATACACCATCTCCATATGTCCGTACAAAATTTTACAATACCAGTACGCGCAGAACCTCCCAAAATCTAATCATCATCTACACAAATGGTATTTCCTGTTTACACCAAATACACAATGTATACAAGAGTGAACTCCTACCGCGCGCAACCATGGACTCTCGCCACCTTGTTCTCATACATAGTCATAGAAGGATATAAAAACATAATAAACAGTTTTCTTGCAGGGAAAAAATTATAACTTGATGCATGTACAGGGAACTACAACTACAACGCCTCAATCCTAAAAAAAATCATCACCAAGGCAAATAATGAGTCTTGAAAAGCAGTAAAATTGTAAAACTAAGTGTGATTATGTAAACCTCAAACAAGAACAATTCCAAGATACCATTCCCCATAAACATCATAACCTTGTACAAATCCAAGTTAAAGAAACCTCCTCCTTTTCAAGAAATGCATCCACAGTGACAAAACAGGTCTCTACAAAACCCATAAATAAGAACCCATATTCCCAAAATCAACAGATTGGTTCTTGAAAATTTGATACAACTCAATTGCAAACACGATTCTTGAAAAATAAAATAGTAAAATGCTTACTGGGAGCGAGAGAGAGATGTTGAAGGGAAAGAAATGTTGATGGAAGCCATGAATGTTACGAAAAGCTTCTGTCTTTCAACGGTAAGCTGAAATCTGAGGGAAGATTAATGGATGGGTTGGTGTCTTTCTCTCCTTTTATCGAAGAGAAAGCCAAAACCAACTTCTTCTTTTTTCAATGAAATGAAAGATTTCAGAAAGGTCTAGGAAATAGGTAGGTTGGCGGAAGTAAATGCTACTGTACCTTGAAGGTGATGTCCTATTTTCACTGACCAATAGGAATCTATTGCTGCGTCCAAATGGAATATATATGATACTCTCCTCCATCCCGATTGATGTGACATGTGAGAGTTGGATTGACTTATTTCAAGTGTTTTTAAGTTAAAACACTTTAAAGTTATTTTATAGTGTTTGGATAAAATAAAAAAATATTTCTTAACACTTAATTTTAGGTCAAAATAGCAAAAAAAAAAAACTAAAAGTTAAAAGTTGAAATTTTTAACTTAAAAAAAATAACTTAAAATAAGTTAATCCAAACAGGCTAATTTTTTTTTTATAAGAAATTTTTTAGTATATATTTTTTAAATATTTATATTGGTGATTTATAATATTTTTTATATAATTTTTAATTATATAAATTTTATTTTTAAAAAAAAAACTTAAAATATTTATGTCTGAATTCACTGTTAAAATTTAAAAGTTTGAATTTCAAAATTCTAACGGTGCACATATATGCCCCCATGAATGCTTGTTTTAATAAAATAAACTACTTTTTACAACAAAAATATACATTTAACAAGCAAATGTTTATATTACAAAAAAATACTTATAGCAGTGTGCCATATTGATATTGATAATGATAATATAATATAAGTAACAGATCTACTGTCATTAATTTTAAAAAGATATCTCGTAGATGGTCCCTGGTTCATCGTGTTGTGTAATAATAATTATTCTAACATATATATATATACACACACATTGATAGGTATGATTCTTTGGTAAGATTACAAGTATGGATCCCCATAGTGTGTTAAATATTAAAAATCACAATGAATGGATGATTTTGCGTATCAAATGTTTGAACTCGGAATGATAATTAATTAATATATATGTGACGAGGAAATAATTATATGAAAAAAAAATGGTATGCGAATTTTTTAGAAGTATTTTAGCGTAAGTAATTCATCTCCAATCTGTGCAAACACGCTATATTTGGAGAGTCAATAATAATATACTTTATTACCAATTGTTTTGATCTACAACAAAAATATATCGTATCATATGAACGTTTCATATGTTATTTAAGGGGACTAAATGAATCAAGAGAAGGAAAAATGATCATTTATTCACATATATACTTTCAAACCAACTATCTCTATTAATTTCATCATCTCGAAATATTTGGAGAGTAATAGACTATTCAACAAAATATTAAATGTGCGATGCGTGTATAAATATATAATTTTGTATTCTAAATATTTATCCTAAAGCATAGAACGATTTCATATAAGAGCAACAAATCAATTCGGAAGGTCTAGTCAAAGGATAATAAGTATGTTTAAGCTACTTTAATATTCAATTTTTGATCACTACAAGTTTGCCTAACAAATTTAACTTGCTTAATAGATGTGTCCAAGTTAGGAGTACCTACTACTACTAGCTAGTAGTAGTATACATGAATATAACAATTTGCTATTTTTGTTGTATAACTCATGAATATAATACGTTGGAATATACTCTTATCCGTTCCATTTTAATAGTTATTTTAGTTTTTTCACATTTTAATATATATATGTGGAAAAGTTTACTAAGATATTCTTACTCAATAAATGTAGATTGCTTTTTTTGTTTAAATATCATACATACTTTTTAAATATACAATTCTGCATTGCGAATTGCATTGGATTGGAAAGGACATTCGATCTTTCTTTTATGGGTTCTTTCCCTCATATATGACCTATCTGAGTCAGCCTTTTCAAGCGGACAAAGAGGTGGATCATCTGATCGTCCCGCGAAGATAGACGCTCGAAAATGTTTTCGAGATTTTCAATCGCTCTTTTTAGTGGGGAGGAATAGTGCAGAAAGGGAGCGAGACCACGCCAAGCCACTTACGAAGCTGACAGAATGTCACCCGCTAGTTCAATTAGTTTTCTTTTCCGAGAATGAACTAGACTAGAGGAAATGGGCATCAAGAATATTGTCAACTTCACTTTTGAATTCTGAAAGTAACAATTATTTTAAATATAAATTTTTGAATTAAAAAGATAGTAATCAAAATGGGACGGAGGGAATAATATTTTGGGGATTTTCTTTACAATATATTTTGTGCAAAAAACAAATCCAAGACAAAAAAAAGAATTTAAGTTATGGGAGAAGCTATGGTCCAATGATGTTTGTCTGTCACAAAACAATTTGTGGCTCTTATGCTTGAGAGGGACCAATCCAAATTGTAGTTATTCTTATCCCTATATCCCATTTTTCACTTTTGACCAAATTCCATTTTCCAATTCTGTCTGCTGCTCGTCAAATTGTGATCCACCTGGGTCTTCTTTTCCTCGTTCTTTTTTCAAGTTCTTTATCTGGTATTTGTATTGGAATTCGACTAATTTAAATTATATCAAATAAGGCTCATTCAAAAATAGTTCAGCATACTAAGAATTTTTTAATATCCAAAACTCAAAAGTGAATAATAGTTAGTAATTTAGAATATTTTAAAAAATTATAATCAAAGAAAATATCTTTGACTCTTTAAATAGTAATTAAGACATATAAAATGAAATAGAAGGAGTAATTGGTTTTGATAGCTACTATTCTACATTATGTTATGTAAAACAAAAAAATTTGTATAATTGTGTTTGAAGGGTTGACCAAATTCGTTAACAAAAATAAAAGTCGTAGTCGCCCAGCTATTTCTGAAAAGGGCAAGTGGGGTTAATGCGTGATCATCTTTATAACAGAAGAAATAAAAACTTGAACAACTTGTAAAATGAAATTTCAATATTAGCATTTATTGGAGAATTATACTCAAACTTCCACCAACGGAAAAAAGAAGAAGAAATTAAAGTGACAGACTTTTGAGATGTTATATCCAACATTATCATACTACCCAATATTTTTTAAACTTATATCCAATTTTATTTCAATTTGCTTTTGCTGTTGTGCTTGAGAGTCACCACCCTTTGTGCTTCCACCAACTTCTAGATGCTCTATGTTAACTTGTACTCCCAAATCCATATATTCCAAGAAGGGAGAATAGCATTTTGGTCCTCAATTATTGGTAAATTATAGTTTTAGTCCTTGTAATATATAATTTAATATATTTGATCTTCAATTAATTAAAATATGTGTTTTTGATTCTTTTATGTAGGAAGTATATTATATTTGAATTATTTTTAGAAGTATATTAACCTTAAATATGGAGTAACAATACAAGTATAACATAATATACGTGTAATTAAACGACTAATAATTCTGA
Organism: Jaltomata sinuosa; assembly: GCA_003996215.1. NCBI lineage: Eukaryota > Viridiplantae > Streptophyta > Magnoliopsida > Solanales > Solanaceae > Jaltomata > Jaltomata sinuosa. The sequence continues at coordinate 333,460 of QJPP01001196.1, read as the reverse complement.
AAATTTGCGAATATTCATAAATAAAGGGAACAAAAATACACATTCAAGTAATTGAAAGCTGAATGTGTTTAGTCTGATATTATAAGGACTAAAATTATAAATTACCAATAATGAGAGATCAAAAGTGCTATTAACCATTCCAAAAAATAAAATGATTAGGCGATAAATAACAAAATCTAATATTACAAGTTTTAAAAGTCTTACAGTTATACAAATATTATGACATCTTTAATATCATGCACTCCTTCAATAGTCTTCATATTTTCTTTTTTTCAAATTTCATATCCAACCAAACTATACTATATAAATTTAAACAAAGGAGATATCATGTATTTGTGCTCAATCAATATCCTTGGTTGTGAACATTTTCTTATTTATATTTGTAATGAAACTAAACATTCGTAAGCAAGGCCTAAAGAAGTTGAAAGGCCAAAAATAGTGGGTGGGCCACTGGCCTCTTTGGTATTTGGGGCAAATGAAAGGCCAATAAGCCCAATACTCACTTCCAAATCACATCCCAATGACAATGAGGAGAGAGGCAAATAAGAGGCTTCAATGTCACTGAAGTTGGAGCCTTTTTGCATTTAATGGACTTCCATATGTGCATTATTATTTGTTTGGGGACATTCGATAAAATTGAAACGAAATAAAAAAGATAAATACGATTTATGTGCAAGAATGACACACAAATTAAGAAAGGATCCTTATGTGTAACACTTTTTTTCTCACGTGTTTGTATACACGACAATTTAATATTCAAATTCAACAACAACAACAACAACATACCCAGTGTATTCCCACAACGTGGGGTCTGGGGAGGGTAGAGTGTACGCAGTTCGTACCACTACCTCAGAGGTGAGGTAGAGAGGCTGTTTCCGATAGACCAATATTCAAATTCGTGACATTAAATTTAATTGTGACCATCCTTTGAATTTTTTTTCAAAGTTTCATGTTGAAAGTAAATAAGAAAAAGAAACTAAATACAATAACAAGTTTATGGATGGTCTTAAATTTAGTGAGGTAAGGTTTTCTTAAAAAATTGTATAAATTTGTCTAAAACAAACAATATCGTATCGTATTAGAAATGTTTTTGTGCTGGCTTAATTCGATAACTTTAAATTAGGGTCAATGATTTGATTGGTGTATGAAAATGATAGTGGCTCACGTATTGCATCCTTTAAGAGCTTAGAAACATAACAGATACGAACCAATTTTCTGTGCTCGTAGTTTGAAGGCGCACACATTTGAAAAACCTACGAACTTGAAGTATCATAAATATTCGGATGAACATTACATCTTTGCGCAAGAGTATAAATCTTGGTGAAAGAAATTATAACGGAGATGTAGGGATTGATATTCGAGCATTCAGAATTAAAATCTTGTTTTAAAAATGACTTTACGAAACATAATAAGTTTAAAAGTCATTTTATCTAATTTAGTGACATACATCGATTATGTATCTTAAGAGAGAAAGTTCTCAATTCACCAGAATTCCCCAAATCGAAAAAGAAAAGTTGGTTTAAATCTTGAATCCTTTTCTTTAAATACCAAAAACTTGTATGAGAATTCTTGAAACTTTTTCTCTTCTTATTTTACTTTAGGTCCCAATAAGTAGAGAATAAAGAGGAAAAAAAATAAAGAAAAGTATGGCCCTTACCTTGTCAAACGAACAAAACGATCACTCTCTATTATGTGGCCATTGTAGTTTCCGCCACCCCAAAGAGCCAAACCCCTTTTTCACTTTCATCTCTTTCTCTCTTCACTTCACTCTTTACCGGCAAATATGGAGAGATTGGCACTTTACTCTCCATCTTCAGCCACCTCTGCCGCCGCTGCCGCCACCACTTCCTTCTCTCGTCTCTCCCTCCACCATCTCCGATCACGTTCCTCCTCCATTTCCACCGCCGTTCTCCGTCCAGTTTCCTCACTCCGATCATCTCCTTCCTGCTCAAGATTCAATCTTATCGGACCAAGATTCAATCTTTTTCATCCCAAACCGTTCCTTTTCAATCCCCTTTCAAAACCCACTTCAAGAAATCCACCCATCACTGCTTCCTCATCCCCTGAATCAGATAAGGTAATTACTGTAGATGTAAAGCCCGAACCCCAGGGTGCAAAGCTCATTCCTTTGATCATTTCTGTTTCAATTGGTCTTTTAGTTCGTTTCTTGGTTCCAAGACCACCTGAAGTTTCTCCTCAAGCATGGCAATTGCTATCCATTTTTCTCTCAACCATTGCTGGTTTGGTTCTCAGCCCATTGCCAGTAGGTGCATGGGCTTTTCTTGGACTTACAACCTCAGTTCTGACCAACACTCTAACTTTTTCAAGCGCCTTTAGTGCCTTCACCAATGAAGTCATCTGGTTAATTGTGATTTCTTTCTTTTTCGCCCGCGGGTTTGTCAAGACTGGCTTAGGTGATCGAATTGCCACATACTTTGTTAAGTGGTTGGGGAAGAGTACTCTTGGGTTGTCATATGGATTGGCCCTGAGTGAGGTTTTGATTGCACCTGCAATGCCTAGCACTACTGCAAGAGCTGGCGGGGTATTTTTGCCTATTATTAAGTCTCTCTCACTTTCAGCTGGAAGTAAGCCTGGTGATCCCTCCTCCAGGAAGCTTGGGTCTTACTTGATCCAATCTCAATTTCAGGTTTGCCTTTGCTTTTGCCTGCTATAGATGTGTTATGTTGTGTGTGTTTCACAGAACTAGATTAATTTAATGAAATGTAAAATATACTCTGTGGATACATGAATTGGTACTGACCAAATGATCCTAATTATGGAAGAATTCAAAGTATACCCACCAATGGTGAAGATATTTTTTGAGCTATTTAAAATCCAAATAGGTAACTGTCTAAGGTAACATTGAGTTTGCAATCTGGAAAATAAGGTTATTAGCATTGTTAAATAGGTTAAACTAATATTGATAGGGTAAAAAATCCTTACAATGTAAGTGTGTATAATTTTCTATTATGGAATAGATAAATTTCTAAGCATTTGCGCTGGATTGAGATGTGTCTCATTTGTCGAGAGTCAATTGGTTCTCACTTCTCAAGAAAGAGTATTGCTAACCATGAGGAAATTTGCAATTTCTGATTCCAAGGTAGCTACCACCTATCTTAGATGATAGTGTGTGCATCCACCTCTTTCAGGAATACATAACATATACGGGGTCAGTATTGCATATGAGGTGATCCCAATCCTGCTAGTTTACATGAGCAGTTTCCTTCTGTTGGATAAGCATATTGTTATGAAATTGTTCATTTTATAAGTTATAAGTTTAATAGAGTAGTTGTGTGCTTGGGGACCCAAGGGTATGACCTAGTGATCAATGAAGTGGAGGAGAACCATGAGGTCTCACGTTCAAACCCTTGTGGAGGAAAAAACACTAGGTGAACTTTTCCCATATGCCTAAGCCTTAGTGAGCAAAATTATCCGGTACTTGTGATGGTGGGAGGTGTACGTACCCGATGGAATAGTCGAGGTGCGCACAAGTTGGTCCGAACACCACCGTCATTAAAAAAAAGGTAGTTCTGCGCTTAAAATCACTATAAGTCTGACCGAGACATTTCATGTAGTGTGTCAAGCTCATTTAGCAATCGGATGTTAAATTGCTTTATATCACTATATGTCAATGCTTTAGTGTCTGTACTCCGTGTTGCTTTGAAGTTATTTTATTTTATAGCCAGTGAAATTTGTATTGATAGTTCAGATCTTTTTGTGCAAGCATCTCATTTTTAGCAGAAGAATATAATCAGTTATGCCCTCCTCCCTCCCTTTGTTTTTTGGCTGATTTAGCTACTCGGTTAAATATTTTGGTCTGGTACATGCGAATGTATATTTTATGCAACATTAAAGTTTCTCGAAGATATATTAGTTTGTATTATTGTGCATCTCTTTAGATGTCCATCTACTTACGAATTGCTTTTTTTGTGGTGCATGACAGTGTGCAGGTAACTCTAGTGCTCTTTTCCTGACTGCTGCAGCTCAAAATCTACTCTGCCTCAAACTAGCTGAGGAACTTGGGGTAGTAATCGCAAACCCATGGGTGTCTTGGTTCAAGGCTGCTAGTTTACCTGCATTTATTTCTCTTTTGGCTACTCCATTCATCTTGTACAAGCTTTATCCTCCTGAAACCAAAGATACACCAGAAGCCCCCGCTATGGCAGCTAAAAAACTGAATCTTATGGGTCCTGTTACAAAAAATGAATGGGTGATGATTGGAACAATGCTTCTTGCAGTGTCTCTGTGGGTTTTCGGGTAGGTATCATTTCACAATTGTGCTACTGTTATTGCATTATTTCGTTGTCGTTATTGCTCCCATATCTGTACTCCTTTTTCAAACTGTTTGGAATGCTTTTTTTTAAGCCAAGGGTCTATCGGAAACAACTGCTCTATCTCTACGAGGTAGGGGTAAGGTTGCATACACTCTACCCTCCCCAGACCTCACTTGTGGGATTACACTGGGTATGTTGTTGTTGTTGATGTAAGTGTTCTGCGTTGCCTCTTTGTGATGTTGATTTCCGGTAATAGCAAATTATACAGGATAGAAAGTAGTGCCTTTCTAGACAAAAAGAATGAGGCTGTAGAGAGGCATTTGGGAGTCTGTAATAACGGTTACCCCCTCTCTGTTTTGCTGATGATTTCATTTTCCATTTTCACCAACATGCCTCACGAAAACCACCATTCTTCTTGAAACCTTTCGTCTCAAGGGACCATTTGGATTTTCTCTGATAGGTTTCTGAGAATAGTCGCAAGTTTCTGCAGCATGTACACATTACAGGGTAGAAAGTTGAACAGGGAGATTCTTAAGAGACAGAATAATGGGACAAGAGTTCTTTTCCCAAGAGACTGCTTGAAAGAACTTATTGAATAGATTTGTTATTCCGACTTCAAAGCCAACTTCTTGCGTTAGTGCATTTTAAAGAAAGATTTATGTGGAGAGCTGTTTGGGTTCACAGTGCCAGCAGGCTTGAACTGCAGCCGTGGAAACTGTACCACCATCATATTTAAAACTCATTCCTCACTAGAATATTCTTCCAAACCCCTCCTCTTTTCTTGCTAAATATCTTATCATTGGCTACAGTGAGTATGACTTATCTATGGGCAGTGTATTTATGATGGTCTTAATGTGTTTAATTTCTAAAACTTCTATGTTGTTCTCAGGGATGCTCTTGGTATTGCGAGCGTTGTTGCTGCAATGCTCGGATTATCAATCCTCTTGCTGTTGGGAGTGCTTGATTGGGATGACTGTTTAAGTGAAAAATCAGCATGGGATACTTTGGCTTGGTTTGCAGTCCTAGTTGGCATGGCTAGCCAGTTGACAAACCTTGGTATTGTTGGTTGGATGTCTAGTTGTGTAGCTAAATTCCTGCAGGCTTTATCATTGAGCTGGCCAGCTGCATTTGGTGTTCTTCAAGCATCATACTTCTGTATCCACTACTTATTTGCAAGTCAAACAGGCCATGTGGGAGCGTTATACTCTGCATTCCTTGCTATGCATTTGGCATCTGGAGTGCCTGGTGTATTGGCAGCCCTGGCTTTAGCTTACAACACTAATCTATTTGGTGCTTTGACCCATTATAGCAGTGGTCAGGCTGCTGTCTACTTTGGAGGTATGTAGCTTTCTTGTAGGTTCTTTAATTGGCGCATTCAATTAATTCTGCTTGATCACATCTTCTGTCAAAATTGTTTTTTTCTTAGAGAAGCATCCTTAGTTACTTCTTCAGTGACCAGATGAAAGTTGTTTATTCTTCATTTTCTGTTTGCTGATAAAAGATGAGCAAGTAATATTGGAATTAATTGGTAGATATATGAGTAATTGCATTTTAACACCGTTGCTTGGGATAGTCATTTTTTTCTCTCTATTTTTAGATCTTGGACTGATTATTGTTTTGTTGCTTGTATGACAGCTGGTTATGTAGATCTCCCGGATGTCTTCAAAGTGGGATTTGTAATGGCAATCGTCAATGCTATTATATGGGGAGTCGTTGGGACATTTTGGTGGAAGTTCCTGGGTCTATACTGATCCTAGTTTCTGGCACAAGTAGAGTTTTTCCCATCTATATACGCCCTTTGTGTTGTGGCATTTTAGCAACGACCTCGACACTGTTGACTCCAAGCTGAAGTACAATCTCTATATTAGTGTCAGCATTTCTCCATTGTAATATTCTTTAAAACACGCGAATGAAAAAATTGTATTTTTTGCAGTCTATTCATCATGTAGGAACGACTGAGAATCAAAGTTCTTTTCTTTTCGCCTCTTTTTTTTTGGTGTGTATGTGCGCGTGCGTGAATGAGGTACTAGTGGATCTCTGTAGCTACTGTCTGCTAGATTCTGGTTTCTCCACCCACCTAGCCATGGATCATTAAACTTTTGCAGTTTGAGGGGCATGAGCGTAAAGGTTAGAAGGTTCCAAGGAATACCTACTTAGACTTCAATAGCAATCAGCTATCAAGAGAAATGTCTACAGGTTCTCCTGGAATCACCTTACCGTGACCATTAACTGACCAGATGGCAGAGCGAATGGCTTCTGCACTTCTGTCTTTTGTTATTTTTCAACACTAAACGTCTTCACTATGGAAGATGTCGGAGGAAACTGAACTACAAAATGAGCAGAAGATATGTATGAGCGGAGGAAACCCATAGAAGTACCCCAATTAACACATTTTATGGAAGGATTAAAATCTCTTCCATCACTCTAAATTTGTTACTCCTATGGTCTGGCGACAATCAGAAGACAGAAAAATGTCGTTCATATAAGAATGTTTTGGCTTCTTCCAAATCACATGAATATTAATGAGCAGAACCCGTCTAGCTGAGGATATGTATGCCTGTGTTAGCTCCTTGCCTTCACTGGGGATATATATGCACGCACTATCATCCTTAACTTCTGAGCTCCATTCTTGGCTTGATCCTTGAGAGATGCTGTATAACAACATTCCCTCTTGAGGGAGAGAAATCAAAGATGTTTGGAAGGAAAGCTGATTTGTACATAAACTGATATATAGATACAAATTACAATGTGTATTAAGAAGCAATGTTGCAACCTCAAGAATGTTTATGTAGCAGATAACTGGCTTGAGGAGGAATATTTTGAAAGGATAGGAAGAGTATACTGGTAATACCACTTTCAAGGTAAGGAACGGAGTAGGGTAAGTTTTTTGGGACATATAATACTATTTTATTTTTCTCTTCTTATTTGAATCATTAAGTCCTACAACAAGCTCCTGATCATAGAGGAATGAGACTCTTTTTAAGGTAAGATTTTTTTATTAATAAGTAGAAGTGTAGAACCAGAGTGATATTGCAGTCTGCAGAAATAAAGAAATGAACTTGCTACATTACAATCTCATAGAAGCCAACAAGTCTTATCAAATCAGTACAATGTTTCCTTTTCCCAATAGTACAAGTTTTGGACGCATCTATGCTAACCAGGGAGATATGCTCCTTTTCATCTTCAAAGCACCTCCTATTTCTTCCTTGCCAAACTGTCCAAGCAATACATAAAGGAATAGACATCCACATCTTCTTGTCTCGTGCCAGCAAACAAAGATCTCCGGTAGCACAATAATCTCCTGAAATTCTGACGCACTACTCACCATACTCCAAATATATTTAGAAACATGGACAAAATCTACCAAGTAAAATTGCAATGAATTGATTTTGATGAGTCCTCAAACAAAACATCTACTATTCAATATCTATTGACTTGCCAGTGTGCCAAGAAAATTGTATTTTTTCTATGATGGTAATACCTGAGCCGGCTTGTGCGTGCCTTAACTATTTCACCAGACATGCAACCTCTCACCATCACAGGTACTGAGTAGCTCTCTCACCAAGGCTTAAGCAGGCGGGAAGAAAGGTGAGTTTCTCGACTTGATTGGCAGCAACGAGAAGCGGTTTTGACAACTGAAATCTCATGAGGGATGATTACATATGTCAGTGTTTTATGTGTAAGAGTTCGGCAAAGACGATAGATGGAAAATCTTTTGATCGTTCGGGATACAATGAGTGACGCCACACACTGTAAATGAGGAACTGTCCACCTTTGGAAAACAAAGACAAGACAAAGGCCATTAGGCGTTGTTCCATTAGCACTCAAGTGGGTTGTGTGAAACACAGAGAAATAGGAGAGCTTATGAAGGTATAGAGAATGATTTTGTATATTTGTTAAATAGTGTCTTAGTCCTTATTTCTTTTTTGCTGCATCATGAGAGAGGGAGAGGGAGAGGGGGAGAGAGAGAGAGATAGAGAATCAGCAGTCATTGTAATTACCTGTTCGTAGCATAAAGATTGAACTTTATCCGCATATTGATCCTCCAGTGCTGATTACTTCAGGGAATTCGTCTAGGAGACTCAGCCTCTCAAGGATCAGTCTTTCTTGTTTGGCATCTATGTCTTGTCAAGAATAACACAAGATGTGCAAAAAGAAATGAATATTAAGCATCTATATTTAAAGGGCCAATTGCTTGAATTAATAACCCAACTCTACTATAGATGAAACAGAGAATAAACTTCTTGCTGACTAATACCCCAAACAAGCAGGCAGATTAGAAATAGATTTACTGAAATACCATCAGGCAGATTATGAGGGTAACTTAATACACAAATTAACAACAAGAAAACAAGTTTACATATGTTCAAACAAATACTTCTCGTTCATTTTCTGTGTAGCTTGGATGTTGTGGGTGTAGTTCAGAGGCACAAAATTTACTAGATCCTCAACATAGAAATATTTTTCAGCAACTGTTCCAGTAGTGACTGAATAAACTCGCATAGGAATACATACAATTTTGTTAGATGAACTCAATTTCAGAGGTTTCTGCATCATGATTCATATGCATGCAAATAACAAGATGCCATAAGGATACATTCTTGGTCAGGATTTTCTGCAAAATTGGAGTGCAATGCGTTCCCCATGCTGTCCACTATAGCCGAGGTAGTCATGGATGACTCAATGCATAAGATGGCAGTGATGGCATCCAATCTAGTGACCTCATTTCTAAACATCAATCTTGCATGTGCTGTAATATTGCCATATTGGTTTCTTTAGAATCAGTGACAAATAGATCTAGGGCCAAGCCAGGAAAAAGCTAGAGTCAATAATTCACCCTGGGCAAGTCTTATCAGACTCTCCAGCATGCGCACAGTTGTTCTTGCTGTAGATGTTCACAGTTGTTAAGTGCATAGTCATGGAACAATTAGAATAGTGACAATGATGATGTTTAGTGGACCTGCATTTTGAGTCGCAGATCTTCTTTGCAGTTGGTAATAGCTTGAGATAACCTTTTCTGCCTCCTTTGTGAGGACTGGTCTAAAGTATCTCTTCACAAATTGGATGTACCTACAAGATGTCATCAAAAGACGTCACACTGCCATCTCAACAGAATGGAGTAATTGCTGCTGAAGATTTTCTTTTGTTGGAGTTAACACGGTAACAAAATGGTATAACACAAATAGAATTAGAATTAGAACTTTTTCCTAGTGTCATGTGGATTTCCTTTATACTAAATTGTTTTGATAAGTTGTGCCCAAAATCTAGCTTTTCAGCAACTTACAAGACACAGCACACTGTTCAGGAGCCCAAGGAAGTATTATGATTGAACTGATTATCTAACTAGCAACCAAAGCCCACTGTAGAACGCATGACATAAAGTCTCGTGACAATTCAGATACTCAAAAAACAGTGCTACTAGCAAGACTAAGAATATGATTTTTTATTTTTTTTGATGACCGTGGCGTCCGGGCCAGCTTTCGCGCACCTCGACTAAATCCACGAGATACCTGCCACCTCCCACCAGCAACAAGTACCAGGTAATTCTGTCCACCAAGGCTAGAACAGATGGGAAGAATCATCTAGTGTTTTTTTTGTCTCCGCTGGGATTTGAACCTGAGACTTCAGGCCTCAAGGCTCTTTAACCCACTTCATTGACCACTAGGCCACACCCTTGGTTGCGACTAAGAATATGAATTTAAACTTACTTTTTGGCTCCAAAATTACTTTTTTGTTTACTCATACACGCATATCAATTGAAGACCTTCCAGTTTTAAGTGCTTTTAAGAAAATTCATAAAAAAGGTCATTTCCTAGACCACCCATCTCCCAAGCCTGTCAAATAAGAATTATCAAACTAGAGTATACTGCCAGATTTTTCGCCATGTTTATGAATGAACAATACTTTACTTGATCAACAAAAAAAGAGTTATCAAACTAAAAAGTGCTTTGCAGAATTAAGAAATGCGAAAAGAGAGAATTTTCTTTGCATGTTGCTTTATGAAACTAAGTCTTGCATACCAGCTTCTACAAAGCAAAAATATAAACCTTACAGTAGTGAATCATCCAAATTGGGGGACCTAAACTAATACTATTGGTTAACAAGGGAACAATGTCGATAATCATTTTTAGGGACTTATCCCATCTTGTGCAGTTTCACCGTTATTAATGTGCAAAAGCACGTGTAATCCCTTACTGTTCATGAACAATGCCAATATTCATATTTAGGAACTTTATCTTATCCGAGTCTTTATATATAGAAGCAGTCTAGACAAAGTGACATTCTCTATTTGTGGAGTAGTAGATAATTAAACAATTATTTGCAGATGAGCACATATCATGCATATCAGAATCTGGATGGTTATCAGGAAGTATTTTACCTTCTGAGCATTGGAAGTGGCCAGATAGTCCCTAGATCCTCTTCACAATTGTGGTTCTTGGATTCTGCCTGTCAATCACATAAAGAGAGTTTTCATCCAGCTAATTTACCCTTCATGACAAAATGGTAATGTATTCACATTGTTTTAGATTCATCACCTCAGCAAGAATATGTGAAGAAACAACAGCATCCCAATCTGGGTTTTTAGTGTCTAAGAGAACTAGGACTATGTCAAATCTGCTCAGCAGCGGGCCAGAGAGCGTCGTATTAACAGATAAAGCTAGTTTGTGTTAAGAACATAGAAAACAAAATGAGATGAGCAGCAAAGCGTTTAAGATGCCTGATGGAGATTCTAGCTTGCAAGAAGATGAAAGGTAAAAGAATAAAAGAAATAGGACATCAAAAGCAAAGATACGCTGCTCAGGATCATAATGCCCCTTGGGGTTAGTTGCTCCAAAGACAATTGTCCTTGTACTGAGAGTTGTCACAAGACCAGCCTAGAGATTAACCATATCATCAAGGAACACAAAAGGATTCATTTAATCAAGAACACTAGAACAGTAGATATTGCGGGGAAGAAAAATGTGGCAGGAATTTTTTTTAGAAAACGTCAAGAAGCCATGACCTTGACAATCATGCATGTATCGACTTTACCAAAAAAAAGTTTAGGTTCTTCAAAGAATGATGTACCTTTGCAACACTTATAGTCTGCTGCTCCATTGCCTCATGGATGGTTGCTCTGTCATGCTCTCTCATGCTGCCAAACAAATCTTGACGAGTCAAACATCAAATGAATGTCTATGATAACATTATTGGCTATATTTTGCCACAGAAAATAATCATTAAATCATTGGAATGAACAACCTCATATAACCCTAACTAAAGTGCAGACTGTACTTTATGCCACACCAGTTTTATCAACACGGAGAAACTGAAACAAATCAACATAAGACTTCAAAGCTGCAGATATACCTGTCAAACTCATCAATGCAACAGAGACCACCATCTGCTAACACAAGGGCACCAGCTTCTAACATCCACTCTCCTGGAAATATAGTTTGCCTTTACCAATGATGATCAAAGAACTTTACATATAGGTTCAAAGAGTATCAAGAATTAAGTGCACGTTTGGTTCACATAATGGGGAGGCACTCGGATGAGTTGTCCCCTCATATTGGTTCTGGATTTAAGATGTACAACAGTCTGAGTATCCCACACCTCCTCCATTTCAACATATTATCTAATTAATGTTAGTGGGCCGCTAGTACTAATCTCAGAACCAGGGTCACCTCATTCGAATTCAGCAAGACTATTATTCCTTTTAACTCAGACTAACAAATGATAATAATACCTAAACTTCCTTTGCTTTGTATAAATATTTATTGATGTAAATTTTGTGGATAGAAAATTTTACATTGTTTATGTTGTTATATGCTTTACTACTTTGATTTTCATTATGCAAGTAAAAATGTTTTTCTACATTAGAATTTAAATTATAGTGTTTTAAGGTTATCTAATTATTCCTAATAGTAATATACATTTTTTATTTCTTTAAACACACATTTTTTATTTCTTTAAACACACATTTTTTATTTCTTTAAACACTCCCTCCATAATTTCTCAAAACTAACTGCAACACAAATTTGAATTTTTTTTCAGAACAAATTTGATTAAATTCACTTTCTTCATTTATGGGAGATTTTTATAAATTGCTTGTTATCCAAAAGAACTAAGCTTATGACATGATTATATGACCTCTTATCCGATTTCATCTAGCATTAACCCACAGGATGGAACCATATCAAAGGATTCAACATATGCAGTTGATTCTCCAGGGGCAATTCATTTAGGGATGTTCCATCCTACATTATCCAGTTTGTGTACTGAAATGCACTTAGCGTATAAATCTCAAACAAATTACACACGTCACTTTCCAATAGCAAAGGAACTAAAGAAGCTTAGAGATGTAAAAATAGTTCCCATCAGTACCCATTAGATCACACCAGTTATTAGTCTTAGTTCCATCAGAGAATTAACCTTAATTTGTATTATGGGCTTGGTAATTTAGGGATGAAATAAGGTTTGTTTTAAATTACTTAAATATATTGTTTCATCATATTTTTTAAAATTTAATAGTACTTAGGAAAGAACAACAACATGGAGAGTCAAGAACAACATTTTCTATATGCTTCACCTGTAAAATGTGATGGTAGCTTCCCATGCTCTCCTGCAATGTTCTACTGATCTAGTGAAGGTTCTCATGCCCTCATCATGTCATCAGATAATTGGTCGTACCTTATGAATGTTATACAAGCCAATAATCTTGTCTCTTTTCTTCCCCTTCCTACTCAGCTCTAGCTTATCTTTGACTACCTTTGCTTTGCTCTTAGCTAAATTCCTTTGATGTTATATTAATCAATTTTTCACGTCTTCTGATGATATCTCCCTGCTCCCAACATCAGTACTTAAGGTCCTCTATACAAAAATAGGAAGGAAGTATTCGCCAATTTTGAGTCAATTTGATTGTGAATTGCTTCGGAACAAACAAAATTTTTAGAACTTCAGGCTTTACCTATATATATTTGATAATTATGGTGTCCGGGCCAGCTTGCGGGCACCTCGATTAATTCCACGAGGTACCTGCTGCCTCCCACCAACACAGGTACCAGATAACTCTGTCCCTCAAGGTTTGGACAGATGAGAGGAAATCGCCTAGTATTTTTGCCTCCGTTGGGATATGAACCTGAGACCTCATAGTTCTCAACCCACTTCATTGACCACTGGGCCACACCCTTGGGTGCCTAATTGCAGCTTTAGAATTTCATTTTTAATAAAAGCAAGATTCATAACACTTGTGTTTATTTCCTGTACATCTCAAGAAAATTCAATAAGGAGGAATGAACTTTCACCCTCCTTTTTCATGTAAAAACAAACAAGTTTAAAGAACTCAAGCACATTATTGTGGGAGCTGGCACAGGTCTCTGTGCGAGTGGGCCCTTGCACGTGCGTGCATGAGTATCATCTGACTCTGCCTCTGTGTGAGTGTTGCGATAGAGACACAGACAGTTCCCCACATCAATAGGACCAAAGCAAATAGATAGAGACAGCTCCAAACTTCAACATTACAGATATTAGCGAGTAACAAGATAAGGGAACAATCTACCTCCATCTTTAACTGCGGTAACAGTCAATCCAGCGCTAGTGCTTCCCAACCCAGTCGTAATGACAGATCTATTGCTCAATTTAGCAGCAAACTTCAGAAACTGTGACTTCCCAGTGCCTGACAGGATAAGCAAGCAACCATATTTTCTCATTTGTCACAACTTTCCAAAACAAATGGATATCACGCTCCAAAACTTGTCACCACAACCGCGCAAGAAGGTGAAATCAAGTATACCAGCTGCTATGCAGCACATTAGCGCTAAACACAACGAAATGAGAGCTGGAAGTACTCAAAAATCTCTAAAAATAACCATTTGCCTACAAAGAAGATATTCTTATCTTGATTCAAAGCATTTTAATATTACAATTCATTACCAGGATCACCAACGAGAAGCAAATGAGACTCTCCTCTAACTTTTGTTCCAGAAGCATCAACATGTTGGACACCTCCAATAAGCGTCAATACCACTACATTGAACTCAAAGTTGGTCATTGGCCAAATGGTAAAGAAATTATCCATACCGTTTGGACACATTGAACTCAAAGGGGTTACTTTTCACGATGCAGAGTTGCTGGCAGAAAACGAAAAGCAACACAAATTCTTTCTAATATAATTAACAATTAGATATGTGACATCAACTGAAAAGGAGACACTTGCCAGGGGAAAATACCTGCAAGCTTAACAGTGAAAAGCCCAAAGACCTGTGGGCAAATACCTCGTAGAATGGCATTCCTACCTGTGTATAGGAATGAAGAGAATAGAAAGAAAAGCAGGTCTGAGTCCCAAGTACTTTTAGCAGGTAATCTCAAATTAGTACCTGTCGACAGAATGTTACCCTTTAAAGGAATATCTTTGAATTCAGTCCAAAACTGCTTGAATTTCAGAACAGCATCATCAGGGATATCTATTTCTGACTTCAGCTCATTCATTCTCCTGAAGATACATTATAGGAAATATGTGAATAGAAAGACAGTTAACCTTATGAGGAAGTCAGAAATGTATTACCTCCACCAAGCAGTGGGGGAGACAAAAGGTGGTAGGTCAACAAAGCCTCTCACCCCCAAGTTTTGGAAGGTATATCTTGCTTCTTGTAAGTGTTTGAAATATTTAGAAAGATAAAGTGTATGTCTGCACCTGTTACTTTTTACCAAAAACAATTTTATTTTGTTGTATATCTCTCCTGAGTTTTGTGGTATCACACTGGGTAGTAGTAGTTGTTGTTGTTGTTGTATCTCTTCTGAGTTTAAGTCCCTATTGGCAACGCCTCCTTGGGTATAAGATAAATTAAGTTCTACAAACATCACCATGCTATTTTAGCTTTGGAAAATGACAAATTGAATCAATAATATTGCATATTTATTGACTTATCAATCAAAAGGAAAGGAACACTACAACAAGATCCTGGAGGATGATCACTTTTCCGGTAACAAAAACCAGTGAAAAAATCAAAGGCAATTCTTCATACTCTGAGACCTTCATTGGGACTCCTACATATTATCAATACCAAGGCCAACTACATACTCTCACTCACAGTCTTCGCCCCATCAACGCCATGCTTTAGAGTATGAAATAGCTGATCTACTGATCGATGAGAAAAAATCTACATCACCGGAGCGAATGTTAAATAGAGGAAACAAAAGAAAAAGGTGATCTGCTTCTGTTTAACCCAATTATAAACCAGCCCAATTGATGAGACATCAAGCAGTATCTAACATTTTAAGTGGCACTTTCTGCATTCATTTTCAAATTAAACTGATAAGGATTGAAGGCAAAAATAAAAAAGAGTGACTTTGAGCTAGCCATGGTTTAGTGGGTTGCTCTGATACACTAAACAACCTAATACTTCAGGAAGAATCAAAGATGTGCATTTCATCTCAAACAAGAGCAAAAATTTGTATAAAATACCAATAATTCATTCATAGGTTCTGCACAAATAATTGGATAAAATCCTTGCACTGTTTGAGTTTGACTTGTGGTCACATGAAATATATTGAATTCATTCTTAAAATGAACTCAGTGAAGTACTCCTCTGTTACCTTACATGGTTGGCAATTAGTACCGGATCAAGGTCACAGCGAACGTCTTTTATATCAGTGGACCATTTGGCAGTTAAGATCCCAGTGACGATCACATCATCTGACAACATTAAACATGGCAGTAACTTAAGGACAAGAAAGAAAATATCTATCAAGCCTATCAATGAAAAAGAGAAAGAAAAGAGAGAATTGTGTCTCAATAGGGTAGAAGGTGAATTTACATAGTATAAAGCAGAATATGATACAAATAAGCAGATTGACACAAGAAAACTACTTCAATTACTAAAACTTTGATCTATTACAGTTTCAAAATTCAAAACAAATTTTAACTTTGACCATGATGATCTCAAACAAAAGTTTAGAAACTTTCAATTCTAAAATTTGTGGCAAAAAGGGTGCTTGACATGGTTTACATCAATAAATTTTGTTTTATAAAATGTGACTGATAAATGTCCTAAATGAGACTAAAGTCCTAAACAGTGATCCTTTTGAACCATGTAGATGAGATCAGGTCAAGCTTTCTAGGATGGAGGGGCTTAATCTTTGTGGTGTCACTGTGTCAGAGCATAAGATGTTTCAGTACACTCCATAGTAAAGCTAGCAAGGGACAGCCAGTTAGCAAACTTCAAACAAGCTAGTTTTAAGAAAGTAGTACCTCCAGCTTTAACCATGTCAACAAGATCATCCTTCAGAATGACAGGAACGGAGCGAGGAATAGCCCCAACACCCAATACCTGGGTACTTTCTTGGATTTTAATCTCCTGATAATCATGACAGATCTTACTGTCTTCTACAAGCTGAAAACTTGTGCTTTCACAAATTTTAGTCCTCTGTAAAAGAACTTTAAGAGATCATTGATTTTCTTACAAGCAGCTAGTTTTACAAAATCATAAACCAAACCAGATGAAAGTTATTGCCAACCAACATGGTCGAATAGGAGGCAATAAGAGGAGAAAATAGAAATTCAAGATTGTATAATAAAGTAAAACAACACAGCATATATAATTTATGAGGCAATTTGGATTTTACTGATACCACTTACCAGCAGTGTTATCAGAGGTGAAAAGCACAGAAAAATGTCAAGTGTCTGTTGGGGCTTTAAACACAAAGCACAATTAAAGTGCACACTATAGTAAAGAAAAAGGTAAGGGGAAGATAACATAGTCATTTTTATTGTGTTGCCTCTATTTTTTAACACTGCGTGAAAATGATCTAATAATTTCAAATATGGGAGGATACCATATAAGCTCAATTTATGGACAAATTTCGTTTCTAAGTTTAACTTTATTTTAATTCTCACACTTTGCATATTTAGTCAAACCAAGTTTTATTTTTATTTTAAAAAAAAAACAGTTCCAAAACTTAAATGCTTAAAGGAAACCTGATTATACATAAGCTAGTATCGTGCAGCTTATGTTAACATCACTTCATCAAACTTTTGCCCTCAAATATTTATTCTATTTTAGAGGCTAGCCCGCACTAAGCTCCCACTATACACAGGATCCGGCAAAGGGAAGGACCAGCTCCGTTCCCCTAGACTAATGACTAATCCACAGGGAGTTCTGCTACAGCCCAAAATTACACTCCAAAATTTCATACTTGGCTGAATTTGTTGTCAGTCATCAAGTTTCTTAAAATAAAATGTGGTGGAAATTCATCTCTATTTCTCGATGAATACTTTGTATCAAACAAAAGCCTCAATCAAATCAATTGACATGGTTGAATATGTTAAGTGCCTAAACTCAGTAAGCATATTTAGTCCATAAGAATTCAATATGCCTATAAATTGTTATTTGTTAGTATTAATTAAGGGATAAATGCAATTTTATTCCATTCTAAATTAGTTTGATGCTTTGCAGTATTGCTTACTTACATTCAAATATGTTCTTAAAATTTTGATATTTGTGATGTTCTTAACCAGGAAACTTAAGAAAATAAATACAATTGTTAAACAAGCTGCCAGAAAAAGGTGTTCGAGTGCAATCTCATTACATCATTTGGAAACATGCCAAAAGAAACATTCACTTTTCTCAAAGCTAAAGGTAACTAGAAAACCAAAAACAAGAATCTAGCTGGAATCCACATAGACCCTACTCTTGTGAAATAAGGCTTACACGAAATGTTAATGCATACTGATGTGCAGCAAAAACAAGAGAAGATTAGAAAGAGATCTTCTTCCATGAGTAATCAAATGGAGATAAGCAAAATCAATTAGCAAGATCTGAGTATTGTTTGCGTGTTTGTCCAAACAAACAAATAAGGATGAGTTGGTAACAGACCTGTGAGGGACAAAAAATTGGTTTTGGAATTGAATTCCTTGTTTCCACCTCCGGGTAAAGCTTGAACCTACACAAATTTTCCTTCTTAGCCGATAATCTGCTAGGACCGATACTAGATAGGTAACAGCTTGACCATGTAATCTTGCTGTAAGACACTAAGACTACATGAATTTATACGGCAGTTCAAAGGAAAACAGAAAACATGTGTGGACATCTTGACCACAGAACCATAAGAGTTGTCTAAGAACATTATGCTATACGCAACTGAAATCACCTTTCTAGCCATTGTTTTCAGGCATCAGAAAGTCAGATGTAAGCCCCAATTTGTGATGTAGAAGTCTGTTTTTAACACAAGTAAGAAGCCAAAATCTGGGCAAACTGGTGGTTTTAGCCTAACTCATAAATATGGATTGCAGCAAAGTCGGATGGCTTTGGATTACTGTTTAACATGATTCATCCAGTTTCAAGTTAGGCACATATCAAAGTATGGAAAGGAACAGGTCAGTGACTATATACAAGTTAGTTGCCAAAGCCACTCTGCCTATTGAAGAAACATGATGAGTGTTACCAGTAATAGCTTACTATAAATCGTCCATCCAAAATTCAGCATTCATGACTTAACAAGGGCTTTCGTCTTTCAAAACTTAGTTATGTAAAGCAATATCTTAAACAGCCCACTTAGCCTGTGAAGAAAGGGAAGTTGTTTATCTATTATGGATTGTTAAACGAACACATCCTACATGATCATAGAATTCAGAACAACAAGGAAAACCAACAGAGTGGGTCTGCTGGGGCAATATAAATACTCTGCTAATAGAATAAGCATGTATGTACTGAGTTCTGCCTGAAGAAGGATTACTTAAAGCTGGGCTTAATTTTTTAATGATGCTAAGAGCCCACATAGCCTTACAAGGGAATCATATTGTAGTTACCATATGTCCTTTTAAAGAAAAGATTGAAAATGGAGATCTGTTGCTAAAATAATAATTCCTGATTCTGTTGATGTCCCTTGTTTTGGAATATTCCACCCCATGCTACTTATTATGTTGCAGATGGAGAGTAAATTGAATTCTAGTGTCATAGAGAACAAGGATCAATTTAGGCCATGCCAGTTTGCAGGTTTGGCGACCCAAAATTGATGAAAAACCAGATGAGCACCCTTAACTCTGCCTCCATGTTCATCAAAATATCACGTCAACTACTTGTTTTGTTGGTGAGAAATGTCACTGACAAAGAAGTGAAAAATATTTGTCCAAGGAATTTAAGGTTGAGGAATAGTTGTGGTAAGTGCAAGCTACAGCAAACCCGAGTCTAGTAGAAAACTTTTCGGCCAAATTGGACTTGTGATTGGAAAATGTGATATTTTTCAGCTGAATCCTCCCAGTGTTAAGTTCCAGCCGTGACAAAGCAGAACCAATTAACTTGATTAGTTTGTATAAGATTTGATATAATCAATGATTCCACTAGTGCTATGTGAAAATATCTCAATGATCTTCAACCTAGAAAATGGTTGGAAGAATATGAAACTAGCAGAATGACTAGGTGTGAGGCACACAAGAACAACCTGTGCTTACATCGCCGACACTCATATATCCTCTCCCCTTCAATCATCTTCACTGCTCCAGACCTGATCACAGTCCCTTTGATAGTAAGAAGAATCCCACGATGCTTCACCCTAACACGGCCAATGCTGGGAAAAGTTTCTAAAACATAACAAAAAGTGACCAAGTTTGATATTACGGGATATACTTAAAACTACACTAGACTGAACTCTGATACATGATATAGCAAGGGTAGTGGGGGTGTATGACATGGAAAATAGAAAATAAATATGCAAGAAATAGCTAAAAGATACTAGTAATATGTACTTTTGGTGATTAGAGCATGTGCATTTACTTGTGAAACTTGTAGAAATTCCTGTATTGGGAACATAAACAATAGGATTTAACTTTTATACACTGATAGTATAAAATTTCTTTACACTATCATGTTGTTTGGAGGCCTATTACAAATAATGTAAATGTTCCAAACACAGTCAGAGAGATACTTTAAATCCTGATCAATGAGGGATTTATTTATTTATTTTACAAAGTAAGAGATTAACATTGTAGTGGGCATCACATCAGGAAGATGCCAAATAACAAAAGTAGTACTGTTAGCTCCAGTACAATAAGGGCATGGGTTTAATTTTATCCACCGATAGTGTAGATACTAGAGAGGATGCTTGATAGTCTCTATCAAGTTGTTTAAAAGCCAACTACAAGCAATTGTGTATAGTAAGCATGAGGGGGTAATATGGAACATAAGATATGTAACCTCTGTAGCAGCTTAAACTACACTGACAGAGTATAAAAGAATCATTCAACTATTTGCGTATATATCTTAAATACAACAAAAATAACGCCAAGAAAAATAAAGGGAAAAAGAAACCAACCAGGGCATTCAAGAGGCGAACCACTGATATTAATACGAACATGTATGTTGTCCTTAAGGCTTGCGTTTTCACATTGTTTAAGATCAGCCAAAATAACTTTCTACACAAAGCCAAAAACAATTGATTACGCCAATTACTAATCTAATCTATGTACCATTACTGTACAGAATTTTGAAGAAGAATTAACCTGAGCCCAGACGGCAGCTTCATCAAAAAGCGGTAAATACTCAGTGGGTTTAGCGAAAATGAACTGAGAAAGGGCTGGATTGTCATCCATTATCTCTGCAAAACTATTTCACAAAAAATAATAATACTTGGAATGAAAGGAGAATTGGAGCCAAGGAGTAGGGTATTGTTGCTTACTCCACATAGAGAGAATAGTGAAGTCGAGGATCAGGAGTCAGAATGATGCAACTAAGCTGCTCGGAGTGGTGGTTTAGCAAATACGCCGCCAGTTCTTTGCTGTGAACGTTTCCCTCCATCAGATTTTTCTGACGTCGGAAGGGCTTTGCTCCGTCACTGTCGGCGGCGCGTGTGGCGGGAATTGGGGACGAAGAGTTTTGGGCGGGAAAAATTGGGGTGCACCGTGTACCGCAGGGTTAAGGGTACCTGATGAATTAATTTTTTTTTTTTGTGGACGAAAATATTTGGTTCGCGTCGTAAACAAAAACAAAATTATAAAAATAAAAATTACCCTACGGTAAATATTTGCCCTCAAGCATTTTGTTTCTATTGGAATTAAATTAAAATAGGAAATTAACTAAAAAAAAATTCTTCTCCAAAGGTCTAAAGATAAAAAATAAATACATTTCGGAAGTGCTAAAATGAATGTGTTAATAGTACATCTATTAATATTAATCCAATACAACAACTGTGAGTGACAGAGTGAGACATTGCAGAAACTTGAGTTTCCAACTCTTCTGCAGTTTTCAAGTTGAGGGTCGTATGCTTTTCTGTATTTGTATGATTGAGAAATGACTATGCTACTACTCGTTACAACGAAACAGACGCCAAAAAGATCAAACCTACTACAGGGAGAAAAGAATATTGAACAAACTTTACAACCAATATCCTGATTCTCCCACAAAATTGGTAGGCTGCTCTCTGCTCTTTGACACTCTTTCTTTTTTACATATATTATCTGCCTGGCCTTGAACTTTTCAAGCCTTCATACACATCATCATCACTGTCATAGTTTGTGGACTCTGAACCTGGTCTTTTTATCCTATCAAATATTTCATCCAGGGATTCAGTTGAGGAAGCACGACTGTGTCCTGCATCTGGAACTTGATGTAAAGGGATGAATCCCTTCGATTCCATGTTAGACTTGAAGTTGCGAAAACCTGTTTGCATTGATCTCCAAGTTGAGGATAAGTCTCTAGAAGGTTGAACTTGCATATCCATCATGGAGTTTTCATCTCGTGAAGACAAGGGGCGGTCCCTGCTCCTCCCATTTGAACTTATGCTATTTTCTCTCTTCATCTGTCTTGCTCTTTTTGCCTTGTACTTTCCATTGATTTCTTCTTTGCTGCTCTCACGTTGTGCCTCTCCTTTTAAAGGTTTTGAATGGCTAACATTATCTTCTTCCTTTAGTCTTGTCGATGGTTTTGTTTCAGGGAGCTTTTACAAATACAAACCCAAAGTCACATGAAATATGGAAGAAGAATCATTCACGGTGTATAATTCAGACATGCACTGTAAAACCAAATAAAGCTTTGCACACTTAGAGCACATCTAACACTATTTCAATGGATAAATGATAGTGAAGTGTCAAATTGCCACAGGAACGCAGTACTGCATTTGCAGAAACTAATTGAACTTCAGTGCTACAACATATAGTTGCAAAAGAAAGATCATATCTTCTGGTCTGAAGCAGGGATAATTAATCTCCAGCATTTATCATTGTCCTTGCTACTCAAAGTGTTTTTGTGAGAGAATAGTTACATTACTGAAATTTGCGAAAAAGGGAAGAACTTAGAGAAAAAGAAAAGGAAAATGGAAGGACGTTTCTAAAATGCTGCACTCCAAAGTTGAGACTTCCGCTTCTAGATATGCTCTCTTAGCAGACATTTTATATTCTGTATACGACTACCAAGTCCAATTTACTTTACCAGCATTACATTGGGACCTGCTTCTTTCTTTCTTGCTTTTATTGGATCGATCAAATTGCCTCTGTTAACAAACTAGACACTGTGGCTTGAACTCTTTTTCCTTCTTCTTCATCTTCCTATTTCTCCATTCATAGAACAATAGCCATCACCTAACTTGCTCGAACCCCTCCCGTATATCCAGTTCAACTTTCTCACTACGAAACAACACGATCACCAATCTCACCTTATAGAACATACAGAATTTGGTCGAACAACATCAATTGTTGTACATATAACTTAAGGATGTATATATATGTACTCTTACACCTCCACTTCCCAATAGCCAACTCTCCACCTTGTTAAACCCATACAACTAGATGCAATCATCAACTTACTCATTAGAGAAAAGTAAGAACTATTAACACACATTTTACCTTTGATGAGGCACAGGATACCTAATATAAAAGTATCAAATCGACCTTTCATGTGGTCTCTGCCCCTTAACTCACTAATGGTACTATTAGCTTGTCTGGCCAACCTTCTAGGAAACTAGAAGTGCTTATTTTTTGTAAGAAAAAAAACTTATTTTGGAGAGACTTTGAGTAGTAGTAGAAACAGTTTTTCTGTTGTGGGGAGAAAGCTGAAAAAGTAGCTTCTCCTTAAAGCAAAAGCGATAAGAATACCCCAATTAAATTTTATATTTACCAAACTATCCCAACAGTCAGGACAAAAATCAGCTGTCGATAACATGTCAACTCAGTCTCATAACATGCTCCCTCTCTCTATTTTGTAATTTTATTATTCTACAATTTTAATTAAATGAAGTAAAAAAGTTAATTAAAGTCTCACAATAAATATTCAAATTAATTATCTATTTAAATATGTTAGTCGTAAAGTGAATCTATAGATGTCATTTTCGTTATTTGACTTTCAAAAACACTTCTGGAAAGAATAGCCAAACATAAACTGCTTCTATAATACCAACAAAAGCTCTTCTCAAATGATTTAGCCAATCACAAATTGCTACTATGTAAAAGTACTTTTGAAACTCCATTTGATACAAAGTACTTTTCAAATTAAGGGAGTTTTGGAAGTTCGGGCAAACAGGCGCTAAATGTGCCAAACCAGCCTTGCGAGATAGTTCTCCTGGTAAGTAACATTTGGAAGGAAGGTGAAAATTGTAATGGACGCCAAAGTGTAAAACACCAAGGATTTATGTAAGTAATAAGACGACATCTACAACATTAATATTTTCCAGATAATTGATGGAAAGAATATGTTATGTTCCGAGAATGACATACCACATTATTGCTGCCAGATTCAAGATCCAAACTTGCATTTTGGAAATTCCTTGCCAATGGAACAACAAGTTCACCTACTTTATGTCCTTGTTCAAGCCAAGAACGTTCTGAGAAGTGAAATCTAAGTCATTTCGTGCTTTACATGGTTTGACAGAAAGTCTTGAACTACTTGTTTTAAACTGTCTTCTTTTAGACCATCATTCTCCAAAAAAAGATAATATCCAAAGTCCAAACCACAAATTTATTTTGGCAGAATGATTCCAAGTACATGCTTTACATAAGGATAATGCCAATACTAACCTTTTTGCAGAATGATGAGTCCTGAGGGATCAAATCCATCCAAATCATCAGCCTCTTCACTCAGGAATTTGAAAATTTTCCAGTTCCCAAAATAGCTAAGGACTCGATCAAAAAAGTTGCTCGCAATCAATAAGGTGTAGATGACCATAATAAGCGGATAAATTTTATTGAAACTTCTTCCAAAGAATGGGACTGCATCATCAATATTCCCCATTCTCTGCATTAGTAGAATTACAAAATTATCAACTTGCATGGTCAAATAGAAGGACGAATGTCTTATGAAAGTTCAATATTTGTTCGTCTCCCTCCTTTCTCTAGTTACTTCCCAATGTGGTGCCTGCTTGTTTATATGCATCCAATTACCAATTGCAAGCGGACTAGGGAAAGATGAATTAGTTTAGTATTAGGATTAGACATGAAATGTTAAATAAACTGACCACTTAACTATGATTGGTTAGTTTAGTATTAGGATTAGACAAGAAATCTTAAACAAACTGACCAGTTAACCATGATTGGTTAATTATATTCTAAATTTTAATGGCTCTATATCATCATGATAGCCAAAAAGGATGTTAGTAGCAAGATAGAACTTCTTAAGCTATAGTTAGAAGTATTATAAACAACATCATTTTTTTTTCTGGCAAATATTATGAACTACACCATATCACCCCAAATTCCCAAATTTAAACTGAAATTTAAATTTGTCAGAACATTTTCCAAAAGAGGATAATACTAATCCCTGCATCCCAATTTATGTAATGGTATTTCCTTTTTAGTCCCCAAAAAGAATGTCATCTTTCTATATTTCAGTAACAATTTAACTTTAAGCTTCTCATTTTACCCTTAATGAGATGATCTATAACCACACAAACATCTATGGGTTATTTTAGACCACAAGTTTCAACTATCTTTCTTTAACTCCATCACATAAACTGGGATGGTTGGGGTAATAATAAAGACGAATCACTCGTGTTCTCTCAGCAAAATACGCGTATCAACACATTGCAGGTCTGGGACCAAGTACATACTTCAACTTTCTAAAATCTTTTCTTTCGTCTCATTTTCTTTGACTTGTTTTCTGCTCAAGTCCATCCAAAACTTCTTTACTTACATGACAAAGACCACCATTTTCGAAAAAGTCAATTTACAATATATGATTACTATGGGAAGCCTGGTGCACTAAGCTTCCCCTACGCGTTGGGTTCAGGGAAGGGTGGATCACATTGGGTTTATTGTACACAACCTTCCTTACCTTGCAAATTTGCAAGAAGTTGTTTCCACGGCATGAACCCGTGATCTTATATAGTAATCTAGTTTAAATTATTTTAATTTTATTTGACATCTTTACAACTCCTTCACATCATCCAATCACTATTTCAAAATATACAGTTCAAATATAAAATAAGATCTTTTAAAACTTCATGAAAGTCAATCAAAGTCATGCAAAATGAGAAAAAAGGAGTTGTGTTTGTGCCTCACAAGACAATCCAATATGTGATAATATTTTGACATGGGTCCCGGAATTAACTTTCTAGCTAACAAAAAGACATATTGATCAGTTACTTACCTTTTCAAAGATGGTCTTTGCGCCATTGTCAAGATGGATAAGGTTGAGAAAGTTGTATGAAATAGGAGGAGCATAGCGTGCAACCATCCTAACATGATTCACATTGTCATTTTAAGCAGTATTAGGCAGAGAATGGTTGCAAATTCCCCTAAGAAAGAAAAAGGAAGAACAAAGAGACATACGAGCATATCATAAGCAAACTGACTGAACTTGTTTGTCTTGGAGTCAAAGAATAAAATGTCAACATTCCTATTTTGAACAGGGAATAGTATGTGCACATACACATATACATTAAAGGAATAAAGGCAGCAACCTGCACAAGAAACAAGGGAAAAGAAGACAGGAAAACATAAATATGAATGCACAAGCTAGAAAGTAACTTCAAGACACTATACACGTTTAGGTCATTCAATTTAATGTCAAAATGAAAGTTGGTGACTTCCATATGTTAGAAAATTATACAACAACATAAGTAGTCAAACCACTCGATAATCTTCACGGGACACGTAAGTTACATGATACATTGTTGGTGAGCTCCCTATAAATTTACCACTAACTAAACTCTTTTCTCCAAAGAGAGAAAGGTCATGCAAACTCTGCATTCTTCTTGTTCCATGAATGAAAATGTTTTCAGGGAAAAGAAGCCGAATAGCATTTAACTTTGATTACATTTACTAGAGAAAGATATCCATCAACCATTAAGTGTCATCAGAAGATTCAAGCTAAAAAAAAGGGGGAGAAGAGGGGGGGGGGGGGGAGAATAGTGGTCTCCTCTAAGTCGCACATACTAACAAAAGTTATTGATCTCATAGATCTAAACAACGAGAATACCCGTAACGTGAGAGGAGCTTGGTAGAATAGGAAGCAATGCTTATAAAAGTACATATATGGCAATACTAACTCTTTCCACCACATTTTTACCTCTATTTCAAATGTGCAGAAGAGCATGATCCAAGCAAGGAACAAAAGAAAGCTACAGAAAAATAGAATGAAAAACACATGTTCAGCCTATCTTTTAGCAAGTAGCATGTTTCCTGTATCTTACTTGAGATCATATATGGAATCCAAACAACTAGTGGAAGAAAAGTACCTTCTCAGTTCAATCACTGTTCAGAAGAGTTATGGACACGATAAATGATGCAAGCAGTATCACAATGTTGTGCTGATTATTGCTAAATAACTCATTTGGGAAGTTCTATCTCAAATCTAGTCAAGGTCTTCAGGCAGAAGGTTTCATTCATTACAAAGTTGAAAGATTTTATTTCATAAAACTAAGAGAGGATAGAAGTAAAGCAAAAAACAAAAGAGAAAATGTTACCTGTAAAAGCATCTCGTGCTTTTTCATGGCATTAATCAGAATAGAAAAGAGAGATAAATCAACTCCACTTGGTAGAATTGTTGCCTCTGCGAGAAGTATAGAAGCCGACATACAGCCTAAGAGGATTGCCAAAACTTTCTGAAGTTGCTTTGCCAATATACAACGCCAAATCAACTCTGCAGGGATGCAACTTAATAATCACATCGTATTTGGTCATTTATTTTAATTTTGTTTTTGTTTTGTCCTTTGTATATGGTTTTTTATTTTGAATGCATTTTCTTAGATTGCTTTATACAGAAAAATAGGAAATAGGTTTTTTTTCCTACACCATTTACCATGGCTGCATTTTGTTGTATGAACTAGAAACTACATTATTCCACAAATATAGTAGATTTTGAAGGTAGGATTATGTATCTCAAACCAATAAGAACAACAACAACAACAAACCAATGTAATCCCACAAGTGGAGTCTGGGGAGGGTGGTGTGTACGCAGCCTTACCCCTATCTTGTGAGGGTAGAGAGGTTGTTTCCAATAAGAACTACCAATATTCTCTTTTGAAGATCATCATCAAGATTGAAAATCAGAACTTATAACATAATGCATCACTTTTCTTAGCATCTAAGTAGGAAGTTTTTCAAGAAATGCCAGAATTTGAGAATACCCATTTACAAAACGAATTAAAAAATTTGAAGATCACCTGTTATGTCCAGCATAGACCCTAATCTTCCACTTCTTTCAGGCCGGAAGCTTGATATATATTTCCTGCCAAGTTAAGAAGAAATAGATTCCTAGAGTCAATTGAGATATCAACACAAACAACTTAACCTGCAACACCAGATAGTGTATACCTTATACCATTAGCATGACTAGTTCACATCAAAGAAAAGCTAAAGAAAAGCCAAATATACTGTCTTGCTACCGCACGTGCATCGGCTCAAATTGTACCTCTGCTATTGAATCAAGCAAACAACTTGAAAGTGAGAAGAATACTTTCCCTAGCGAAAGCGAAAGGTCAGTTCCCTTCCCTTCCCTTCCCTTCCCTTCCCTTCACTTCACTTTCTTTTGAGATTGAATCCCAAAGTCTCATTCTATCAATTTTTTGTCATATGAAGATTTGAACTACAGGTCTTAAATAAAAGAACTTAATCAGTTATGATGGCCAAGTCAAAACCTATGCAACAGAATTAGCAGGCAGGTTTAAGCACATGATTAGGGAAAGAAAAGGAGAGCACTAATTTTTGATTCTGCCGGTTCACTGCATCATCTATCAATTTTAAGTCCTGAACCATGAATCTTCATACAGAAAAAACCTATGTTCCTTAGCAAGTTAGCATGCTAACTCACTGGATATTTGAACAATTACCAACTAATTACTGCTTCACAGAGATACATATAGCACTATAGTTATAAATGACTGCTACAACATCAACAACTACATCAATCCCAAGCTCGTTTCGATCGCTATGCATCCTCAACATTCATTCTGATCAATTTGAAAACCTGTTACATTCCAATACTCAAGAATCTGTCTTTTCATAAAAAAGATAGGGGTATAATGCTTCTAAAACTTTCCCAAAAGTGTCTAGAATTCTACAGTTAATGGAAAATGAAGTAACAAGAAAGAAAGGAGATAGAGCAAACCATCCAGTGCCACTACGGTGCTCAAAGTTCTTTATGGTATCTTCCAGCTCAAGCGCTTGAGTTACAAAATTCATATACTCGCTGTATTAGAGAAGAGACATAGAGTTAATTATATGCTATTAGTGCATCAACGAAATGTTAAATAAAATCTCAAACTGCATGAGTTGACGTGGTTCTTTGCGTAGATAATTCTCAGATAGCACACACCAGTGGGCAAATGTATAACTAGATTATTGATTTACACTCCGCATACTAACATATAGCAATTCCCTCTTAGACAAAAGACCATTTTTCATAAGCTTGAGAGCTTAAGTGGGTTCAACTTCAAAAGACAAGGGGCAGAAAAAACATAGCTCTTAAATAGAAACCATGGTCTCCAGAACGTTTAAGGACATATGTTGTTAAATATCTTACTTTCATCCCAATTCTTGAATATGTTCATGATTAAGGCACTAACCTACAGCAGTGTAGTTGTCATAAATGGAAAGACTTGCCTTTAAGACCATTGCAGCGATGAAATTATTAACATTCAAATCTGGAATTAGATAACGTAAAAAGAAGAAGATTTCAGGGATACCAGGACCCTAACATGGCCCTCACAGCCATAAGCTGTAGGAAAATTTTCTTGGGCTAGTCTTTCACCAGTGCAGAATGGACTCCTAACCAATTAATTTCATTCTTAAACTCAAAATAAAGGTCTCAAAGCCTGGGAGTGGATCCAGGTTATTGTGGATAGCCAACTATACGGCATGACTAATCACTTATGATCCACAAAAATTAACCATGGACCACATGTACTCAAACTTTTGAGTCAGCAATGAACATGTACCTTTTGTATCTGTAGTGTTTCTCTCGAGCTATCTCGAGTTGACGTCTAAGTGCAGCCATTGTTTTTGCATCAGTGTCATAATCCATATCATTTTCTCCTAAATTTCCACCTTGTGGTTTAAAAGAGGGGTCTTCGCTAAGCTGCAGGTGAAGTAATACGGGTATTAATGCATATGAGAAAAAGAAGCATTTAAACAAGAATAGAAGAGCCTAAATTGTTGATATGAAGCTTTGAGGCATAATTATCAGCAAACAGAAGCATGAATACCATTTGACTCAGCATCTTGTCTATGACATTCATGTAAGGTCTCAAAGGATCACGCTTTGACATCTGTTTTGACGTGGCTTGGGCAACCTGAAAGGATGAAACCAAATCTTTACTGGTGGAAGAGAAATTTGAGTTCATCTTCAACAAGATTAATCTTTGTTCCAACTGCAATATTTTAGGTAGGTCAAAAAAATGAACAGTCAAAGCAAAGATAACCCAGGATGGAGAAATGCATGCACATACCTATCAGACCACCCCACCAATTGTCTCAAAAGCAGCTACATGTAATGCTAGCCTATTCTTGATTATAAATAGAGTACTGGAAAATTATGGAACTGCGCTCAAGATATGAACATCACTTCAACAACTGAAACTGAAACTGAAATTTGTGGAGAATTTCAGAAATGTAACCTAATTCTTCTTTGAGCTTTCCCTTTTCTTCTAGTGATTTGTATGTGGAGATCCCCAATTCTCATGTTGCTGGTTTGACAGACGTGGAAGACAATGGGATTCAGTTAAAAAGAACTTGTATCGTTCTAAACCACAATGGTAAACATGGGACAAGACAGCCATTTGAAAATGCATTAGCGAGTCTTAGAACAGATTATCTTGTATACAACATATTATAAATCAAATCTCTCAGTATCTTTTTTTTGTTGTTGACAAGGAACCCGCAGACGTTACCCTTCGAAACCCTGCTCCAGTACAATAGCCCACAAACCACACAGGAGAGATAAACCGCACTAGGCAAATCCCGTGCGACGAGCCCGACCGAGAAAGCATGCGGGGTTTCGAACTTGAGACCCCCCATTGGGAGATCACTTGCTCAACAAACTCAACCACCCTTGCGGGTTTAAAAAATCTCTCAGTATCTTCTCAACGTTTTCCATCTTAAACATAGTTCATCCCCGGAATTGGAAGTTGTAGTCTAGTAGTTACAACATTCTAATCTTTTTCAAAGATTAAGAAAACAAAATATTTGTCAAGAAAGTATTTTAGAAACAAATGTTAACAAGCACAGAAGATGTATTGATAATTAGACTTTGTGATGAACAATTGTAGAAGAAAAGTCACGTGTCAAGTACAGAACTTACTACTATAGCATTTGAAAATTCCTGATGAGCATCATCCAGTTTGACAGCCATTTTGGCCACCTTGTGTGAGAGAATCTTTTGGTGATTTGTCCAATCTGCAGATCTCCAGATGCCTTTTGGAATTTCACTTAGACCAAAGCCAAGAAGAAATGCACCAGTGACGAGACCAAATGTATTGGAGCAAGCCATGGCAAAACCAGGAATGTTTCCTATCCTGCATGTGTATATTCACAGTTTGAGAATGCAACGAAGGGATCAATGGTTGGAAATTGAAGCTTGGAGTGGTTAAAGGTGGAAACAATTTTGCAGGAAAAAAGCATAGACTAAGCTATGTCTCTTTAATTCCTGGGCTTTTTACATGACCAAATAGCTGTAAGCTCTTTCTTGATAATAAATTTAAAGAATCGCATCAGCTTTTATCTACTACCATTTCACACTTTAATATAGAGACTAACTGGTCAGCTCATTGATCCCAAAATAGAGGTGGTCTGCCTAAAAAAGATGTTTCCACGGCACAGTTTGAAAAGCATGCCTTGCAGCCTTTTTGTTGCACTTGGCAAGCAGAGTGTCTTGTTGTAAAGCCAGTATGCTTCTTTTATCAAAGCAAATATAACATAAAACAGTGACAAACAATCAATTATGATTTGTAACAACAAAGCGCAGACTCAGGAGAAAAGAAACATGAGGCTGCAGTCTACAAAAACTATTGAGAGAGTTAGAGATAAACCGGTAATCTTGAACAACAATGAGCAAGACAAGTCCAAAAAGCCCGATAGCACCAACACATAAGTAGAAAACTAAGTTTGCATGTGCACTAGTCTTCAGTCTTTCGGTTATAGTGAAGTCCCCTGCATCTTCATAACCCTGAAGTATAGGCACCACAACCCTGAAAATAGCCATAATGTATGATAAAATGCACTTCGTTAAAGCACCCCAACCAGTGTCATCCAAATTTTAGTAAAGCAATATCTAATGAAAGGTATGAAACTTGAAACTACAGAAAAACCACGCTTTATCAAGTAATGACAGCTATTAGCCACATTCAGCAGTTTGAACATACTATATTTTCTTAATTTTTCAATAAGGGAAATGAAGACTGGTAATATCCAATTGAATATCAATAAAATATAAGGACATAAATATAAGGCTAGGCATCTGGTTTGACTGTCTTGAGAGGGGCCTGATTCTAGAGTTGCATTCTTTTTCCAGTGGATGGGCTCAGTAGCGCATACCAAATGCTACATAGTATTTGTCTTTTAGAATCGAATTCTGAGAAGCTGCGCACATAAGTATCCACAGACACACCAAACATTTTACAAACCTATAATGGAAAACTTAAATAGGAAACAACACCAGATAAAAGCCATAAAGAAAGCTGACGAGTACATCTGTACAAAGAAATCATGCTGAAATCATCAAGAAAGATTCAGCAAAAGCATTGTCATATATTTCTCCAAATCTTAGCCACAAGTTAATGTGATAAACTACCGGTAATACTAAGAAGTCGAGGAGCACTGATATAGGTAATACAAGATAAATTGATCATCCACTTACAGATTTAAACATAAACAGAAGCCTGTGGCAGTCTGCACATAAAGCATTCACTCCAATTCAAAGTTTTTTGAGTTTTCAGTGTTTCCTTCAATGTGGACTAACTTTGAAAAGATTGATGTACAAATACTCTTTACTTTTTTTAATCTTTACCAATACTCTTACTTTTCGTCATATGACTAATAAGAAATACTCGTATTTTTCTTCATATGCCAATACTTCAAAAGATAATCCTTCAATCCCAAAAAGCTGATAATACCAAAAAAATTCCCACAAACACCTTACAAAATTTAGCGAAAAATGAAGGTAAAAAAAAAGAAGATAAACCCAAAACAGTGCACTTCACTAAGCAATCAAGGACGGTGAAGTTAGCATAAGGTTCCACGTTTCCAACAGCAAGAATATCAGAGATTGTAACGCACCAAGTGAGTAAAAATGTACTCCAGTAAGACCAGCTCCAAAAGAAAGATATTTGTCCCTTATCATGATCCGATAGTGTCTGCACAAAACGCGAACAATGCTTAAACCCTTATCTACTAGAAATGAAAAAAATAAACAAATAATGCAACTATGAATATTAAGCTAGGTTGAGGTCAGGTAAAGCTAATCAATTCTCAGATGAATTCTCACAATATTGAGTACGTGAAGATGTACTCTCCTAAATCCACCCTACATCCGTACCAGCTAACAGGTCGAAATGAAATATTGAGAATTTATATAACTGACTCCAAATTAAAGCAAAAGCACCGTCATTGTTCTTATTGTAAAAGAAGAAAAACGGAACACGAGTCTACATGATTAATACTTAATCGATGGAACACTAGTTGAAATTCGAGGGAACATGGAGACTAGTTGAAGTACTAAGCCGATGTCAAGTTGAAATCTCGATGAATCAAGGAGAAAAGCATCTATCCTTTCGTAACGATGAAAGAAAAGGAGGGAAAGGTTTGACGTACGGCCCAGATATCGGCGGGAACAAGGATGATGATAGAGAGAGAGCAGAACCAGGTGTAACCGACGGTATAACGAACGTAACGAGGTACGTTTGGTCCGGCGAAGTACCAAAACGTTAGACCCACCATTCCCATGGTGAAGGGTAACGATATCAGGTAAAACACCCACATTTTTTTCTGATATGATCTCCCTCTCTCCCTCTATCCTTCACAGAGGCAGAGCCTTCCTCTTCTTCTTTTTTTTTCAATTTTTGGGCCTTCGTCACAAGGAAAGCGATCGGAAGCGATTGCGTAAGTGCCTTTGCGTGGAGAAAGAAATACGAGCTCGACACCGATTCATGCTACCACCTTACTCACCTAACCTTCCAATTTACCTCCAATGCCGGAATTATAAACAGTTTTTTGTATTTTTTTTTAATTTGTTTAGAAAAGAATGTCTTTTTTTAAGCACGACTATTTAATTCCAGTTTTACATATGACAGCTTCAAAGTCACAAAATTTAAAGATATTTTGGTATATTTTACGTATCTTTAGTTTAACACCACAAAATTCAAAAATCATACAAACAATTTGAAACAAGGAGTATGAACTTGTTCTTATTATTTTGAAAAGAAAGATTCATTTTTAAAGTTTTTTTAAACTTTTCATTTATCCTTAATAAAGTCTTTTATATCACACACGAGTCATATGACATATCTAAACTTACAAGATTCGGAAGTATAGTAGTCATACAAATATTATGACATTTTATGATAACAAATTTTGAAAATCTCTTTAATTTTTCTTCAAATAAATTGAGAGAAAATATTACAATGATAAAAACAATGTATGTAAATACATTTATTAATAATAATTATTATTATCCTGGTCGGTGTAAACACTAGTTATGGGTAAGGGTTTTTTTGTCCTTTGATAGTTTATGTTTGCTCTCCTAATGTTAAATGTGTTTCACTATTTAATTTCCTTCACCGTCTTGCTTGACCTTAAACCATGGAAGATTTTTAAAATTTTAAGGAAAAAAAAAAGAATAAACATGATAATTGGAAGAGTAAAAAGTCTAAGGTACTGCCACCAATATTAGAATTGAAATTTTATAATGTCCGTGATAGGCTCTAATTAACATGGATCCTTCATTTGCTAGACATACCTTTTCATTATATGGGTATATATGACATTGTAGGTACTTTGTATGTATCACTCAACCAAAAAGTTGGTATACTTTTGTAGGTAGAAGAATTTGATAAAAGCATTCTAATCAATGCACGATGGATATGGTTATTGCATTCTTACTAAAATTAATAAGTTTTAGGGGACACATATTTTCTTCTCAATACTCACACATGATAGAGAATGATACGTCTAACATCATAAAAACATCAACATAAGCACGTATAGTATTCGTGCTACTTTATTTCTTAGTAATTAAAGTTGATTTTTCTTTTCAATTCACATCTTTAGTGGCATATTGTGAAAGATAGAATCTACAGAGTAATTGAAATATCCATAGTTTCAGATTTGTCATCATAGACCTGCACTTCCTTTGTGAAATTGACACCAGTATTAGGATTGTAAACTGTGACATCATAGTCCCCATGGAAAACCTTAACCTCAAAAGCACCTGCATTGTCTGTAACACCTGTTAAGTTTGTTGTCTTCCATTCAGCAAGTAACTTGTCAACCACATCTCCTGATGGTGAATTTTGCAATTTGTAATTTAACAGACACATCTCATTGCATCTCTCTGGCTTCCATCCTATCCATATCATCATCCCTTTCACAGCTGGATGCGCAAACGCTTCCCTCATAATTTCTTCCAAATAGTACGCCTGTAATGATAGTATTAGACCGTCAGTGCATGAAACTTAAACTTGGGTAAAAAAAATAGGACGTGATAGGAGTATACCTGGTTGGAACAGGGCACAACATTTAGCTCGGTGAGCCAAATGGGCATTTTAGTTTCTCCTAACAAATCGAAGACAGCACGAACATATGGTATATTAGGATGTCTATCAAAGTGCCCTTGAAGTCCAATTCCAATCACCAACTCCTCATTTCCTGGAAATGACTTAATCTCCTGAAGCTTTTCAACATATTTGGAAGGGATGGATACCATATCACCAGGGTGCTCTAAAGTGTTAAACTCATTCAAGAACATAGTGGCTCTGCTGTCTAGTGAGCTTGCAATCTTGTAAAAGATAGCTGAAGCATTTTTCCCAAGTCTTTCCTCAAATAGTGGGTGATGTAAATTCTCATTCACAACATCCCAAGCAACCAATTTACCTACAGAGACGAACGGAGGCTATTAGCTACGTGTTCAACTGAACTCAATATTTTCAGTGTTACTATAATTTTAGAAGTTGAACCTATCAAGTTTAAATTCTGAATGTGCCTCTGTTTACCTGCATATCTTGACATAACGCTACCCATTCGTCGTACAGATTCGCTTAAAAGTTGTCTTGGTGGTAAATCGTTTACCCAACGTTGGATATTATCTGCTCCCCATAGGATGTTATGTCCTCTGACATCAATCCCATGGTCTTCAAAGAATTTGAGCATTGCATCTGAGGTACTATAATTTTCGCGGCCTTGTAATCCTTCGACATAGTACCATTTCATCTCATTGTCGAAAACTGCTGTTGTGAACCTGGACACGAACCATTTTTGATATGATTCAGACATTAAAATGGACGCTGGTGTCGCACAGCCAATTACGAATTGAAGTTTTCTCTGTTGAATCTTGATTTTTGCTCCTCCAATTTTCTTGCCATCCTTATTTGCCACATTTACTCTCAATGTTCTCTTCCGAACCTATCAAAATATATAACATAGAAAGAGTAAATTACAAGGGGAAAAGAAAAGAACGAAATTTTCGTTTCCAACAAATTAAATAGTACTTAGGTTAGAAACAACCTTCTCTGTATTTTTCAACCGATTTTCCTGCCATTCATGTTTGGTAAATTCTTTTAGAGAAACACTATCAACCCTTAACTCAGACCTGGTGTTATTGCTCTGCGAGATTAAAATAATGCAGATTACTTTCTATAACATGTTAAAATATACTGTTAATGTTAAAAATCTTTACACTGACAATTATAAATGCCCATTACTTTTACAATTGTCTTGCTCAGGTGCGAAATAATACCTGAAAATGGAGTACCGCAGGAGCATTATGATCAAAAGTGAGTCCCCCTTTGATCATAGACCAACAACCAGATTTAGCTATTACTGATCCCACAGTAGCAACAGTTTTTTGGACCGAGTTATAAATCATGGCAACCACAATATCTGAACCTTCACTTAATTGAACCCAAGCTGCAACACTATTTTTAATTAACTAGATGAAATCCAGGTAATTTCAAAATAAATCTATAGGAATACGAATTTCTTGTATGTCTATAGTAAATTTTTTTACCTGAAAACGCGTAAAATAGGCCTTCCTTCAAGTAAAAAGATTGTGAGACACTATAAGGTGTGGTTCTATTATAAGCCACTATAAATTTGTTTCCACCAGATTCCCTTGTTTCTATTTTTACATGACCATCTACTTTCCATGCTTCTATTCCTTTGTCAAAACCAGGATTTGCAATTAAGCCTCCTCCATATTGAGGATCCAATGGTTGCTTGAGGCACTGAAATTAACATATGTCAGTAAGAGTTTAACTTCTATACTCTGATACTGTAAAAGAAGTATGAAGTGTTTTCGAGTATACCTCTATTCTTGCTGAATAGTCGTAAGGTGCAGCGCCATGAACCAAATATCCTAGAGAAGTGAAATTGTTGTTAATTACTTCATATAAGATATGGAAAGTACCTGCAAGCAATTAATTGCCAATTCGACTCAAGGACACGAAATTAAACATCTTGATTTTATATATCATGAGATCAGGTTAATTAAAACTTGTTTATCTTCACAAACATGTCTATTTTACCGAGCATGCACCTTCTACTGAGGTACTGACCTGCCAAAAACAAGGAGCAAAAGAGAATGAACCCATTGTTTCCAAGTGTAGCCATGTAACAGTTTCTTTCTTGTCCCATGTTGATTCTGAAAGACAAAAGAATAACATAAGAATAGATGTAAACAAACAAGTCTTACTTAAGATTAGTCTTGCTATTGAGATGTGATTTATAATCCTCAAAGAAAGTATATATAGAGTGTTAATAATGGCTCTTGCAAAATGTATTGGCCAAAAGAAGTAACTTATAGTATAATTTAATGCAATCAAGATGTATGAAAGTATAGTACATTATATTGACAACTTTTGCAACTAACATATAGCCAAAACAAGTGAGATACATTTTTGCAATTAAAGGTATGATTACCTGGTTCATCCTATAGAAATCAAATGTCAATCAACTTCCAATTTTCGTCACGAACGGTATATAGAGACAAATGTGTGAAATAATTTGGAGTTGTTGGTTCATGAACTTCCAATTTCGGGTACGAACGATAGAGACAAACTATGTAAGGATTATAGTGAAAAATAATGTGAATATTATTATTATTATGCAATGAATAATAGCACACGTCTTGTTACTCATATAGTAGTTAAAATCCAACCTAAAAACTCTTTTCCTAAGAACCCTTTTATCTCCGAGACCCTTTATTATGTTAGGTAAATTTTAATTATGCTCTTACTTCCGAGAAGTTGTTTTGGTTGAATTGTGAAAAAATATGTATGCTAGTTTGTTTAACCATAAAGATAATGACTTTTTTTTATCCTTAGGTCAAGAACAATCAGACTGTAAACCCCTAGTGATTTAATAATGGCACATGGTTGATTTTTCACAAGGACACTTAACTAAATAGTTATTGTCTCTAAAAGTCATTCTCAATTCCAATTTTTCTTTTAACAAAAAAAGTGACTTTCTTTTATAACCGTGATGTCCGGGTCAGCTTGCGCGCACCTCGATTAATTCCACGGGATACCTGCCACTTCTCACCAATAACAGGTATCAGACAACTCTATCCACCAAGACTAGGATAGATGAGAAGAAATCACAGTGTTTTTTTTTGTCTCCGCTGGGATTGGCAAAGAAAGTGACTTATGACCCAACACAAAGAGGAGATAGGAAAGAAAATTACTTAATTCATGAAAAGACAAGAAAGATTGATGAGACTGTATGAAATATTCACAAGAAAAAAAAAAAGAGAAACAGCAAAAGCTATTTAAACAAATTAGGCTCAAGTGACTTACTGGTATAGTCAAATGATGAGTTGCTTTCTTTTCTTCCAATTCTCCTTGCCTTATTCTCTTTTTATAATATATGAACCACTTCATAATATATATGTTTCTCACAACATGTACATTCATAATACTTCCATAATATGCATATAACAGAGTGGAGCTTTAAAAGCTAGGTGAAGAAGAAAATTCCTCATCTGATCGAGCAATTTCGAAATACATGAATATTATGAGAACCAAGAATTAAATTAGTACTATATTTAAAATGTGAAAGAAAAAAAATTAAAATGAGATGTTATTATTTGGGACAAATCCATAGCCAAATTTAGCATCTCAGATGTGAACTTAATTGAAATGGTTGAACCACTGAAAATTAGAACAGATGCACTTAGTGTAATTAATGGTTACCAGCTAGCTAAAGGAGGTGAAAGCTACTCTTGCTCCATCTGTCTAAATTAAAAAGAATGATATTTTACTTGTCGTCCTTACTAAAAATAGATGTTTCAAAATAGTTATCATTTTCAAAAATCAAGGTATAATTAATTATTTATTTCCACTTTTACCCTTCGTCATAAATATGAAGAAATATTAATGTGGTGCAAAAGAGAAAAGTTAACATTTTTATGTTTAGGGCCATTTAGGTCAGTATAATAGTCCATGGATCCACGATCCATGGGCCAGAGAAATCCATAACCCGGGTCCGCTATTTTATATGGGCTGCAAAGTAACCCAACAACTAACCCAAAGAGTCCATGACCCGGGTATTTTCCCAAATCAACTCTTATCAAAATTCAAAACCCTAGAGGCCGTTGCCCGTGGCGAATCGCAACCCTAAGATGTCGCAACATTCCTCGGATTGCAATTCTTCAATTCTTCTTTCAGTTTCAGCAGTGGCTTCCATAACCGAATCAAGGTATTGCAATTTTGGGAGTAAATAAATTTTGTATGTGAATCAAGAATGTGGAAATGTCTACATAGATTTCAATTTTGGAAATCTCTTATTGCAATTTTCTACACTGCATATAGACAGGCAGAAAACATTCTGAAACAGCAAACTTAAGTTGCTGCTTTTCTTCAAGAAACTATTATTTTTATTCTTTTGTTTCATCCCAATTTTGCATTATTAAACTTTTTACTTTTTTGTCTAAATAAAATGTATGTAGTTATTATTTAACTGATTATATTGATTCATAGGGTGTGGAGCTGAAAAAGGAAATGGAGACAACACGGTTTTTGTAATTTTGAAGAAGAGTAAAGTAACATGGAGATATTGGTTCACAGTTGCTAATGACCTTAAGCAACAAATGGACTTATCTCGTATTAAAGAAAATGTTGTGGTATTAGCAACTGGTTAGGAAAACCAATTCTAATGGTTCAAATTTTACAAGTGATTCCACATTTTCAAGTGTCGATTTGAACAATTAGAGTTAGTTTTCCGATCACTTGCAAAGGGCTACAGGATTCACTTTAATGCAAGATGAGTCGTTGTGTTGGTTTAGGAAGACAATGCTTCTTGCATCTGATGGCATGCAATTACAGAGAAGATGAGGTGGTTCTAAGTAGTATTTTCCATTTATTCGCTATGAGCCCTCAAACATTCAAGGTGTCATCTGTCCTGAGTGGTGGTAGTGGTTTGCAAGGTTTGAAGCATGTTATTGCATTGTCAAATGTAAATGATCATATTGGTCTTTCAGTTTGGTACACAAATGCCTCTTCAATTGATATGTGTGTGTGTGTGTACATACGTAATGTATATATGTATGTGTGTGTGTGTGCCCATACGTAATGTATGTATATATGTGTGCGTGTCTTTTTAAAAGTAAAACATATTATATATCCTTATAATGGGAAATGTAAGCCTTCTGTAACAGAAGATACGAGGTGAAAAAAGTGAACGTAGATTATTTCAGTAGATAAGATTACATTGTTATCTTCTGACTGATGCTCTTTTATTTCTTGTTTCATGCCATTTCTTATCTTTCTGTTTTTGATTTGATAACCATTCTTTTCTTTTCATGGCATTTATACAATAAAGTGATAATTGCTGTTTCTTGATATACTGTA
The DNA here is from genome assembly GCA_003996215.1 of Jaltomata sinuosa. Lineage (NCBI taxonomy): Eukaryota > Viridiplantae > Streptophyta > Magnoliopsida > Solanales > Solanaceae > Jaltomata > Jaltomata sinuosa. Next base: position 292,733 of record QJPP01001196.1, on the reverse strand, counting down.
ATAGCTGATTAGATGCTCATTTGGCCTTTCCTCAGGCTCTCGCTTTGATGAACAAATAAGAATCACTAAATACATTAGTGTGTTTTTGATAAAGGAGATAGATTAGTGTTAATCTACAAGGAGATTACACAGGCAAATATTGAATTCTAGTTTCCTGGTTGAGCACTATGCAAAACAGGAGGTTAATAGAGTTCAAAATAAGGTATCTGATTCAGCTCTGTCCAGAAAATTTTAGAGAATACATAGTCAGGGGTCGTTTGGTTGGCCACATAAGAAAGTATCATCGCACACAAAATTCTGCATGTCAAATATACTATGTTTGGTTTGCAACATAAAACTCTGTATTGCTAATTTTATTTCCATTTTCCGGTGTAAAACTATGCATAACAGATACTCCCTCCCTCCCAATTTAAGTGTCTTAGTTTGACTGGACGGAGTTTAAGAAACAAAGGGAGACTTTTGAATCTGGTGGTCTGAAATAAAAGATGTGTGTAGTCCTTTAAAGTTTGTGGTCTTAACCTTGCCATGTAGAATGTTGGAATTGGAAAACTTACTAAATATAGAAAGAGGCACTCTTTTTGGACAAACCAAAAGGGAAAGTAAGACACTTAAATTACGATGGAGGGAGTACATCTTTTGTTGTGGTACTAAACTATGTATTGCTAATACCAACATAATTTATGCGCGATTCAATGTATTATCTTATGCGGGATAGGATACGGAATAAAAATAGTAATTAGCGATACTTGGATAGCATAAATATTGCTTTTAAAGTAGACAATTTATTCAGCTCATAACAATCCCTACATTATTATTCATTATAACATTCCATTATCATGATCCCTGCATAAACTAGTCCGTGAACCCAATGGCCCCTCAACGTATGAATTGTGTATGCCTATTCCTATACGAAGACCTTAAGGACGTGCAACAATTGGGCAGTAAGGCTGGCATGTATCTTGGTCAGATGTCTCTCCAACTCTTTTAAATCAAGTATTATCATATTCAATATTCATGTTAGAAAAACTCTTTTCATGAGAATTGCTATGTATGCCAAATATACTTGTCAAATTATTTGATCACTGCAGTGGTAGATCACATGTCATAAAAAAGATATGCCATTAATGGAGAGTACCTTACTTATTGCTAAAGATAATTTCTTTAATAAGATTGTGGTCAGATTTTTTTATGGTCTTTATCTATCTCTATCTATCACAAACCAAGTGCAATGACTGCCTACTCTCTTAGGAGATATCAGCATTTCGTAGTGCCAATCCGGTTGTACTCTTTGGTTGTTCTGTCCTGTCTTATCCCATTGATGGTAAGTTGTGACCCCTCAGCGGTCTTATTATTTGCATTAGGGTCAAAGGCTGTCAAAAGGTACTCTATTGATCTATTTTCTTGTAAATTTGTACTCCTGATGTTTGGCCACTTTTACGATAATGGTAGCTGGCAGGTTCCATGTATTACCATTGTAATTCTCAATGACTGTCGACTTAGCTTGTGCAGTCACATTCATTAGCACTTGTGTGTGAGATATTTTAATTCAACCACAATCAGCATAGGAGGCTGCTATAGTCTGTCAATCTTAAACAAGGATTGGGAGAATCGCCTTTCTAGAGATCACACACTTTACATTGTGATTTTGGTACCAAAAGTAGTAAAGGAAAGATGTAGATTTAAATGTGGAAATGGTAGTTTATTAATTCAGCAATGTATTTGCAGTTATAAAGAAGGAAGGGATGACAGAATTTGCATGTGATTTTGTCCCACATCGTCTCAAAAGAAAAAATTAACTCTTTTGTTAATCTTTTAGCGGACTCTAATTCTGAACTTCAACACATAGCTACTGGAGGGGCCCGCCTAAGTGCGGGCCCTTGGTGGAGTTGTAGTATGCTGCAAATCAGGTAATGTAACTTCTCCCTCAAGCTCTTGTTCCATTAATTCATTTTTTCCTTTTTCTGGTTTTTCTTTTCTCTGATTTTTGTGATTGTTGTTCATCTTTAACTTTATATCCTTAGTGTTTGCCTATAAGTTTCCGTTCTTTCTGTCTCTTAATTTTGGGCGTTATGTTTTCCCATTTCTCTGTTTTTCTTTGCTTTTGTTGAAATAGATTTGGAAAGAAAGAGAAATTATTAAATAAAATATAAGCTCTTAACACATATGAAGCTTCTTGTTCCTCTTTTCCGTTCTTGTGCATCTATCTTAAAGTCTTCAGTCTTTTATCTTTCTAGTCTGACTTCTATCGTAAACCTCGGTTAAAAGCTTCATCCGAACAAGAACAGAAAAGGCATGTATTGACTAATTGAACGGTTTTGTTGACCCAAATATTGGAAGTTTTCACTCGTTTCGCTCTCAATCTGGGTTTCTCCTGAATGATTTGGATAGTCAGCAAATTTTGGATGGTATATGGATTTGTTTCTTCACTGATATGAAATGATAAGATTCTTATTTCTTGTACTGAGAATCTTAGATAAGATCTCTAAGTTAATCATGATGTCTGTTCTGAAATTTTCTTATGGGATGTTTAATCATAGTCGACATTTTTAAATGCAGCATAGATATCAAAACACATGCTTTATACTGCTGACATCGGAGTGTCTTGCTTATTATTTGCCAATTTTCCTATATTCTCCTGTTATAAAAAATTAATCTAGCTTTACCTGATATTAATAACATCTAGCTTTTTAATCCTTCAACGATGAACTAGCTCAGGCTGATTGGCTGAAAACCAGCTTGGTTAGTTCTTATACCAAAAGAAACTCATCCTCCTGGATATGAGCAGTGATTCTTCATAAATTTTCTGATTTATCATGTCTGCTAACCTTAAACGTCTGATAACCTAAATGTGGAAAATAGTAATTTTTTTGCCACATTTGTCCTTTGTTTCCTCAGCACTCTCATCCTGTCATTCAGCCCGGAATGGTATGAAATTTGTTGCAGCAGCCTCTTCACAAAACTCTGTATGCACACCCCTTGATGAACATGCATGATAATGTGTGATGATGTAAAGTTATAGTATGTGCGTTGTAACATGTCTCAGATTCGAAATAGAATTGTCTTTAATTTTATTTATGAACTCCGTATACAAGTAGTTTACCAAAAAGTAGAGAACTACACTAATCCATACAAACTGGAACCTCGTGGGTGCACAAAGTTAGAAACACAATGCTATTCCTCACATGTGCAAAGTCAGTCTTTACATCATCTAAGCTCTCATATACCTGTTTTTTATAATCTATAGATCCACATTAGTGGTAGTGGAGAAATCTCATGCCCTACATCTCTTCGTCTTTCTACGCTAGGCTTAGCTGTGTAACTTTCTTTATTGTGCTTGGCATCGTCCACTGTATTCTGAACCAATTCAGCTCTCTCACCACAGCTGTGTTGCCCTTTGCAATGTACCAGGAAGTAGAGCATTTTCACATGAAACTCCAGCTGACAATTGACATATGTGATCCTTTGCTTTCTCAGGTTCTTGGCTGTCAGCACCCCTCCCCATCTGGGATTCAAGCAACTAAACACACCTTTCTTGGTGCTATCCGGCCTGTGATTCAAGCTATTAAACACACACCTTTCTTGGTGCTATCCAACCTCCAAATTAAGCAAGTCAGCTCACCTTTCATGGTGCTCAACGTATCCCATCTGCGAATCAAGCAATTAAACACACCTTTCTTGGTGCTCAAGGTATCTAAACCAATAAATATGGGATCATATTCAAGCTATTAAACACACACCTTTCTTGGTGCTATCCAACCTCCAAATTAAGCAAGTCAGCACACCTTTCATGGTGCTCAAGGTATCCCATCTGCGAATCAAGCAATTAAACACACCTTTCTTGGTGCTCAAGGTATCTAAACCAATAAATATGGGATCATACATTTAAATTTTAATAGAATTGTCTTCTGTCTCAGTTACCGTTATCAAAATAAAAAAGATTGTCTTCTGTGTCATGCATTCAAAGGTTAGAACTTGGTAGCAGAAGTTTGGCTAAGTGAGAACTGTCGCAAATTCTTTTTAATTTATAGCCATACAATTGTTCGGGATTAACATTTTCGGGAGGAGTATATGACATTTAATAACATTTCTTTTTAATTTATATCTCTTCTTCCTTCTCCCCCAAGCCTACCTGTGTAACTCTCTTCATTGTGCCTGACATTATCCACTGTATTCCGAACCAACTTAGCAATCTCACCATAGCTGTGTTGCCACTTTTGCAATGTAACAGGAAGTAGTCCGCATTCTCAAACTGTGCATTTCCACATGAAGCACCAGTTGACAGCTGGCATATGTGATCCTTCGCGTCATGTTCTCAGCTATCAGAACTGGACACGAGCTGCGATCCAAGCTGATAAAGACACCTTTCTTGGTGCTCAATTGAATCATACAACTCGTGGGACTTATTCCTGGAGTCTGGAGGAATATAAACCTACTGTTCAGTGATACTGGATGTCCCTGATACCAGCAGCAACATAAAACCTTGGTCAGTACCAGTATTAGGCTGAATGGGCAATTATCCAGACTGCGGTGCAAACTGGCTTTCTGGAAGCAAGATTCCAACAGATGAACTTACTGATAGTCCAGCAGTTGTAGAAGCTATAGAATTTAAGATGACGATGTACTTTGGGTCAGATTTTTTTCCTATTTGGATATTGAAGTAAGAATTAAATTGGATAATGGCTCATTATGCGTGCATATATGTGGTTCTTTTTCTGGTATGGCATATCTGTTGAAGTTGTCTTGTAATGAAGTCCAATTTGATTGAAAACCTGACATTGGCGGAGTCTCCTATCAATGATTTCTTAACGCCCGCTTAGGAGTCAAAAAGTCCAATGAACTTTAGACTTTGATTCTACAAATAAACAACTATGGCCCCTTTCCGACCAAGTTGGGTTAGCTATATGAATCTTCTCCTCCGACCAATTTAAACTCCTTTTCGTCTAATATTATAAAAAAAATTAGTTTTGATTTAATCAGCCAGTGTTATAACTTCAATGGCAATCCATAGATAAAAAATCTATCAAAGACCTAAAACCTAGAAGTTTTGTATATATTTTTATTGACATAAATATCAATTTTACAGGTAGAAATTTAGCAAAATCAGTCACCACTAGGCGAACAGGATGTAACGTCTAACTGTATGAGGGAAGACATACGACAAAACATGGAGGAATAATTATTAATTAACTAATTGTCAATAAGTACATTAGGAAACACTGATTTCTTGGTACATCACATTCATGCATTTACAATTCATGTGACGGTATTGATATTCTTGAAAGGTCTTCTCAGTAATTCATGTAACGGTATTGATATTCTTGAAAGGTCTTCTCAGTGCTCAAGTGTAATACCCTAAAAAAATGGAAATTTATCGAACTAAGGGCTGTTCAAGTAATCCAATGTCCATTGGATCGAGAACACAGTGCAGGCTATTGCCAAGAGCTTTGCATCTTTTTTCCATTTCCTTCTGTAGAAAGTTCATCTTGTAATTTGCATTCGAAAGAGCGCAAGTTTGTAAAAAATTGATCCTTGATGCTTTCACAGCTCTCAGCGATAATGTGTATTCGTGCCAGGTAGTTCCTGAGATCAGATGCAGCCAATAAATCAGGAAAAAGTCGTTCTCGCATAAATGCTAGACTCATACTTCACTCTGCTAAATAGGTAAAAGTATATTCTCGAAGATAACCACGAAAAGCCTCATCTGATGAATTCTATGATTCAGAATATTGGTTTCGGAACAGGATATCTAGCAACCATTTTAGCTGCTACCAAGCCAGCAGTCAAAGCCAATCCAAATAGAGCATGAAGCCTCACACAGTAATACTTTGCCATAAAGATCTTTGCTTTGTCCTATACAATTGAAGTTCAAAATCATGAGTCGAATGAACATTGATTGCCCAAAAGGAGAGCAAAGCAGATAAAAATCAGGAGGATATACATTTGCATTTCTTTCTCCTACATTATTCAACAATGACCAAGATGATACTTTTGTGGAAGAACAAAACAAAATCTTCACTCACCTTGTGGTTCTTCTCCACATAGCTAGTTACCAGTTTTCCCACTGGTATTGTTAAAGCACAAAGAATCTGGAAGAAAATGATACTGGATTAGATAGTGGAACATATCTAAGTATTCAGAATTCGAAGGTTACAAAATTAACATTAAATTGCCAACACAAAATCCATAACAGGTCTCTCACAACTGTCAACTTAGTAGACTTCTTTGATGACTATAGGGTTCAGGAAATTGTTTCTGGTTAAAACCAAATGAATAAAGCTTCCCAAAAAAAGTAAGCCGCAGATAAACAGAAAATGAAATTTCTAACAATTAGTAATTATTGTAACCACATTAAGAAACCAGATAAAGACTTACAATGCATGTAAATGGAAGTGTTTGAGTGAAACCGAGAAGAAACATCGCTGAATAGAGTGTTGCCACACCCACTTTTACAACTCTGGAACCAGCTTGAGTACCAAGCCTAACCTGAACTCAGAGGCAAAAATACAAGTGACCACTCGTTCTTCCATTTCTACTTGAACTTTTGCTGTCTGACCTAGGTGTACTTACCAGCGGAGAAAATTTTCCCACGGCCTTATCCCCTTCTACCTGAGATTAGTATCAAATGAATGAGTTGCAAGTACTGATAAACACCAACTATTAACAAATTATTTCCCACAATGGTGGAGTCAGGGATGGTAAGGAGACCTTATTACCTGGTGGAAATGACTACAGAACAGGATAAGTGATGTTGTGAAACCAACAAGTGCTGATGCTGAAAGTGTTGTATATGTGATTGGGAGCTCACTGAAATGCACATTAGACCAGATTTAGTTAGGCTTAAACGCCTTCTTTATATGGGTATTAATAACGAAACAAACCTGGTGGTGCTTTGAAGCAAGTAAAAGGCAGTCGTAGAAAAAGGACCAAAGGCAGCAAAGCACAAGGGTTCCCCCAGACCTTTGTAACTTAACCGAAATGGCGGGCACTACAAGAGAGACAATAAACAACTGAAATTACTCATAAAGCTCCCGTACGGCATATATATATATATATATATATATATATAGAGAGAGAGAGAGAGAGATCAGCACAGAAGCCCACTAATTTTATATTAAAACCATTAAAATAAGATCTTTGTAGTTTAGCATGGAGAACAAGAGGACAAGACAGGTTCATATTCTTTTTTCACATAAAAATGTGAACTTTTATATCAAATGTCATGAAGGATAAATGAAAATGGGAAGATTGGTCTCAAATATAAAAATATAATAATTTATTTTTTATTTTATTTTTTTGCGATTGAGAGTTTGGGACTAATAAAGAAGAAAAATGTACCACATAATTTATTGTAAATGGTATATGACAATAGCCTGACAAGCTTCTGAAGGTGACATGATACCTAATTAGGCAAATTTCACGTCGAAATGGGAGAGAAAAATGAAGAACTTTATAAGGCATAGCTTAAGTTTCCATGATACACACGTGTTTTGAAGCTCGATGTGACGTAGCTCGAAAAAAAGATATGTGAGGACCTTAGGTTCAAAACGAACAATCTGGAATAGAAACTGCTGTAATTCTTTTTCTTTTTTTAAAGAAAACTAGTTGGTATTGAGCAAGCTTCATCGATGGAAACTTTGAACAGATACAGCTGAGAGAGAAAGGGTAAAGTAGGAGCAGAGAAGAGAGAAATTGAAGTCCAAGAAGTCGCAATTGAAGAAAATCAAAATAATTTCATTATATCATTTAACACTGACTACAATCAATATTACTCCACTAGTTAACCACTAACACAACTGAGTGAACTTAGGTAAGTTCAACATACATTATTCTACAGCTCTACCTTGGCACACTACTAACTGCCTGTCACCCTACATTCTCTTCTTCCACACCTCATTATAATTGGATTAATCAAAATCTGACTACTTCTCCTTTATCCCAATGGGGAATTTGGATTGAGGCATGATGGATTGATTGATTGCACTTGGATTAGAGATTTTTTGAGCAGAAAATTCAATTTCCAAGCGTTGTAGCAATTAACAGGGTTATAAGAAAGAACCATTTGAAGTCCAATTCTTCTTTATAATGAGGATCTTTGCCACTTTGATTAAGATGTTGAATTTTCTATGCTAACCAGAATAACAAATGTTGCTTATGGAGCAATATCTGCAAGATCAGAAATATAGAAGATTCCGCTGAAGTAAATTATTTGGATTACCTGGTATATGTAACCACAAGTGATTGCAGAAGCTAATAGTAATATAGCACGTAGATTTGCAGCCTCCACAGATGTATAAGTAAGCCCCAAGAAACCAAGGGCAAGTAACAAGTAAGCAGCAATGAATGTTCCTGTGCGGCTTACACCAAAATTTTAAAGCAAAGTGAGTCAACCTTAAATAAATATAAGGCCATAGCATGTCCATATTGTAAAGGCAACCTTACACGGGAAAAGTCACAGGATTTTTTTTTTACAGGAACTTCGTATTCACAAACTGAAATATGGAAGCAGTCTGAGAAAGATTGACTTCAGTTGATACATCCTTTTTTTTTTGGAAAGGTAACATTTTAGTAAAAAAAAAAAAAAAAAAACTGATTCTTCACAGTTGGAAGAAGCTCGTTTCTTCATCTTTGGTGAGCGGGAATTGAATATTGTAGTTTAAATTTTGAAAGAGTTCACAATAACTGATTCTTCACAGTTACTGAGTTAATATTTTCTTGATCTGGGTCAACCCCAGACTCTTGATTCTGCATTTCTTTTTTGGGTGCAATGTTTATGTTTCTGTTTTAACTTTCAAATTTTGCCCTTGCGTTGTGATCGTTGTACTGGAAAACGATCTATCTGAAGTAGAAGTTTTTAGTGGATTTGTAGTTGCCACAGTTGACCCCAAATTTTGTTGTCATATAGTGCCTCCCACAAACTTTCTTTTAACTCATATTGGATCTTGAAATCTGTACAAGATTTTCCATCTTTGCCCTTGCTGGTTGTTCTTAAGATTTGGGGTTGTTTCTGGGGTTTTGACTGCAAGATTGTTGTTGGGTCTTGTTTGAATCTGATCATTTTTGTGGATACTTTTGGGTTCTTGGTATAGTTTTTGTTCTCTCTTCTTCTTGCAGGACCGAGCGTGCAATAAGATTCAGGCGACCAACAAGATTCCGGCGACCAATTTCGTCACCTCATTTTGCCGGAATCTGTCACACCAAGCAAGCCAGCGCCTCTTCTTCGCAAGATCTATCCCGGTGCTCTCTTCACCTTTACCTCTATCTGTCCTAGTTTTTTACTTCTTCGTTTTCTTTGCAACCAGTTTCAATTTTGAGAAGTTGTTAGTCGTCTGTTGGATTTCTGAGATTGTTTGATATTTGTTGTGTTATTTTGTGCCTTTTCCCTTCTTGTTTGCTTTTGGATTGTGTAGCAGTAGTCTGGTCCTTTTCCCGGTGTAGTTTTCCTTTACTTAGTGGCTTTGTTGGTTGATGGGAGGCTAGGGTCATGTCTTCGGAGCGTTTCGGGGTCGGGGTCGGGGTCAGGGTCGGGGTTGGGGTCAGGGTCGGGGTTGGGGTTGGGGTTGGGGTTGGGGTTGGGGTTGGGGTCGGGTTCGGGTTCGGGGTCGGGGTCGGGGTCGGGGACGGGGGCGGGAGGTAGGAGGGGTAAGTGGGCCAAGGGTGCCTCTAGGTTGCGAGTAGGGTCTTGGAATATAGGAACTTTATCCGGTAAGTCCGTAGAGTTAGTCAAGAGTCTTAGGAAGAGAAGGATTAACATAGCCTGTGTCCAGGAGACTAAATGGGTGGGCACTAAGGCGCGGGTAGTGGATGGGTATAAGTTGTGGTACTCGGGAGGCGTTAGGAATAGGAATGGCGTAGGCATCTTAGTTGATGAGGAGCTTCGGGAGCATGTGGTTGAGGTCACGAGGGTCAACGATAGGATGATGTTGATCAAGTTAGTCGTTGGAGGTTCTACTCTGAATATTATTAGTGCCTACGCGCCGCACGCGGGTTTGGAGGAGGAGGAGAAAGCGGGCTTTTGGGAGGCGTTGGACGAGGTGGTGAGAGGGGTACCAAACTCTGAGAAGATTTTCATAGGTGGGGATTTCAATGGGCACATCGGGTCATCCCCTGGGGGTTACGCTGAGGTGCATGGAGGTTTTGGTTTCGGGGAGAGAAACGCAGGAGGGGCGTCCCTATTGGATTTTGCTAGAGCCTCTGGGTTGTGGGTAGCAAATTCGAGCTTCCCAAAAAAAGAGGAGCATTTGGTTACCTTTCGTAGTTCGGTGGCCAAGACGCAAATTGATTTTTTTGCTCCTTAGGAAGGGGGATAGAGGTCTGTGTAAAGACTGCAAGGTAATACCGAGTGAGAACCTTTCGACCCAGCATAAGCTCTTGGTGATGGACTTGGAGATTAGACAGGAGAAAAGGAAGAAGAGGGTGGATGATCGGCCGAGAATTAGATGGGGTAGCTTGACTATGGGTAGTGCCCTAGAAATAGGGGAGAAGTTGATGACCTCGAGGGCGTGGGATAGCAGAGGGGATGCGGATAGTATGTGGAGGCGACTTCCAGCTGCATAAGGGAGACAGCTAGTGAGGTGTTAAGTGTCTCGAGAGGCCACTCTGACAAGCATCGAGGGGATTGGTGGTGGAATGGAGAAGTAAAAGGGAAGGTTGAGGCAAAAAAAAGGGCGTACGCGAAGTTGGCTGAAAGTAAGGAGGAGGAGGAGAAGCGAAAGAGTAGGGAGAAGTACAAGATAGCTAGGAGAGAGGCTAAGTTGGCAGTTACGGCGGCTAAGACTGCAGCTTTCGAGAGCTTATACGCTGCTTTGGAAGGTAAAGGTGGAGATAAGAAGTTGTTTAGGCTAGCCAAGGCTAGGGAGAGGAGGGCCCGGGACCTTGATCAGGTGAAGTGCATCAAAGATGAGGATGGTAAAGTGTTGGTGGAGGATGTGCTCATTAGGAAGAGATGGCAGACTTATTTCCATCGGCTCCTAAATGAAGAGGGCGACGGAGGCATTGTGTTGGGAGAGTTAGAGCACTCGGAGAGGCGCTATGACTATGGTTATTGTAGGCATTTTAGGGTAGAGGAGGTGAGAGGTGTTATTCGTAGGTTGCATAGGGGTAGAGCGGTCGGACCTGATGAAATTCCGGTGGATTTTTGGAAATGTACGGGCAGTGTCGGGATGGAATGGCTGACGGGGTTGTTCAATGTTATTTTCAGGACAGCGAAGATGCCCGGAGCTTGGAGATGGAGCACGATGATTCCATTGTACAAGAATAAGGGTGACATCCAAAATTGCAACAACTATAGGGGTATCAAGTTGTTGAGTCACACCATGAAGGTCTGGGAGAGAGTTGTGGAGTCGAGGTTAAGAGGAATTGTGACTATTTCTGAGAATCAGTTCGGTTTCATGCCAGGACGGTCGACTACTGAGGCTATTCATCTCGTGAGGAGATTGGTGGAGCAGTTTAGGGAGAGGAAGAAGGATTTGCATATGGTGTTTATCGACCTAGAAAAGGCTTACGACAGAGTACCCAGGGAGGTTCTTTGGAGGTACTTGGAGGTCAGGGGGGTGCCCATGGCTTACACTAAGGTGATTAGGGACATGTACAATGGCGCAAAGACTCGAGTTAGGTCAGCGGGGGGAGATTCCGAGCATTTCCCTGTGGGGATGGGATTGCACCAGGGATCGTCCCTTAGCCCCTTTTTATTTGCCTTGGTGATAGATGTGTTGACGCGGCAAATTCAAGGCGAGGTGCCCTGGTGTATGTTATTTGCGGACGACGTAGTTTTGATTGAGGAGACCCGCGAAGGAGTTAACGACAAATTGGAGGTTTGGAGAAAGACCCTGGAGTCTAAAGGGTTTAGGTTGAGTAGGACCAAGACGGAATATGTGGAGTGCAAGTTCAGTGAGGTGACATATGTGACCGACGTGGAAGTGAGGCTTGACACGCATGTCATCCGAAAAAGAGATAGCTTCAAGTACCTTGGGTCTATTATCCAGGGTAATGGTGAGATTGACGAGGATGTGACCCATCGGATTGGTGCAGGGTGGATGAAATGGCGGCTCGCATCCGGGGTCTTGTGTGATAAAAATGTGCCTCTCAAACTGAAAGGCAAGTTCTACAGAGCAGCAGTTAGACCGGCTATGTTGTATGGGGCGGAGTGTTGGCCGGTCAAGAACTCTCACGTTCAGAAGATGAAGGTGGCTGAGATGAGGATGTTGCGCTGGATGTGTGGGTTTACTAGGAGGGATAGGCTTAGGAATGCGGATATCCGTGAGAAGGTGGGAGTGTCTTCCGTGGAAGATAAGATGCGGGAAGGGAGGTTGCGATGGTTTGGGCATGTGATGAGGAGAGGTTCAGAAGCCCCTGTGCGGCGGTGTGAGAGGCAGGCTATGGATGGGTTTAAGAGAGGTCGTGGTAGACCGAAGAAATATTGGAGAGAGGTGATCAGGCGGGATTTGGCGCATTTGCAGCTTACCGAGGACATGACCTTAGATAGGAAGGTGTGGAGGGCTCAAATTAGGGTTGTAGGGTAGTAGGTTGGTTGGTTTCTTTGTAGGGAGGAGTGCGGGGTTTTGTTGTCCTTTTAGTAGTTGAAAGGCTGCGCTTGTAGCTTTTGTTTCTTCTGCGCCAATTACTTGCTAGTGCCTTGTGTAGTTACATTTTTATATTATTTTGTAGTAGTATAGTTTTGTGTTATCTGTTGTTTTGTTTAATGGTTATATCTCCTGGATTGCTTTGAGCCGAGGGTCTATCGGAAACAGCCTCTTTACTTCATTCTGGGGTAAAGGTATGGCCTGCGTACATCTCACCCTTCCCAGACCCCACTTTGTGGGAATATACTGGGTATGTTGTTGTTGTTGTTGTTGTAACATTTTAGTTGATACATACTTTAAGTCAGCAAAAGAGCAGACTCTAGGACATACTTGAGACAGGTTATTGACTTATCTAGCTTGTACCTATAATCTAGTAACTATGATACCAGTTAGACAAGTAGCAGTCCGACTCAAGGTTAGTCAATATACAGGTTATCCTGTCCCCTTCATGTATTCAGTGACAATGATTTCAAGGATAAGAGCTCAATATACACATCCATGTACTTTCAGAAAATTAAAATACGCCATCCTATTCAATTAAAGTAAGATAAAAAAGAGAAAAGGAAACAAAACAAAAGAGTAATGTGATTGCCATGGTAGCTGTAGAAATTTTTACCTGCCAACAATGTTCACAACTGACTCTTTCTTGTCCTTGTCAGCTCCTGTGTCAAAATCATAAACGTCGTTGCTGCCCATATTACAGAGATATTGATATAGAGTGCAACATGTTTAACAAGGACATTATAGTCCTTAAGTGTAACATAATCATAAAAAATAAAGCCACATGCATTATAATGAAATACAATTTTTTAAAATAAGTTAGAATCATTCCTATTATAGTGCACCTAGACAATGTCAAGGGTGTGACTAGCATCTAGTGGTCAATGAAGTGGGTTGAGAATAAGGTTTCATATCCAAATACCAGCGGTGCAAATACGAGGTGAATTTTTCCCATATGTCAAAGCCTTGGTGGACAGAGTTACCCAGTACTTGAGTTGGTGGGAGATAATAGGTACCCCGTGAGATTAGTTGAGGTGTGTGCGAGCTAGCCCAAACACCACAGTTTTTTTAAAAAGTGGGTTTGTCGCTTAACCACTGTCATCTATCTAGTTAGCCCAAATATCTTTAATGAAATAAAGATACACCTTACACGTCTCTCATATGTTCAGAAACAATCTCAAAAATATACAATTCTTGCCAACACAACATGGAATTACACTTAAGGGTAGAAGAGAAAAGAAAACGTAATGAAAGTAAATGAAAAGAAAGGGGGAAAAGAAGCAGAGAACTAGAGAAGAAAACAAGATTGTAAAAGCTAACCCCTCTAATCTAAAAGTCCTACCCCTATCCTTCTTCGTTAATTGTTGCAACAAGATGAACCTAAAAGGACTTCACGAGCTTTAATTTCTTATTGACTTGCTGATTAAAGAGGATTTGATCGTATCTAATTGTCATTCAATCAAGTGCTTCTTGAGCTAGATAACGTTGACTAGATGGTGAAAGCACATCAAAGTATTTCCACCTTGCCACCCAGATCAAGTAGTAGATAGAATTCCCCAAGACAGTAAAACACACACCTTAAGTTAAGCCAAGTGATGATAAAAACTGAAGATGCCAACAGCATAAAATAACGCCTAGCAGAAAATAGGCCTGTCTGCAAATAAGCAGCTGCACTCCCCACCTATTTTGAGAAGCAAAAGAACAGTGAGATTTTAGTGGAATGATATTGCAAAAGCTGCTCATTATAAGCATAGAAAGTCTTACTATAATTATTCACCAAAACAACAATACCAAAGGTATCAATTTTGAAAATCTCTTTAGATAGATCAAGTGAAAACCACTAACACCAGACCAAGACGGGCTCCAAAAAAAAAACAATATGGATTTTTTGCTCAACTAAACTCACCATTAAACTTTTGTGATATTTACATAAAAGGGAATTCTCTCTTTATATATACTAAAGATAAATGAATAGAAGTGATTTTTTTATAAGCCTAACATCACTCTCGCTTTTATGGAACAATCTCCTAATTCTTTTTTCCAAATAAAGCCAAAAAGGACCTAACAATGACATCCTTCAAGTTGTCTTCTTTTTCTTGAATACAGAATTTCTCGCCTATCTAGTAATCATCATCAATCTCACGCATTAAAGTTTACCTGCTCCTGACGATAGTCCAGGCTGTCAATTTATTATTTTATTATACTGTTTACAGTAGTCTTCTAGTTGCAGTTATAGGTCTAGCAACTTATTTAGTTTATTCACTATGGAGATTCTGCCTCAAATCCAATCTGCAAATGGAACTTCTCAACAAATATTATCAAAAACCCACCACATTGTAGCCTTTGTATAGTTTGGTTTCACAAGATAGCACTCGTAATGATTGCTTGCATTTTGAATCTCAATAAACATAAGAAACTAGTTAGGTTTTACCTTCACATTATGCCATTCACGTAGGTTTAAATCCAAATTCAAACAATATATCTGGTTGAAAATGTTAAAAGTTAAAACTCAAAAGGAGACTCTACAGTTGATAACTTTAAAACTTACAGTTAGAGGAACTAAGGCTACAGAGTATATTGGTAATTTGATTGCCCTCCATATCAAAGTAGCTAGTGAGATATTTTCTTCATTTTCCTCAGAGGTAGCATCATGTTGCTGCACTTTACTCATGAAGAAACCTCTCAGGCTTGAATGACGTTGCTTGACTTCTTTCCATCTTAAGTTAATATCACTGCCAGATCTTCCAGTGCATTGGAAGCAGCAGATTGATCTTTGTGTGACGTGTGACAGTAGTGAACAAGTCCTAAAGCTAAAATTCCTGTTAAGCCGCATAATGTCAAGATCAGAAAAGTTCCAATTGCTGTTCAGGGATTGAACTTAAATTGTTTTCCATACATTGTGTTAACTATACAAAAATCAAGCCCAAAGATGATCAACATCTTTGGGAGGTTCAGTAATCAAATGACAAGCAAACATTTTCTAGCATTCGCATAGAAAAGGAAGCGTTCATTCTTTCCATTACTAAGAACAGCACAACCTGAAGGCATCAAATAAATTCATTTTTTTTAAAATGAGTTCCCTATTGAGAATTGGAGAGGTTGTATTTGACTAATAAGATAACAACTTTTGTAATGGTTTACTTCACGGAGGTTTACAGTCATTAGGTAGCATTAGCGTAAAATGCAACACATTTATGCGTTAAATGAATAAAACATAATGTATAGAAGCTAGACATAAGAAATATCTATAGAACATATTCATTTCATGAATTTTGATATTTCCTAAGGTTACATGCCTTGCATTCATGCGTAGTAATTTGGATAGACACGATGTGTTTCTGTTTAAACATATCCACAAAATGTGTTCACTTCATGCATTTTGACATGTCCTGAGATTGAGTAGCCAAAAACAGTGTTCTTTCATTTATGCATATGCAAAGATCTTGATCACATATTAGTCTAAAAGATACTCGCTGTTTCAGCCTGACCTATGTTAATAAATAATTCCTGATAAAAATTCTTTTCTGGTGTACCAAACAGGGTCTATATTCTGCACTCTATTAATGTTTTAAGCATGCTCGTTATAGGTAAACAAGTAGCATCTCCAATTCTGGAACTAATTATGTAGAAAATGACAATTATATTCAGAGTCAAGCCCTTCTTGACTCAAATCCAAGGGCGTGGACTAGTGGTCAATAAAGTGAATCCAGAACAATGAGGTGTCACGTAAAAAGCCCACGGTGAACATACTAGGTGATTTCTTCCCATCTGTCCAAACCTGGGTGGCCAGAGTTATCCGGTACACTTGCCCTAGTAGGAGGTAGTAACTACCCTGTGAAATTAGTCGAGGTGCGAGCAAGTTGGTCCAAGCACCACTATTATTAAAAAAATCACTAACAGATATTTTTCAAATGAATCGTACAAGATACACCTTCTCTGTGCGTTAATCCTAATTTCAAAACTCATTACAAACCCATCATTTCCTACCCCCTACTTTTTTAGCCGTTTCAAAAAGAATGTCTCTTTTATTTTGGCAACTCTTTAAACTTTCCACATGCATGACATTTCGATATATTTTACTATCGATTCAAATGTCTTTTTTAATTGAAACGGAAGGAGTATAATAAAAAACTAAACTAAGCCCAAAACCACACCTTTTCAGTCCAAAAAACTCTTAGTCTGTACTCTGTAATACTCACACAAGTACACTAAAGTAAGGAAAATATACTTGCCTGGAAGAAGTAGGGGCATGGCTGTTTATATTGAAGGCAGAAACAAGAATTGGACCATTGAAAGTGGCTGCCAATGCCATAAGTAACTCTCAATACCAGTTAAAGTATCAGCAGAAGTTGGGATTTTGGAAACATCAACACTGAAATTGGGAATGTAGAGACACCCAAGAACCCAGAAATAAAAATACCCAACAACCGTAACAAAGTTTATCGTATCAAGTATCAAGAATCAAGAATCTCAAAAAGAGCAGCAGTTTTTACTCTCTTCAGTTATGTGTTAAAAGAGTGTGTGCAAAAGATAAGCCTTTACCATATCAGCTGATGAAGGGCCAATAAGAAAACGACATCTAACTGAACTGTGAATACGGGATAAAATTGACAAAAATGGTCCCTTATGTTCCAGGGTAACTTCAAAATAATCCTTTTAAGTATGCACCAAATAGTTTTGGTCTTTTAAATTTATCAAAGTTACTCCCCCATTTCAAATTAATTGACATGTTTTGACTTGGCACGAAATTTAAAAAAATAAAGAAATTTTTTGAATCTAATGATCTTAAATTAAAAATATATCAAATGTACAAAAATGCCTTTTTATCTTGTGGCCTTAAACATGTCATGTGAAAAGTTGAAATTAAAGAGTTGCTAAAAATGAAAAGGGTCATTCTTTTTGAAACAGACTAAAAAGAAAAGTAGGTCAAACAAATTGAAACGGAGAGAGTAATATTTTTAATCTTTATCAAATATTTATGGAACTTTGTTTATTAAATTTGACAAAATTATAAAAAGAAGGAAATTAGCGAGTTCGCTATTTTTAAAAAAAAATAATTATAGAGTTTATACAACTTTTTGAGGTTTAATTTATGATATTTGTTTTATATTTTTTTAGTATCTAGTATAATTTTTTGTGTTGCATATTTTAAGATTTAATGGGACTTTCTTGGTGTTAATAATCAAATCTTTTTTTTTCATTATTTCTCTCAAATCTAATGAACATAAATTATTAAATATTTGATGGAGACTAAAAATATTAACTTTTAACAAAATTGAAGGACCAAAATTATTCAATACATACTTATGGGACTATTTTGAACTACTCTCAAACATGAAGTACCATTTTTTATAATTTTCTCATGAATACGGCCACACTCAAACTTAACTTTATCTTATCAAGAAATTAAGTTTAGACGAGTTTAATAGTTTTAACGAAAATACTAGGTAATCTTTTTCTTGGTCTAATGAAAGTAACAACTACCTAATAAATAGGGACCATGTAGGGAGGGGTTCATTTCATCCCCCACGCAATCGTTTAGCTCCAATTTTGTTAATGTTGTTCAAGAAAAAAAAATACAAATAATAAAGTTTGAATTCGATAAATTAAATTAATTATAGTAGAATACCAAATTGGAAAATTCAATCAATTAATATCTAAATCATGAATCCGTCCTTACACTTCTAAATCTATCATCCAAAGTCCCCAATATCCTCCTTGAATTGATTAGTACGTAATTCTAGTAAATATTTTAAAATATTTTTGCATTTGTAATTTATTTTTTTAAATGCAATTTAAGCTAACAATATTTTCTAGAATATTTGTTATATCAGTCAAACTAGAACACATATAAATTGCATTTCATGTATGCATTTTTGCAATTTTTTAGAATTCTCGCAAAAATTACACACTATTGATGTCTCCCCCCCCCCCCCCCAAACTTACACATTTTTCGTGTGGAAAAAATAGTTTTTGTTTCCTCCTTCCAGACTTGCATCGGTAAAATGGGGTGGATGGTCCTGTTAGAGTCCTATATCGATTGTGGTCTGACACGTAAAATCTCTTTATACAATTATTTGGAACAATTTTCACCTTATATACTAAGTTTTTAATTGAATTAAGCTTAATATTATTTTTTTTTAACCATCGTTAGAGTTCCATGTCGATAGTAAGAAAAGAAAAAGAAATCATTAAAGAAGGAGAGGCCCAAAAAATTTCACTTATTTTAAATATAAAAAGGCCTCACATAATTACGAAATAATAGGAGTACGTATTAAGGAATTCACGTATTAATGATGTCAGCAAGTGGATTCTTTAGTGGTTAGTGGTTACCATATAATCTTCCAAAAGCTATTGGAGATAAATCCCCTCTATGCCAAATAATATAGCCAGGGTAATTTGTATTATAAGAACAAGTAGTAAGATTTAACGGTCAAATTTGCTCATGTACTATTTCAAATAAAGTTATTTTGTCCTTCGTTAAACTTTTGATTTAATATTATTCTCCGTAGGAATTAAGAAAATCTTTTTGCTCTTAACTCTAACGGAGCTCCAACTAAAGAGCAATTTTAAATCATAGCCAAAGTTGAGGGATGAATCTGAACCTTTTCTCTCTCTCTCAGAATTTGAATACGCACAAGTCCACTCAACTCGGTCACGTTGGAGCTTGAAGGAAATATAAGTTTTCAACGAAATAATATAGGCACACGTGAAAGACCCAACAATGACTAAATAGAAGAATTTAATCAAAACTAGAGAGAAGAGGTAGGAGGCTTTATTCAATAACTCAAAAGCTCATAATTCTCGCTACACGAGAGCTTCCTCACAACCTTAGAAAATAGGTAGCAGGCACCCCTATTTAAAATACTAGACAACCAAATTAAACTAGGACTAGGAAATCTATTCCAATAAGAACTAGGACTAACAAATCCTAACTAGACATGGATTAAATAAATATCAAAAAGTAAATCCTAAACTAATTAGGATTAAAGTCTTGGTTTATTTCCAATAGCCTCCCTTAAACCAAGATCTTCAAACTTGAGCATGTCATGAATAATGTCATGTCTTGTAGAAGTCAAGCACCTTAGACTCTCCATCAATTTTCTAATATATGTAGCGTCAACAAACTTGTGGGTGCTATCTTTAGTCATCTTCAATTTGTCTTCAACATCCAAAGTCAATTTGACTTTCTTCATGTCAGACATCTTCATAGTATCATCATCATATTCTTTCCTCTTCTTGTAACCTTGAATAATTATTCTTGTCTTATAATCATCCGCTTCTCCAATTGATTTGTACTTGATCTTGGGTGCCCATTCGATTTCAATTTGTCTTTTTGTATGTGGTAGAGTAGTATCATCAGCGATCAATTTTTCATGCTCTTCAAAATCTACAACTTTGAATAGTGTCTCAAAGTTGATTATATCTCCAATGTCCATTATCATGCACTTTAATTGCGGATTTAAATTCTTAATTGTTTTTGCTTCAATTTTGAGTAGATCATCACAAACTTGCTCTTGGTGAACACTTTTGCTTCTTTCATTACTAGTTTCATCTTCAATATCTTCAAACAATTTCTCTTGTTTGACAACGGTGGGTATTTCTTTCTCAATATCCTCACCTTGTATAGACCAATCATGTCTATTACATGTCTCATGACATAAAATACTAGCTCCTATTGAAAGAGCATCAGTCTCAACCAAATCATCCTTTTTAATCATCCTAATAATTATTGGCAAATCAGTTTGGACATCGTTGAAGTCTTCTTTACAATCAAAAACATCTATATCACAATCAAAATTACCTTTTCTTTCACTTGTTTTCTCCATTATTTTTTGAGTATTGATCTTCTTCATATATTTCTGTCAGATTCAATGACTCTTCTTTTTCTTCTGGTTGATCATGCTTTATTTCGTAATGCATCCTCTACTATCTCATCTGCCTTGTGATTTAGTGACATCTCATATGTCACCAATTCTCCTTCTAAATCATCAAGTGTCAAAGTTCTAAGATCTTGGGTAGCCTCAAGAACTGTCTTCTTGTTATGAAACACTAAACTTAGAGATTCCAAAATCTTCTTAACAACTCTAACTTCTTCTAATACCTCTCTATTGGTTCTTAAACCATTAACAATTTCTACTATCCTTGTAAAAAATTCTTTGATTGATTTTGTTGGTTTTATCTGAGCCAACTCATATTGTCTCCAAAGTTCTTGAAGTTTCTCTCTCTTCACGTCTGCAGCACGTCGATGTGATTTTATTAAAATTGTCCAAGCCTCTTTTGCTGATTTTGCATACAAAAATTTATTGAATACATGCGATTCGACCTGATTCTGAAGGTAGAAGAGTGCTTTATAATTCAAGTGTTTATTTTTCTCTAATTTTATATCTTCTTCGACTGTCAATAATGTGATTTCTGGAGGTTCCACAAACCCTTTCTCAATAATAGACCATAGTCCAATATCATTAAAAAAACTCTTCATCTGTTAATACCAACTCTCAAAATTTCTTCCATCAAACACAAAAATAGGACAATCAGGTAAATATGGAATCTCCATATTCTTTTTCTTTTTATATGTGTCGGATCTCACACGACGCTCTAGCAGGATTTCACAGAAGCTCTGATACCAATTTGAAGGAAATATAAGTTTCCAACGAAATAATATAGGCACACGTGAAAGACCCACAATGACTAAATAGAAGAATTTAATCAAAACTAGAGAGAAGAGGTAGGAGGCTTTATTCAATAACTCAAAAGCTCATAATTCTCGCTACACGAGAGCTTCCTCACAACCTGAGAGCTTCCTCACAACCTTAGAAAATAGGTAGCGGCACCCCTATTTATAATACTAGACAACCAAATTAAACTAGGACTAGAAAACCTATTCCAATTAGAACTAGGATTAACAAATCATGGATTAAATAAATACCAAAAAGTAAATGTTAAACTAATTAGGATTAAAGTCTTGGTTTATTTCCAACAGAGCTCCATTAGTGACAAGTGTAATTCGAGATGATTTGCTAACGATAAGAGTTTTAAAGAAACGGACGACAAAATTATACAATTTTTAACAAATAAAACAATTTCCCCGATTTAAGTGTGTGATTGTAGGATAGGAGGTCTCATATATGTGGTTGAGGTGAAAAATCAAGTGCAAATAAACTTGTTCTGCGTTTGAGAATTATTGACATATATGAATTGACAATGAAGCAGCAAATCTCCAATCTCTATATGCATGTAATGCATAGTTATTTAAATTTTCATGACCAAATTAAACTAAACACGTTTAATAAATCATCTCGACAACTAATAAAACCAACAAAACCGTACGTGGTGGGTTCTTCACCACAAATTAAGCATAGTAATATATCACTTGTCCTTTTGTGGCGGCTAATTTAAGTAGGAATTGTTTGGCCATGGATTATTCACTTTATTTTGAAAATTAATTCACTTTATTCTAAAAAAATTGTTTGGCCATAAAAATATCAAATATAACTTGAAATTGTATTTAAAATTTATAAAATAACCCAATACTTGTCTTCACTATTTTCACCTTTTTAATTTTCTTTTTTTTTTTTGAAAAAAATCCTAAATTTTTTATTTTCATAAAATAACTCCATTTAAATTATATTTTATTTTTAAATCATATTTTATATTTTTTTAAAAGCACATTTATATTCTAGATAATATTATAAAAATTATGGTTAAACACGACTCCAACTTTAAAATTTCAAATAAAATATATTTTTTTTAATTTTAATGGCCAAATGCCCACTTAGTATTCCTTCCATTCGATGACAGTATTTTCTTATAATCCGTTTAAGAAAGAATGACATATTTTAAATGCGGAAACATTTGCCAATTTTCTATAATTTGTTTTATATCATATATTTTAAGAAAAAATATATTTTTTATTAAACTACATATTCAGTCAAATACCACTATATAAATTGGGTGAGAGTACAAAAGTAGTTGATTGTGTTTGTTAAACAGAGGAAAAGGAAATATAACCCGTTGATAAGAGAGGGAAATTAACAAATAGTAACTAATTTCCCTGTCACGAATGGTGACATTTTCATGGATTTGGAAACGAATGGTGAAATATGGATGAAACATGAAAGCAAGATATGACTCAACAAACACCAGAAGTTATGCTAATTGATTCTGTTATCTACTAAGTAGTATGTACATAAAGATGTGTCCGAGGTGTATACTAGACATCAGCATGTCTTTTCCTGGTCCAAGACTTTTATTTCCTATGTGAAAATTGCCTTACTAACATGTTTTTAGCCTTTTCAATATTTTTCTTTCTTCCATTTATATTAGGTTGCGGTACTGAAGTTGGTCGATTTTTAATTGGAGATTCAACAAGCCGACTGGTTTCGCAGAAAGAGCAGATCTGAAAGACGACAATACCCTCGCTTTTTACTTAAATAACGAAAATAGAAAAATGTCCACCTTATGCTGCGTAATGTACAATACTTTCAGTTGTGGTGGTCCTGCTCTTCACCTTTCCTTCTTCCTTCTTCCTGCTCTTACATACTTCTCAAACATTTAAGAGATTGTTTCGATTGACTTATTTTAAGTGTTTTCAAATAAAAAATTTATTTTAAAATACTTTTATAGTGTTTAGGTAAAGATAAAAAAGTTTTTTTAAACACTTATTTTTGGGAAAAATAACAAAAATAAGTCAAAAGTCATAAGTTATGATTTTTAACTTATAAGCAGTTATAAGCCCATTTAAGCAGGTTCCTAAGAGAGGTTAGCCTATTCCACAATGTCTCAATTGTGCAAAGAAGGAACGAGAGGAATGGGGTTTCTCTCGCTTTTTGGCATGGCGGGCCCTAGCGGGAGCTAGCAGGATGACATGTGATCATCTCAGTGGTAGAGCGCCCCCTAATAATTGTGTGTTGTGTCTGAGCCGTGAGGGCTCTCGGCGTAGTGAAATACCTAAAAAGAGAAGAAAAAATCATGGTTGGAAAGTTAGAGTAGCCAAAACCATTTGAATTTTGATTTTATACATTGGAAAAATTCGTTTTGTTATTAATAGACTAGTGTGTGTGTTGGGTGTGCAAACAAAATACTATATTGGTAGTTGAGAAGTAAAGAACATACACATAAAATGCAGGAATACTCTTAGGGGTCGTTTGGTATAAGCTGGTTAGAGTTATGCAGGTATTAGTAATGTGGGTATTAGTTATACAAGTATTAGTTATGCGGGTATTAGTATGCAGATATTAGTTATACGGGTATTACTTATACATGTATTAGTTATACCAGTATTAATTATTCCATCTTCTACTCTGCATAAATAATACTTACACATATTTCCTCATAACTTATACATGTATTAGTTATGCGGATTTTAAAATTATAAAGCAAACGTCGTACTAATTTTATACATGAATAACTTATTTCCTATCCATCTACCAAACATCGTACTAATTTTATACGTGAATAACTTTATTCTTATCCAACTACCAAACGACCCCTTAGTGGTTTGAAACCTTTTTGGGAAAATCGTGCAGATTTAGTCCAAGATGGACAATGTTACATCATGTCGAGAGTATCTTTAGGCTGTTTTAGACCAATAATATGAGCCTTGCAAAACATGATCGGTTCCAAATCCATATGAAGATGCAACACTACAAACTTGTGATAGATTGACAACTAACATAAATCTTGAAATTACCCTGAATCTTCTAAGTACTCTGAAAAATAGAGCAGAATGGACCCAAAGGATTCATATGATCGACACACACGAGTAGGGGTGTCAAAATGAACCCAATAACACATGACCCGTCTAACCCGCCCAGAATCTTATGGGTTGGATTCATGATGATTTGATTTGGGTCAACTTTCAACCCATTTAAAATAATCTTGAGTTGAACCCAATTATATCTCAACTTCAACCCGTTTTTTTTTCGAAAAATATTTTCTACGATTTGATTGATGAGTGAGAACATATACTTATTTATTTTGATTAGAGAGTAGAAAATATTTTCTAGGGAGTAGGTTGGAGGAGGGGGGTTGGGGGGGGGGGGGGATTATCAAAACATCATAACCTCTTTTCACATAAAAAAATTAAAAAATTGAGTTTTGGGTGGGTGGAGGTGGTCGGGGGTAGGGGGGAGGGGGCTGGGTGGGGTACCAAAAATATTACTTTTTTTTTAAAAAAAAATTAAAATAAAAATTAAAAAAATGAGTTTTGGGTGGGGTGGAGGTGGGGTGGGGGTACCAAAAATATTACTTTTTTAAAAAAAAAAAATTGAAAATAAAAATTAAAAAAATTGGTTTTGGGTGGGGTGGAGGTGGTGGGGGTACCAAAGTACAAAAGTATGTTAATATAAGTAGTAGTAGTATTGATTAGATTAAAGAGAAAATTAGACAGGACGTTAGCCCATCAAATTTATTTACATCCAAAATAACTCATTTTAAAAAAATCACCCATTTATTACATTAATTGGCCATTTGACCATATTAATTTGCAAGTTCTTCACTGCATTCCCTTCTTATTTCTTCTTTTCTTGCGTTCTCTTCTTCTTTTTTTTTTTTTTGATGGGTATGAATTGATTGGTAAATAGTAAAGAGAAGGCTAAGAAAATGAACTATTGTACGCATAAAACTGACATCGCTAGTTTGAGAAGAAGACATTAAACTGAATATGATACCGCACCAAATTACTACTAAACTAAGATAGTTTCTCTTTTTCTTCTCTTCCATTAATGGTTCTTCTCCAAATTAAACCTTCTTCTTCGATCCTCCTCCTTCTTCTTCTTTTCTTCCTTCCTCCTCCGAAGTTCTTCTTCCATTATATTTTCTGGACAGATCTGAAAACGATAATAAAAAGAAAAAAATTATGATTGGAAAATCCTGATGGAACTTCGTCGTTACTGGTCGGAGCTGAAGATTGTTGGTGCCCACCGGAGTTGTGATGTAATACTATTGTTGGAGCTCTAGTTCGTTGATTCCGATGAAGCAGCAATGTGGGTCTCGTCGTGATCGTTGGTTACACGAGGAGTTCTTATTCAATCTTGGAATCTTCTGTATATGATGCCGTGACTAAAGCTTTCATCGATGAGTTATTTAATGCGATTAGAGTGTCTGTTATGGCACCTTTCGAGATTTGTTTCAGCTCAAAAGGATGTTGGTAGCACGAGGGTTGGACCAATTGTTCCTACTATTGATCTTGTGTTGCAAACTACAGAGTTTATTGGAGGATTTTTGGCGCAAATTCAATGGTGAAAGTTAGCCAAGATCAAACTGTAGAAGATTTTAGCTCATCTCTTTTGTCCCGCCAAACTATATTTGCCAATTTCAACTTCACAACTAAGGCTTAAAAAGCTGCCTTTTAGCAGTACCCTTTTCTCCCTTCTAGAATTATTATATAAAAGAGAAAAGAAACAAATAAGGTTGAAACCTTATGATTAATTATTTATACAATATTGATACACGTTTATACACCATTTATATAATATCGATAAACGTTTATACGCCAATTAAATATCATTTATACAATATTGATACATGTTTATACACCATTTATACAATATCAATACACGTTTATACATCACTTATACAATATTGATACATTACTTAACTTTTATACAATATCGATACATTACATATACATGCGACTACTTTCTTTGTAATTTTTTTTTTGTGACTAGTTCATTTTTGGGCTATTTTCTTTGTAAAGAAAACTTGGCTATATTTATTGTAAACTAATTACTTTATTGTACATATTTGAAATTATCCCTAGATTAAATGGGTCAAATTGGGCGAGTTATGACCCAACCCAATTTTTAGCCCAATTTAACCCAACCCAATTCAATCCAAAGTAAATTTGGGCGGGTCATGACCCAACCCAATTATAATTCAACCCATTTTAATCTCTCCAATTTCAACCCAACCCGCCCATTTGACACCTCTACACACTAGTTTGGAGAAACCAGAAATTTTGCCAATGGATGTTCAAAATTTAATATGTATGTATAAAAAGTAGTTTTTAATCTATATATGCAGTATAATTCTTTCTATACATTGTACAATCTTCCGATGAAGGGTGGTCTGTAGCTCCGCCAGTGCGTACAATCATTTATTATTATATACAACAATGTATATGTAGTACAGCAGTGTGAATTGATATTATAGAAGACTATCTGTACAAGGAAACTAGAGTACCATATGAAAATGAAAGGACTAGATTGCTTACTATATGTGTCTTTATATACTGATCAGTGGTCTCACTACCAGAACATAAAATCACTAGTTTAGTTCCCTCCTTGTTTAGTACTTCTCTTACTACAATATACAAACTCATGTTAGTAACAATATAAATTTTACTTTCAAAACTTGCTCAAATCATATTTTGATCATCCAGAAACCATGATGACAGAGTTGAATACTAGTAACATGCCAAATCAAGGACCAAAAAATGACGTCGAGTTAGCTGAAATTGTTCCACAAAATGGAGAAGTTTTCTTGACATGGGAAGATTTGTGGGTGACGGCTTCAAGCTTGAAAAATGGCAACAAAGACATTCTTAAAGGTTTAACAGGCTATGCAATGCCTGGTGAGCTCTTGGCTATCATGGGCCCTTCTGGCTGTGGCAAATCCACACTTCTCGACACAATAGCAGGTATATATTTCACCACGTTGATTTTATATACAGTAGTGACAATGTAAAGAACTTTTACACTATAGTTATCATTTAGTTGACCTGATTGTCAAAAATTCTTTAATACTGTTAGTATATAGAAGTTAAACTCCACCAAGCACCCCCACCCAGGAAAACTAGTGTTATTATTTTGTATACAGTATTTACAATGTAAAGGATTTCTACACAATTAGTCTATTTCAACCAGTTGTAGCAGGTAACCTGGCTTATATATTCCAGGTTACATATTCTACTTTTTACGGATAACCTATAGTTATGTTGACCTGATAGTCAAAAGTTCTTTTATTACTGTGAGTATGTAGAAGTTAAACTCCAGAAACAACCCCAGCCAGCCAAACTAGTGTTAGTATTTAGATTAGCTACTTATGTTATGTACGTTTATTAATGTTATCAGGGAGATTGGGATCGAACACAAGGCAGAGTGGAGATATTCTAATCAATGGTCGCAAACAGACACTGGCATATGGATCCTCCGTAAGTAAAATTTAAGAATCAATTACTGTTTATGAAACATTCTACCAGCAGTGTATTATCTGTTGGAGATTTTCAAAAGAAAAATGTACAAAGTGAGAAAGAAGAGGGACAGCTTTCTCCCAAGTTGATTGCCTTTGTTATCCCATATGATGATATTTGATTGGACACATAATATTGACTATATCAGTGGTAGAGGTAAATAATATTAGAGTAACTAACAGGTGAAAAGTTAATTTGATTAAGAAAACATCACATGAAACTTTATAATCTGAACATAAACAAATTCAATTCTTGAAGTTGTGGAAGTTGAAATAATATTTATGATTAGTGGAAGGGTTTCAAATATGACATTATTAAGATTTGATGCAATCAGGCCTATGTGACTCAAGAAGATACTCTAATGGCAACACTCACGGTAAAAGAAGCCGTATACTACTCTGCTGAACTGCAACTCCCAAATTCCATGCAAAAATCAGAGAAAAAACAAATAGCTGACATGACTATGAAAGAAATGGGGTTGCAAGACGCCATGGAAACAAGAATTGGAGGATGGAGCGGGAAAGGAATAAGTGGAGGACAGAAAAGGAGAGTCAGCATATGCTTGGAGATTTTAACGCGCCCAAAACTCCTCTTTCTTGATG
Source organism: Jaltomata sinuosa (assembly GCA_003996215.1). Classification (NCBI taxonomy): domain Eukaryota; kingdom Viridiplantae; phylum Streptophyta; class Magnoliopsida; order Solanales; family Solanaceae; genus Jaltomata; species Jaltomata sinuosa. The sequence goes on along the minus strand of QJPP01001196.1, from coordinate 264,360 downwards.
AACCAACTAGTGGACTTGATAGTGCAGCATCTTATTATGTCATGAAAACAATTGCAAGCCAGTGTCAGGGGAGAACCATTATTGCCTCAATACATCAGCCTAGTGCTGAAGTTTTCAGTCTATTTCATTCTTTATGTCTTTTGTCTTCTGGAAGAACTGTGTACTTTGGCCCTGCTAATGCAGCAATTGAGGTGAGCATATTATTTCAAATCTTGAAATGACTAAGTTAATCAACCAAATTAATACTTAATACTTACTAAATGAGTACTGCAGTTTTTTGCATTGAGTGGATATCCTTGCCCCACGCTCCAGAATCCATCTGATCATTTTCTCAAAACAATTAACAGTGATTTTGATCAGGTATGAAAGTTTTGAACTTTTAGTATTATAATACGTATAATGTGTCTCAGTTGCTTAAATGAAACTTTTGGCTATGAATTATAGGACATTGAAGAAGGTCCAACTAGTAGGAAATCAACAGAAGAGGTGATTGATATCCTGATAAAGTCATACAGTGCTTCTGATAAGTACAGAGTAGTTCAAAGTCAAGTTGCTGAAATCTGCAAACAGGTGAAAAATATGAAACTCTGTTATGATTGATGAGTAACTGTTGTTTCCCTGTTGTTAATAGGTGAAACTACATGTAATGAAGTAACCTGTACATATACATTCGTTGAATCCCCTTGACACAAGAAAACTTCTAGTGTTTTAGGTTGCTGGTTTGAATCTCAGGTGTCACATTCTTACATTTTTAAGAATCCCCTTATTTAAACTCCTGACTGCTGGCTCAACGGCTTTCTAAATCATGTACAGGAAGGTGAAGTACTGGAGAAAAGAAGTCGTGCCCGCTTCACAACTCAAAGCCTTGTTTTGACAAGAAGGTCATTTGTGAACATGTCCCGTGATCTTGGATACTACTGGCTGCGTTTGGTAGTTTATATTGTAATAGCTGTAGGTCTTGGCACTATCTACTATGACGTTGGCTTTTCTATCGCTTCAATTCAGGTAATTAGACACACACATCGACATTTCCTCTTCTACCTGATAGTTTTAAACTACACGATTATTTACTCTTTAATTACATGGTGAAAACAGGCAAGAGGTTCCATGCTTATGTTTGTGGCGACGTTCATCACTTTTATGGCAATTGGTGGATTCTCCTCTTTTGTGGAAGAGCTCAGGGTAAAATACATTGGTATTCACTTTTTCTTTCTTCTTCTTTCTTAATCTCATGTGCGAATTTATACAGGTATTTCAACGAGAGAAACTAAACGGTCATTATGGCTCTGGTTCATTTGTCATTGCCAATACTCTTTCCGCTCTTCCATACTTGCTACTGGTATCCTTTATCCCGGGAGCTATAGCGTATTTCCTCACCGGACTACAGGGTGGATTCGAGCATTTCATCTGCTTTGCAGTAGTTCTCTTCACCTGTATGATGTTAGTTGAGAGCCTGATGATGATTGTAGCAAGCATTGTCCCTAATTTCCTCATGGGGTTAATAACTGGAGCAGGAATACAAGCACTTATGTGCCTAAGTGGCGGATTCTTTCGATTACCAAATGATTTGCCTAGGCTATTCTGGAAGTACCCTTTACACTATATCGGGTTTCATAAGTATGCTTACCAAGGGCTGTTCAAGAACGAGTTTGAAGGACTGAAAATTCATGATGAGCACAAGGGTGAAATCCAATTGATCAAAGGGGAAGATATTTTGAGAGATAAATGGAAAATGGATATGGATTACTCAAAGTGGGTGGATCTTGCCATTTTACTGGGGATGGTAATTTTGTACAGGTTGTTGTTCTTGCTGTTTGTCAAGGCTGCTGAAAAGGTTAAGCCAGCTGTAAGAGCAATCATGTCTACCTCACCTAAACAAATCAATTCGGCAGAAACACCTTTGGATGAATTCCACTGATGAGTGATGACAGTGTAAAATATATTTATCATGTTATTATAATCTATTTCCTGTAGTTGCTTTCTATGTATTCAAAGCTCATGCGCATGAAGTGCAAGAATAATTTGTTAATTTTATCATGTCATAAGTCAAGTGAGTACCCTTTAATTAAGTTGATCTCCTACTGATGCTTCTCTACTTTTGAATAGTTTTGGACTCCACATGGATGCATATTATTCTCCATCACGAATTATCAAAAGTCACACATGTTGAAGATCACAAATATCAAAAGTCTTAGTTTTTTCTTAAAACTCTGTATCAATTAAATAGGTTCACATAATTCATAAGCAGAAATAGATGTACAAAAATAGTGGACTGTGTTTGCTGAAAGAAAATCTTACAACTTGTTGGGAAAATAATCCACACATAAGTAGAGGCGGATATTTAATAGAAATGAAAGCAACATATGATTAAACAAAGATGAGAAGATGTGCTAATTGACACAATATTTTACCAGAATATCTTGTCCGAGGTACAGTAGAGTACTGACCCTGTTTTTCTACTCAGACACGTATATATAGTAACAGTAATGTGAGTTGATAATCAACACAAACTCACCACAAACTTTATCAAGAAAATCAGACCCTGTATGAAACAAGACTAGCTACCTAGTGCTTTGTTCACTAGCAGAACAAACTAGGGGCGGAGCTAGAGTGTTGGTTACGGGTTCGGTCAAACCAAGTAGATATGGTTCAAACTATGTATTTATTTTAAAAATTCATTGAATATGTATAGATCATTAATTTAAAGGTGCCGTTTGGCCATGAGAACCAAATTTTTTTTCACTTTTTTGGAATTTTCAAAGTTAGAGTTGGAGTTGTGTTTGGCCATAACTTTTGCAATAATTATCTAGATCTTAAATATATATTTTTAAGAAACATAAAATGTGATTTAAAAATGAAATATAATTTAAATTAAGTTATTTTATGAAAATAAAAAATTTAGGATTTTTTCAAAAAAGAAAAAAAAAGTGAAAAAAGTGAAAACACCCTTTCCAAATACAACTCCGGAGTTGTATTTGAATTTTTTATGGCCAAACACTATTTCCGAAAAAAAGTGAAATAATTTTCCAGAAAATAGTGAAAAATTCTCATAGCCAAACGCCTACTTAGGACTAGATTTGAATTCTGGATCCATAAGGTTCAAATCCTCGATCACGTTACCACTAGTTCCCTCTTTCCTAATTTGTTTAGTGCTTCTCTTAGCATATCCATGCAGACTCATATATGTTAGTGACAATAAACTAAACTCACTCTTAAAACTTCCTTCAATCATATAAACCAGGATTACAGAGTTAAATGGACCAAAAGTGAAACAAACGACAACATTATGCAATTTTGAATTGTACATGAGCAAATTCAGACCTTTTTTCAACAAATAATAGAGTTTCCGAGACTTAAATTTGTCACAGTAGGATTGGACGTCTCATATGGTTGACGTGAAAAATCAAGAGAAATGCAAATAAACTTCTTCTGCGTTTGAGATATATGCATGTCATGATGTGATAGTTGTTTAAATTTTGATGACCAAATTAAACTAACCACGTTTAAATCATCTCGAGTGATGACAATAGCATTAACTACGTACGTATTGCATGTCACATAGAGTAGAAAAGTCTTGCCTTTTTTCCTCAAAATCAACAAAACTAGTACGTGATTTTCCACCATAAACTAATTTTGTGGCAGTTAAGTTTATTTAATACTCTTCTATGCCCTTAATCCGTTCAAAAAAAAATGATACATTTTTAAACTTGAAAATATTTAAAAAAATAAACTTTTTATTTTATCTTTAATGAAATAATTTATTATAACCACATGATTTGTTTTACATCACATTAAAAAATAAAAATAGGTCGGAATTTGGATTGTCTGTATATTGATGGATTTCCGTTGGAAACGTTCGCTGGAAATTCTCATTTTCTTAATAGTGTATCACCTGTCTTTTTGTGAAGGCTAACTTGCATCCCTTCATTTTAGTTTATGTGACATTATTTCTTTATTGATCGGTTAAGAAAATAACAAATTTTAAATTTAAAAATATTTAACTTTAAATTTCTCATTTAATTTTTTATGTGAAATCTTTAATTTATAGTCACACACATATTGTGACACGTTCAAAGCCACAAATTTCACATAGTTTAAACTCCGTATCGAGTGAATACTCCTACATAAATTGAAATGGGAGAGAATAGTATATATACAAAAGTAGTGGATTAATGTTTTATTTGCTAAATAGGGCAAAAGAAAATCCTAACATGTTGACAAGGAGGGAAAATAACAAATAAGTAGAGGCTGATATTTTCTTGAATTTGGAAATGAAAAGGTGAAATATGCATGAAAACAACATATGACTCAACAAACTCCAGACGTTAAGCATGCTATTGGATACGAGAATATCTTAGTTTATCCACCAAGTATTCCCTTTGCCTCGTATTAGTTGATCACATTACTAAAAATAATTATTCCATATTAGTTATTCATCTAACTACATTAAGAGAAAATTAATTAATTTTTTTTTATATTACCCTTGAAATTATTATTTTTTAAAAGTGTGAACACTTATTTGTAAAGTTTCAAAAAAATTTCTTAAATGGTGAATTAGTAAAACTATCTTCTTGATTTCTTAAAATGCGTATAATAGAGAAAGTGACCGATTAATATGGGACGGAGGAAATATATATGTAATAAAGATGTATCCGAGGTGTATACTAGGCATCAGCGTGTCTTTTCATGGTCCAAGACTTCTATTTCCCATGTGAAAGTTGCCTTACTAACATGCTTTTAGCCTTTTCAATATTGTTTCTTTCTTTCATTTATTTCTTCCACGCTAATAAATTAAGGCTGAACTTATCGACAAACATCTAAAATTGACATTATTTTTTATTTAGATACCTCAACTAAAGACCTGTACCATTTAAACACTTATAATAGGGTCCGACCGTGTGATTTAGACAAATTAAATTAGTTGTAGTGAAGTAGAGGAAAGCAACATATAACTCCACAAAACACCAGAAGTTATGCTAATCTATTGACTCTGTTATATTTACGAGTCTTAGTATTGTTTGTTCCTTCCATTTATTGCTTCAACCTAGGGGTGGCAATTGGGCAGGTTGAGTTAAATTTGGGCGGGTTAAAATGGGTCAAGATAATAAACGGGTCAAGACCCAACTCGACTCAAATTTGCTTGGGTCAAAACGGGTTAGTAACGGGTCATAATCCAACTCGCCTAATTTTTACTAAGTTTTAATTACTTTATTAGTTATTTTATAAGTTTTTCGTACCTAATAAAATTATTTTTTTCTTTATTATAATTATATATAACATATAAAATCAAAAAAAAAGTTTTTTAAAAATATTTTGACAAGATTACCCAAAAGTCAATTTGGGTTACATATCAATCCAATTTTTAATGAGTTGAAATGGATTGGGTTGAAATGAATTGAGCTAACAAATAAGTGGGTCAATAACCAACCCAAATCTAAATGGATTGGATTGAGTTGAGCGGGTTGGGTTTGATTTTGCCACCCCTACTTCAACCCTACTAAATTAGGTTGCAGTACTGAAGTTGGTCGATTTTCAATTGGAGATTAATTCAACAACCAGAATTGGTTTGGGAGAAGGAGCAGATCTGAAAGACGACAATACCCTCATTTTTATTTAATACTCCTTCTGTCCTATTTTATGTGGCAATTTTCGCTTTCCGAGAGTCAAACAGTTTAAGTTTGACCGTGAATTTGGACATGCAATCTTTAAGTTTTTTGAAATAAAATTTATATATTTGAAAACTACATAAAAATTACTACAAGTCTCAAATAAAATTTTAAGTCAAAGATAGACTTGTTTGAATCTAGAAATCCGAAATATGCCACATAAATTGGGACGGAGGGAGTATAACAAAAGTAGAAAAATGTCCAGCTTTTTCTGCCTAATACAATACTTTCAGTTGTGGTGGTCGTCCTGCTCTTCACGTTTCTATGAAATAGAAAAATAAATGACATATATATGGATACAGGATAAACATACTGGCTTAGAGTTATATTTTACCTAATGTATTTGATCTTGGTTATAGGAATAATGTAATAATATTACTAGGAGCTACTTTAGCTCTTGCTCAAATGATATTAATATCAGAGAGGTTTAGCTAAGTACGTGGTAGAGCGTGTCCCTGATAATTATGTCGTTGTGTTTGGGCTATGAGGACTCTCAAGTCTCAACACATTGAAATATCTAAAAAAGAAGACGACAAAAAAATTGTGGTCGAAAGTCATTGTAATTTTGATTTTATATATTATAAAAATTCCTATTGTTATTATAGACTAGTGTGTGTTGGGTGTGGGAACAAAATACCATATTGGTAGTGGAAAAGTAAAGAAAGCTACACATAAGATGCAGGAAGTATGAGACCTTTTGGGGAAAATCGTGCAAGTTTAGTCCAAAGCGCGGACAATAGCGCATCACGTCAGAGAGTATCTTTACGTTGTTTTAGACCAACAATATGAGTCTTGCAAAACATGTTTGATTTCCAAATCCAGATGAAGTTGCAACACTGCAAACTTGCTAGATTGACAACTAACATAAATCTCGATTTACCCTGAATAATCTTCTAAATACTCTGAAAAATACACAACTCACGAGTCAATACGTACAATCATTAATTACTATTCTATTCAAATACGTATATGTAGTAACAGTGTGAATTGATATTAGAAAAGACAAACTCACAACAACCATGTACAAGGAAACTAGAGTACTCATATGAAAATGAAAGGACTTAATTGCTTATTATATGTGTCTTTATATACTGATCAGTGGTCTCACTACCAGAACATAAAATCACTAGTTTAGTTCCCTCCTTGTTTAGTACTTCTCTTACTACAATATACAAACTCATGTTAGTAACAATATAAATTTTACTTTCAAAACTTGCTCAAATCATATTTTGATCATCCAGAAACCATGATGACAGAGTTGAATACTAGTAACATGCCAAATCAAGGACCAAAAAATGACGTCGAGTTAGCTGAAATTGTTCCACAAAATGGAGAAGTTTTCTTGACATGGGAAGATTTGTGGGTGACGGCTTCAAGCTTGAAAAATGGCAACAAAGACATTCTTAAAGGTTTAACAGGCTATGCAATGCCTGGTGAGCTCTTGGCTATCATGGGCCCTTCTGGCTGTGGCAAATCCACACTTCTCGACACAATAGCAGGTATATATTTCACCACGTTGATTTTATATACAGTAGTGACAATGTAAAGAACTTTTACACTATAGTTATCATTTAGTTGACCTGATTGTCAAAAATTCTTTAATACTGTTAGTATATAGAAGTTAAACTCCACCAAGCACCCCCACCCAGGAAAACTAGTGTTATTATTTTGTATACAGTATTTACAATGTAAAGGATTTCTACACAATTAGTCTATTTCAACCAGTTGTAGCAGGTAACCTGGCTTATATATTCCAGGTTACATATTCTACTTTTTACGGATAACCTATAGTTATGTTGACCTGATAGTCAAAAGTTCTTTTATTACTGTGAGTATGTAGAAGTTAAACTCCAGAAACAACCCCAGCCAGCCAAACTAGTGTTAGTATTTAGATTAGCTACTTATGTTATGTACGTTTATTAATGTTATCAGGGAGATTGGGATCGAACACAAGGCAGAGTGGAGATATTCTAATCAATGGTCGCAAACAGACACTGGCATATGGATCCTCCGTAAGTAAAATTTAAGAATCAATTACTGTTTATGAAACATTCTACCAGCAGTGTATTATCTGTTGGAGATTTTCAAAAGAAAAATGTACAAAGTGAGAAAGAAGAGGGACAGCTTTCTCCCAAGTTGATTGCCTTTGTTATCCCATATGATGATATTTGATTGGACACATAATATTGACTATATCAGTGGTAGAGGTAAATAATATTAGAGTAACTAACAGGTGAAAAGTTAATTTGATTAAGAAAACATCACATGAAACTTTATAATCTGAACATAAACAAATTCAATTCTTGAAGTTGTGGAAGTTGAAATAATATTTATGATTAGTGGAAGGGTTTCAAATATGACATTATTAAGATTTGATGCAATCAGGCCTATGTGACTCAAGAAGATACTCTAATGGCAACACTCACGGTAAAAGAAGCCGTATACTACTCTGCTGAACTGCAACTCCCAAATTCCATGCAAAAATCAGAGAAAAAACAAATAGCTGACATGACTATGAAGGAAATGGGGTTGCAAGACGCCATGGAAACAAGAATTGGAGGATGGAGCGGGAAAGGAATAAGTGGAGGACAGAAAAGGAGAGTCAGCATATGCTTGGAGATTTTAACGCGCCCAAAACTCCTCTTTCTTGATGAACCAACTAGTGGACTTGATAGTGCAGCATCTTATTATGTCATGAAAACAATTGCAAGCCAGTGTCAGGGGAGAACCATTATTGCCTCAATACATCAGCCTAGTGCTGAAGTTTTCAGTCTATTTCATTCTTTATGTCTTTTGTCTTCTGGAAGAACTGTGTACTTTGGCCCTGCTAATGCAGCAATTGAGGTGAGCATATTATTTCAAATCTTGAAATGACTAAGTTAATCAACCAAATTAATACTTAATACTTACTAAATGAGTACTGCAGTTTTTTGCATTGAGTGGATATCCTTGCCCCACGCTCCAGAATCCATCTGATCATTTTCTCAAAACAATTAACAGTGATTTTGATCAGGTATGAAACTTTTGAAACATTTAGTATTAGAATACTTATAATGTGGCCCAGTTGCTTAAATGAAACTTTCGGCTATAAATAATAGGACATAGAAGAAGGTCCAACTAAGAGGAAATCAACAGAAGAGGTGATTAATATCCTGATAAAGTCGTACAGTGATTCTGATAAGTACAGAGCAATTCAAAGTCAAGTTGCTGAAATCTGCAAACAGGTGCAAAATATGAAACTCTGTTATGATTTATGAGCACCTGTTGTTTCCCTGTTGTTAATAGGTGAAACTACATGTAATGAAGTAACCTGTACATATACATTCGTTGAATCCCCTTGACACAAGAAAACTTCTAGTGTTTTAGGTTGCTGGTTTGAATCTCAGGTGTCACATTCTTACATTTCTAAGAATCCCCTTATTTAAACTCCTGACTGCTGGCTCACCGGCTTTCTAAATCATGTACAGGAAGGTGAAGTACTGGAGAAAAGAAGCCGTGCCAGCTTCACAACTCAGAGCCTTGTTTTGACAAGAAGGTCATTTGTGAACATGTCCCGTGATCTTGGATACTACTGGCTGCGTTTGGTAGTTTATATTGTAATAGCTGTAGGTCTTGGCACTATCTACTATGACGTTGGCTTTTCTATCGCTTCAATTCAGGTAATTAGACACACACATCGACATTTCCTCTTCTACCTGATAGTTTTAAACTACACGATTATTTACTCTTTAATTACATGGTGAAAACAGGCAAGAGGTTCCATGCTTATGTTTGTGGCGACGTTCATCACTTTTATGGCAATTGGTGGATTCTCCTCTTTTGTGGAAGAGCTCAGGGTAAAATACATTGGTATTCACTTTTTCATTCTTCTTCTTTCTTAATCTCATGTGCGAATTTATACAGGTATTTCAAAGAGAGAAACTAAACGGTCATTATGGCTCTGGTTCATTTGTCATTGCCAATACTCTTTCCGCTCTTCCATACTTGCTACTGGTATCCTTTATCCCGGGAGCTATCGCGTATTTCCTCACCGGACTACAGGGTGGATTCGAGCATTTCATCTGCTTTGCAGTGGTTCTCTTCACCTGTATGATGTTAGTTGAGAGCCTGATGATGATTGTAGCAAGCATTGTCCCTAATTTCCTCATGGGGTTAATAACTGGAGCAGGAATACAAGCACTTATGTGCCTAAGTGGCGGATTCTTTCGATTACCAAATGATTTGCCTAGGCTATTCTGGAAGTACCCTTTACACTATATCGGGTTTCATAAGTATGCTTACCAAGGGCTGTTCAAGAACGAGTTTGAAGGACTGAAAATTCATGATGAGCACAAGGGTGAAATCCAATTGATCAAAGGGGAAGATATTTTGAGAGATAAATGGAAAATGGATATGGATTACTCAAAGTGGGTGGATCTTGCCATTTTACTGGGGATGGTAATTTTGTACAGGTTGTTGTTCTTGCTGTTTGTCAAGGCTGGTGAAAAGGTTAAGCCAGCTGTAAGAGCAATCATGTCTACCTCACCTAAACAAATCAATTCGGCAGAAACACCTTTGGATGAATTTGCTGCCTAAATTCCACTGATGAGTGATGACACTGTAAAATATATTTATCATGTTATTATAATCTATTTCCTGTAGTTGCTTTCTATGTATTCAAAGCTCATGCGCATGAAGTGCAAGAATAATTTGCTAATTTTATCATGTCATAAGTCAAGTGAGTACCCTTTAATTAAGTTGATCTCCTACTGATGCTTCTCTACTTTTGAATAGTTTTGGACTCCACATGGATGCATATTATTCTCCATCACGAATTATCAAAAGTCACACATGTTGAAGATCACAAATATCAAAAGTCTTAGTTTTTTCTTAAAACTCTGTATCAATTAAATAGGTTCACATAATTCATAAGCAGAAATAGATGTACAAAAATAGTGGACTGTGTTTGCTGAAAGAAAATCTTACAACTTGTTGGGAAAATAATCCACACATAAGTAGAGGCGGATATTTAATAGAAATGAAAGCAACATATGATTAAACAAAGATGAGAAGATGTGCTAATTGACACAATATTTTACCAGAATATCTTGTCCGAGGTACAGTAGAGTACTGACCCTGTTTTTCTACTCAGACACGTATATATAGTAACAGTAATGTGAGTTGATAATCAACACAAACTCACCACAAACTTTATCAAGAAAATCAGACCCTGTATGAAACAAGACTAGCTACCTAGTGCTTTGTTCACTAGCAGAACAAACTAGGGGCGGAGCTAGAGTGTAGGTTACGGGTTTGGTCAAACCAAGTAGATATGGTTCAAATTATGTATTTATTTTAAAAATTTATTGAATATGTATAGATCATTAATTTAAAGGTGCCGTTTGGCCATTAGAACCAATTTTTTTTTCACTTTTTTTGAATTTTCAAAGTTGGAGTTGTGTTTGGTCATAACTTTTGCAATAATTATCTAGATCTTAAATATATATTTTTTGAAAACATAAAATGTGATTTAAAATGAAATATAATTTAAATGGGGTTATTTTATGAAAATTAAAAATTTAGGATTTTTTCAAAAAAATAAATAAATAAAAAAGTGAAAAAAGTGAAAACACCCTTTTCTACTTTCGTTGTTTTCACTTTTCCAAATACAACTCTGGAGTTGTATTTGAAATTTTTATGGCCAAACACTATTTCTGAAAAAAAGTGAAATAATTTTCCGGAAAATAGTGAAAAATTCTCATAGCCAAACGCCTACTTAGGACTAGATTTGAATTCTGGATCCATAAGCTTCAAATCCTCGATCAACGTTACCACTAGTTCCCTCTTTCTTAATTTGTTTAGTGCTTCTCTAAGCATATCCAGGCAGACTCATATATGTTAGACAATAAACTAACTCACTCTTAGAACTACCTTCAATCATATAGACCAGGATTACAGAGTTGAGTGGACCAAAAGTGAAATGGACGACAACATTATGAATTGTGAGTAGTACATGATCAAATTCAGACCTTTTTTCAACAAATAATAGAGTTTCCAAGACTTAAATTTGTCACGGTAGGATTGGACGTCTCATCAGTGGCGGAGCCATAAATTTGACTAAGGGTGTTCAAATTTATAAAGTAATCTTTTTTTTCAATGAGTGAATGCAACGAAAAATTCAAATGGAACTACATATAAAAAGGTACATAAACGCAGCGGAATTGAACCCGCAAATTTGTGGTTAACCCGACGGGAGACTTAAAATGCACACTCTTCTCCACTGAGCTACAACACACGCTCGGTACAAGGGTGTTCAAACTGTTAAATATACTCATAAACAGAATATTTTACCTACGTATTCGACATAATTTTACGGCGAAGGGTGTTCGGTTGACCATCCTTGCTATATGATAGCTCCGCCCCTGCGTCTCATATGGTTGACGTGAAAAATCAAGAGAAATGCAAATAAACTTCTTCTGCGTTTGAGATATATGCATGTCATGATGTGATAGTTGTTTAAATTTTGATGACCAAATTAAACTAACCACGTTTAAATCATCTCGAGTGATGACGATAGCATTAACTACGTACGTCTTGCATGTCAGAGTAGAAAAGTCTTGCCTTTTTTCCTCAAAATCAACAAAACTAGTACGTGATTTTCCACCATAAACTAATTTTGTGGCAGTTAAGTTTATTTAATACTCTTCTATGCCCTTAATCCGTTCAAAAAAAAATGATACATTTTTAAACTTGAAAATATTTAAAAAAATAAATTTTTTATTTTATCTTTAATGAAATAATTTATTATAACCACATGATTTGTTTTACATCACATTAAAAAATAAAAATAGGTCGGAATTTGGATTGTCTGTATATTGATGGATTTCCGTTGGAAACGTTCGCTGGAAATTCTCATTTTCTTAATAGTGTATCACCTGTCTTTTTGTGAAGGCTAACTTGCATCCCTTCATTTTAGTTTATGTGACATTATTTCTTTATTGATCGGTTAAGAAAATAACAAATTTTAAATTTAAAAATATTTAACTTTAAATTTCTCATTTAATTTTTTATGTGAAATCTTTAATTTATAGTCACACACATATTGTGACACGTTCAAAGCCACAAATTTCACATAGTTTAAACTCCGTATCGAGTGAATACTCCTACATAAATTGAAATGGGAGAGAATAGTATATATACAAAAGTAGTGGATTAATGTTTTATTTGCTAAATAGGGCAAAAGAAAATCCTAACATGTTGACAAGGAGGGAAAATAACAAATAAGTAGAGGCTGATATTTTCTTGAATTTGGAAATGAAAAGGTGAAATATGCATGAAAACAACATATGACTCAACAAACTCCAGACGTTAAGCATGCTATTGGATACGAGAATATCTTAGTTTATCCACCAAGTATTCCCTTTGCCTCGTATTAGTTGATCACATTACTAAAAATAATTATTCCATATTAGTTATTCATCTAACTACATTAAGAGAAAATTAATTAATTTTTTTTTATATTACCCTTGAAATTATTATTTTTTAAAAGTGTGAACACTTATTTGTAAAGTTTCAAAAAAATTTCTTAAATGGTGAATTAGTAAAACTATCTTCTTGATTTCTTAAAATGCGTATAATAGAGAAAGTGACCGATTAATATGGGACGGAGGAAATATATATGTAATAAAGATGTATCCGAGGTGTATACTAGGCATCAGCGTGTCTTTTCATGGTCCAAGACTTCTATTTCCCATGTGAAAGTTGCCTTACTAACATGCTTTTAGCCTTTTCAATATTGTTTCTTTCTTTCATTTATTTCTTCCACGCTAATAAATTAAGGCTGAACTTATCGACAAACATCTAAAATTGACATTATTTTTTATTTAGATACCTCAACTAAAGACCTGTACCATTTAAACACTTATAATAGGGTCCGACCGTGTGATTTAGACAAATTAAATTAGTTGTAGTGAAGTAGAGGAAAGCAACATATAACTCCACAAAACACCAGAAGTTATGCTAATCTATTGACTCTGTTATATTTACGAGTCTTAGTATTGTTTGTTCCTTCCATTTATTGCTTCAACCTAGGGGTGGCAATTGGGCAGGTTGAGTTAAATTTGGGCGGGTTAAAATGGGTCAAGATAATAAACGGGTCAAGACCCAACTCGACTCAAATTTGCTTGGGTCAAAACGGGTTAGTAACGGGTCATAATCCAACTCGCCTAATTTTTACTAAGTTTTAATTACTTTATTAGTTATTTTATAAGTTTTTAGTACCTAATAAAATTATTTTTTTCTTTATTATAATTATATATAACATATAAAATCAAAAAAAAGTTTTTTAAAAATATTTTGACAAGATTACCCAAAAGTCAATTTGGGTTACATATCAATCCAATTTTTAATGGGTTGAAATGGATTGGGTTGAAATGAGTTGAGCTAACAAATGAACGGGTCAATAACCAACCCAAATCTAAATGAGTTGGATCGAGTTGGGTTTGATTTTGCCACCCCTACTTCAACCCTTCTAAATTAGGGAGGAGGCTCCCCTCCAGTGCAGCTTCTGTCAAGTTTGTCAAGTACACCCTTAATTTGATTACATGTGTCTATTTTACGATCTAAAGGTCAATATTAATTTAACTAAAACAATTCTTAAACCATGGTTAGAATTTATTGATTTTCTGTTTTATTTTTCCCCCTTTATATAGGCAAAAATCTTGATGTGATAAGTTTTCTTTGTTGTTTTGGTATGGAGATTTGATGTATTACAAGATTTTTTATTTTTTATATTACCTATACGGAAATATATTTTTAAAATTATTACTCTATTATTTTAATTTGTATAAATACATATTAAAATTATTATTATTATTAATAAAATAAAAATTTGTTATTTTGCTCATTTATTTCATTATAGAACGTCATTAGTTTATATACGCAATCAAGATTTATCATTTTATATTTTTAAAAATAATATTTTTTTCTATAAGTAAATTTGTTAAATCATTTTTTTTAAAATTATGATTTAAAGAAGTAAAAAAAATAATTAATAATGTAAGAGTAAAATAGACATTTCAAAATAATAATTTACATATGAATGGGGAAATGTCTATTTATTTAAAATTGAGGGAAACTTTTTTATATTTTAAAATTAAGGGAGAGATTTAATTTTTAAATCAAAAAATGAGATATAAATAATTTTCACCCATTAGAAAACAGAAACAAAAAACATGAAAATTATAAAAATAAAAATAGAGAATTAATTGCAGGAGACCTATATTAGCAAGATTTTTGCCTATATATATGTGATGCTAATAAGGAAAGAATAAAATAGAAAATCAATAAATTTTAACCATGATTTAAGAATTGTTTTAGTTAAATTAATATTGACCTTTAGATTTTAAAATAGACACATGTAATCAAATTAAGGGTGTACTTGACAAACTTGACATAAATTGTACCGGAGGGGAGCCTCCTCCCTAAATTAGGTTGCAGTACTGAAGTTGGTCGATTTTTAATTGGAGATTAATTCAACAACCAGAATTGGTTGGTTTGGGAGAAGGAGCAGATCTGAACGACGACAATACCCTCATTTTATATTTAATATAACAAAAGTAGAAAAATGTCCAGCTTTTGCTGCGTAATGTACGATACTTTCACTTGTGGTGGTCGCTCTGCTCTTCACGTTTCTATAAAATAGAAAAATAAATAACATATATATGGATACAGGATAAATATACTGGCTTAGAGTTATATTTTACCTAATGTATTCGATCTTGGTTATAGGAATAACCTAATAATATTACTAGGAGCTACTTTAGCTCTTGCTCAAATGATATTAATATCAGAGAGGTTTAGCTAAGTACGTGGTAGAGCGTGTCCTGATAATTGTGTCGTCGTGTATGGGCTATGAGGGGATCTCAAATCTCAACACAGTGAAATATCTAAAAAGGAAGAAGACAAAAAAATTGTGGTCGAAAGTCATTGTAATTTTGATTTTATATATTGGAAAAATTCCTATTGTTATTATAGACTAGTGTGTGTGTTGGGTGTGGTAACAAAATACCATATTGTTAGAGAAAAAGTAAAGAAAGCTACACATAAGATGCAAGAATATTCTTAGTAAGTATGAGATCTTTTGGGAAAATCGTGCAAGTTTAGTCCAAAGCGCGGACAGTAGCACATCATGTCAAAGAGTATCTTTACATTGTTTTAGACCTAACAATATGAGTCTTGCAAAAACATAGTTGGTTCCAAATCCAGATGAAGTTGCAACACTGCAAACTTGCTAGATTGACAACTAACATAAATCTCGATTTACCCTGAATAATCTTCTAAATACTTTGAAAAATACACAACTCATGAGTCAATACGTACAATCATTAATCACTATTCTATTCAAATACGTATATGTAGTAACAGTGTGAATTGATATTAGAAAAGACAAACTCACAACAACCATGTACAAGGAAATTAGAGTACTCATATGAAAATGAAAGGACTTAATTGCTTATTATATGTGTCTTTATATACTGATCAGTGTTCTCACTACCAGAACATAAATCACTAGTTTAATGCTCTCTTCTCTCATTTGTTTAGTGCTTCTCTTAGCATATACAAACTCATGTTTGTGACAATATAAACTATATATCTCAAAACTTCCTTAAATCATATAAACCAAGATGCCAAATCAAAGATCAAAAAATGTCGTCGAATTAGCTGGAATTGTACCACAAAATGGAGAAGTTTTCTTGACATGGGAAGATTTGTGGGTGACGGCTTCAAGCTTGAAAGATGGCAACAAAGCCATTCTTAAAGGTTTAACAGGCTATGCAAGGCCTGGTGAACTCTTGGCTATCATGGGTCCTTCTGGCTGTGGCAAATCAACACTTCTCGACACAATAGCAGGTATATATTTCACCATTGAGATTTTATATACGACACTAACAACGTAAATAAAGAATTTTTACATTATTCGTATATTAATTTCATCATGTTATAGCAGGTGATATGCCTTATTTTCCAAGTTACAGAATATTCCATAGTTGACCTCACATGCGAAGCCAGGATTTAAAGTGTATATATATGGGGGGTTCTGAATTATTTAAGAGGGGATCTCGATCTCAAGCTAATATACTATTATAAGCAAATTAAGGAACGAGTATCAATATTTAAGTATATATTTTAAAAGTAGACTAGACGGATATTCTAAAATGTGTCTTCTTTAATCAGGATCTGATTTAAAAAGATTCAAATCCAACACTTCATCATTGTCATTATCATGAACAACCATATGTGGATAACACAACGAAGGAGAGCTAAAAGTAAATTACGAGGGGTTTGAGCCTTATAAAATCTCGTTATCATATTGACGATCACTAGAAGAGCCTAAAATCACGAAACAAAATAAGTCATTATACAAAACACAATGATAGTAGTTGGATACAAATACACAATAATAGTGGATGTACGCAGTAAGTGACTACACAAATACACAATGGTAGATACTGTTTTCTTTAAAATGTATCTACAATTTCTTAAACAAAATTGTTAGCATTGTTAATAAGTTTGAATGTATGATGTTGATAGTGCTTTTGTTATGTAATATTAATTTTTTATATTCAAAAGTATTTTATAAATGAATAATTCAAATAAGACCTAACTGCTATTTGCTTGACTTATTTTTTTTTGGTTACTAATAAATGAAGAAAGTTATTAGATGGATGTTTAGTATTTATCCATGAAACTTGTGAAACCATATATACAGAATAAATTAAAATTTATAAAACTAGAAAAAAAATATATGATCAGCTTCTCCAATTATTAAACAAATCATATTCACATAGCAAAGGTGAAAAAAGGTTAAGATGTGGGTTTAAAATTTTGGGAAAAACACAAAAATACAATTTTAGGAATATAAAAAATCAAAATGAGAGATTCAACCTCTGAAATAAAAAATTTTAAAATCAAAATAACATTTCTTCAAAAATTAAAAGACAAAAGAAAGGTAAATAAATAGGAATAGCGAAGGACTTGATTTCAATTGATTGTTGGGATCCGAACCCACACCTAGCACTGTAGATCCGCCCTTGGTTGACCTGATAGTAAAAAGTTCTCTGTACTGTCGGTATATAGAAGTTAAACTCCAACAACACCCCTACCCAGGCAAACTAGTGTTAACTATTTCGATTAGCTACTTATGCTATGTATGTATATCTTAACGTTATCAGGGAGATTGGGATCGAGCACTAGGCAGAGTGGAGATATTCTAATCAATGGCCGTAAACAGACACTGGCATATGGAACCTCTGTAAGTAAAAAAAAAAGAAGAGAGACAGCTTTCTCCCAAGTTGATTTTATATATTGCCTTTGTTTATCCCATATGATGATGTATTTGATTGGACACGTAAAATAGAAGTAAAAATATTAGAGTAACTAATGGATGAATTTGTGCATAAGGTATTCATATTATGATTTGTACTAACATTATTAAGATTTGATGCAATCAGGCCTATGTGACTCAAGAAGATACTCTAATGGCAACACTCACGGTAAAAGAAGCCGTATACTACTCTGCTGAACTGCAACTCCCAAATTCCATGCAAAAATCAGAGAAAAAACAAATAGCTGACATGACTATGAAGGAAATGGGGTTGCAAGACGCCATGGAAACAAGAATTGGAGGATGGAGCGGGAAAGGAATAAGTGGAGGACAGAAAAGGAGAGTCAGCATATGCTTGGAGATTTTAACGCGCCCAAAACTCCTCTTTCTTGATGAACCAACTAGTGGACTTGATAGTGCAGCATCTTATTATGTCATGAAAACAATTGCAAGCCAGTGTCAGGGGAGAACCATTATTGCCTCAATACATCAGCCTAGTGCTGAAGTTTTCAGTCTATTTCATTCTTTATGTCTTTTGTCTTCTGGAAGAACTGTGTACTTTGGCCCTGCTAATGCAGCAATTGAGGTGAGCATATTATTTCAAATCTTGAAATGACTAAGTTAATCAACCAAATTAATACTTAATACTTACTAAATGAGTACTGCAGTTTTTTGCATTGAGTGGATATCCTTGCCCCACGCTCCAGAATCCATCTGATCATTTTCTCAAAACAATTAACAGTGATTTTGATCAGGTATGAAAGTTTTGAACTTTTAGTATTATAATACGTATAATGTGTCTCAGTTGCTTAAATGAAACTTTTGGCTATGAATTATAGGACATTGAAGAAGGTCCAACTAGTAGGAAATCAACAGAAGAGGTGATTGATATCCTGATAAAGTCATACAGTGCTTCTGATAAGTACAGAGCAGTTCAAAGTCAAGTTGCTGAAATCTGCAAACAGGTGAAAAATATGAAACTCTGTTATGATTGATGAGTAACTGATATTGCTATTAGAGTGGAAAACTTAATAGCATGAAGGGCAGGGGTGATGCTGCATGTAATGAAGGGAATTAAATTCTTCAGAAAATTATACTGTGCAAATAGGGTAAAATAATTTACAGATATATAAATCGTCGAATCCCCTTGACATAAGAACACTTCTAGTTTAGTGGCATAACTTGTTCAAAAACTGTTCTAGCTTACAAGTTTGAATCCAGGTATGACATTCTTGCTTCTTTATTAATCCCCTTGTTCAAATTCCTGACTCCGTTGCTACTGCTTCAACTACTTCTAAATTCATGTGCAGGAAGGTGAAGTACTGGAGAAAAGAAGCCATGCCAACTTCACAACTCAAAGTCTTGTTTTGACAAGAAGGTCATTCGTGAACATGTCTCGGGATCTTGGCTACTACTGGCTACGCTTAGCTGTTTATATTGTAATAGCTGTAGGTCTTGGCACTATCTACTATGATGTTGGCTTTTCTACTGCTTCAATTCAGGTACATGAGACACACACATTGACATTTCCTGTTCTACCTGATGTTTTAAACTGCCCAATTGTTTACTCTTTAATTACATGGTGAAATAGGCAAGAGGTTCCATGCTTATGTTTGTGGCTTCATTCATCACTTTCATGGCCATTGGTGGATTCCCCTCTTTTGTGGAAGACCTTAAGGTAGAATACATTAGTATTTCACTTTTTTCTTCTTTCTTGATCTCATGTGCTAATATATGCAGGTCTTTCAACGAGAGAAACTAAATGGTCACTATGGCTCTGGTTCATTTGTCATTGCCAATACACTTTCTGCTATGCCATACTTGCTACTGGTATCTTTTATCCCTGGAGCTATCGCGTATTTCCTCACCGGACTACAACGTGGATTTGAGAATTTCATCTTCTTTGCACTAGTCCTCTTCACCTGTATGATGTTAGTTGAGAGCCTAATGATGATTGTAGCAAGCATTATGCCAAATTTTCTCATGGGATTAATAACTGGAGCAGGAATACAAGCAATTATGATACTAAGTGGGGGATTCTTTCGATCACCAAATGATTTGCCTAAGCTATTCTGGAAGTACCCTGTACACTATGTCGCATTTCATAGATATGCTTATGAAGGGCTGTTCAAGAACGAGTTTGAAGGACTAAAAATTCATGGTGGGCACAAAGGTAAAATTCATTTGATCAGTGGGGAATATATTCTGAGAAATACATGGAAAATGGATATGGATTACTCAAAGTGGGTGGATCTTGCCATTTTACTAGGAATGCTAGTTTCTTACAGGCTATTGTTCTTGCTGCTTGTCAAGGCTGGTGAAAAGGTTAAGCCAGCTATAAGAGCAGTCATGCCTACCTCGCGTAATCAAATCAATTCAGCTGCAACACCTTTGCATGTATTAGCTACCTAAATTACACTGATAGGGTATACTAATATTTGCAACGTTGGTGTATATAAGTAAAATCATTTTCATGTTATTGTAGTCTATAATTTCTGTAGTTGCTTTCTTTCATCATTGGTCAAGTGAGTCTCCTATATATTGTTGTTCTGTTTATCATTGAAGGATTAGATAAAAGTTCAGTTCTCCTTTATTTGTTAAGTCCGAGGAATTATTGTGACCGCTAGTAGAGCTATGCAAGTCACTGTTCTTTATAAGAATACCAGTAGCTGATCAGATAAACAAACAGGTCAGTTGCTAACAGAATTTCATTATGTGATAATCTTTATGTTTATACTCTAATTTCAGGTTTGCATACTCAAATTAATTTTTAAGAATAAGAGGTATATCAAAACTTTATTAGTAACTCAAACCATATAAACTACTAGTTGGCAGACACGAAGAACAAAAAAGGCAATTATAAGATCAAAAATGGTTTGTGAAAACTAATAATGAAGGTAGATAAAGAAAACAACGGAGTAACAGTGCGGCAATGCTTTATAAATAGAATCATATGATGTAATGAGAAATTGCAAAATAATTCACCATGAAATAAAAGAGAGAATATAATTAATTGTTCAATGATTTTAAATAAATAAGTCTACTTGTAGGTTGATAAATGAATTAACCAACCCTTTTTTATATATATATTAATTAGAACAACCAAAGATTAATATAGAGAGAGAAAAACAAGCAACTATAATTTTCACTTGAGGACATCACATAATTGTGCAACCATTTGGATTGTCATAGTAGCCATATTGTTGGTAGCCATAATCACCCGGCGGAGGAAAATAGGATGTTGGTGGTTCACGGTGGTGCCCCAGCAGTGGTGGTGGTTGCCCATGGTGGTGCCCTAGTTGTCCACGGTGGTGCCCCATTTGTCCACGGTGGTGACCCATTAGCATTGGCGGTGGTCCATGGCGGTGGTATCTCGCTGAAGGCGGCTGCAACGCCATGCAACGACGACGTAGAGTATGATCCTCATGAAAGTCATCCAAAGGGTCACGAAAATTCATCCTATAGCCCATCTCATGGCTCTCCACCCTCTGCATTCTCGAGAACCGGTCCATGTCATCATTCCAGTAGTTTTGTGGTGGCGGATGACATGGCCACAACGATGGTGATAATGGATGTCCCTGAAAATTGCAACAATCATGTTGACATGCTTGTACAACGTTTTCACCGTGTGGCGGTGGTGGTGGTGGTGGTGGTGCCTCTTTTTTAGGAGGTGATGGAGGTGGCGGAGGCGGTGGACAAGGCTTGCATTTCCTCGGACGAATCATGTCAGGATCCATTGAAGTATTACTACTATTAATTACGAAGAAGGAATATTACTTGTAATGAAAAGGATATATGTGGACGAGGGCGAATGAATATTGCCACTTCATGCACAGGGAAACTAAACCCTAGTATCTATGGAGAATATTGACATATTAATGCATGATGTTTTAAACCCTCTATAATAGGGTACTAAATAATATACTATTGCTTTTCTTTTTTCCTTTTGAACCTACGTCAATTTTGACTTCTTTAATAGGAAGTTAGGGATATTAATAAAGTAATAAGTTTCCTACTGGCTACTAATTGTTTTCCTATTTATTCCCTTTTTTAATAAAAACGTGTTCTTCTTTTTCCTTCTTTTTTGTCATGTGCAATTGTGTTTACTAAAAAATAGGAATAACTTCATTTTATCATACTTAGAATATACATAGGAAGGGTTAAAAAGGCGACCAACGTTACCTACTATGTAGTAATCCCTCTGTTCACTCTTAATTGTTCATTTTTCAAAAAATAATAATTGATATGAGTATTTTATCATGATACGGAGTAATATTTAATATTAGGCTTTGAAAAATGAGTTGTAAATAAATAATTAATGTTAAGCGTAAAACATAAAAAAAATTATATTTTCATGATATGTACTTAAAAGTGAAAATCTATTTTTAAACTAGTACTGGTTAACAAAGAGTGGAAAAACTCGTGGTTTTTTCTCCATCACAAATCCCTTTCTTTCAATTGACGTAAACCTACTTTTTTTTAGTATTATTTAGTTCATTTCATAAAGATGAATATTCATTGATATATTTAAGATCACAAGTATTAAAAGTTTTTAATTTTTTTTTAAAATTTTTGTGTCAATCAAATAGGTTCAAAATTAAAATAGAGTGAATAGCACAAAAATAGTGGATTGTGTTTGCTAAAAGAACAAGAGAAAACCTTGATTTTTTATATTTTTAAAATGACGGAGATACATGGTAAGGTTACAGAAAAAGTTACACATGATAAATGTTATATATGGTACGTGCTATACATGGTAAACACAATCAAAACAGATTCTAGGCTAATAATATACAATCTACCACTTAATCAATCAATTATAATTAGAGCTATAATTAACAGGTATAATTGTAATTGATGGTGATTAGAAGATGAGAGCGAAATTAAGGAATGGCGAAATATAAAAGAAAGCAACATATGATTGAAGAAAGATGAGAAGATGTGCTAATTTACACAACACTTAACTAGAATATCTTGTCCGAGGTACAGTAGAGGAGTACTTTCCCTGTTTTTCTATTCAGACAGATATATATAGTAACAATGTGAGTTGATATTCAACATATGTAAGACTTGCACCTATAGCCAATAGAGTTATGCAAGTCACTGTTTTTATAAGAATATCAATAGCTGATCAGATAAATAGACAGGTCAATTATTAACAGAATTTCAGCTATGTATTTAGATTATTTGATTACTTTTGATTCATAAATAATGAGGAGTTTATGAAATATAGGAAGAAGCATGGCAGATTAGAATTTAGCATGAACTATGTATTACATGTTAACAATGAGTAGAAAAATCACTTGTTTTGTTTGCTAAACTCTATTTAGTAATCCATGTTTCTTGTTTGGTCTGTTTTACAAAGACTGATCCATTCTAAATTTGTTTACAGTTTAATCTAAATTAGAGTACTATTCTATGCTTGATGAGAAATTTTCATGGGCACACAAATATTATGATATATTTAGGATCATAAATTTTAAAAGTCTTATAATTACACATAAATATTATAACATGTTCAAGATTATAATTAATACTATAACATGTCCTATAGTCTGATTAGACAAGAGTTTAAAAAAATAAAAGAAACTTTTAAATCTTGTGTAACGTATAAAAATATGTTTTGAATCTTATGGTTTTAATTAAAATGGAATTAAAAAACTATATAACGCTGGAATTAAAAACCTACCAAATATTTTAAAAAAATTCCTTTTTAAACAAACTAAAAGGAAAGTAATTTCTTTCTTAAAACTTCGTACTCAATTGCTTTTGCTATACAAAGCAAAAGAAATTCTAATATATTGACAAGGGATACTTCACAAATTCTCTTTGGTTGGAGTCCTCAATTTCTACGACTTATAATACTTTCTACATTAGACTTCCCAGTTTTTTTCTTTTTCGGAGCTTCCTTTCCAACCCTATCATTCACCTCCTTTTCTATGTGATCATTGTAGTATATCTTATCATTGTAGTATATGAAGGACGTCTCAATAAAATTAGTGATTTAAAATAAAATTTCAATCAAATGTCTTAAGATATACGAATACACACAAAAAAAATTACAATTTTTATTATTATTATTTTACGTACTTGTTGTTTTTAATATAGTGCTCTTAAATGACATAAAGATTTTAGTTAAACTCACATAGTAATATAAAACTAAGGAGTGATTTCACTTAATAAGATATTAGTGATGTTTCTGCAATACATTACCTTAGATATTGTTGTAACAAACTTTATTTATTAATACAAAGATTTAAGTTATTTAATCGAAAGTTCTAAAATATTTTTAATAAATGATAAATAGTTTTATTTTTTTCTTTTTTACAAAATTTTGATTTTTTTTTTACAATCTTCAATATTATTTTAAATGAAGAGAAAATCATTAAATTTACCGTTCAGATTTTTTAGGTCCTTAATATTTTGGGGGACTAAAGCAAACGTTTTACAAGTTTTGCCTTTGAGCCACTCCTATAGTATACTCATTAATTAAAGGTAAAGAAATTCCGTGTTTTAGCCCAGTTACTTTACAAAGGCTCATTAACTTTTGGCTTATTTTTAACTTAAAACAAGGTGATTATAAGCATTTTTTTTATTTTACCAAATATTTAAAAATACTTAAAAGCTCTTTTAAATTAAAATTACTTAAAATAACACAATTCAAATAGGCTGTAACTCAGGACTGGAAGTTACAAAGTGTGCAATATACTCGCGGCTGATGTGCAAATGACAAATAAAATGAAAACATGTGTCATCTTGAGTAAAAAAAAGGAGGAACTATTTTAAAATCTATTTAATAAATAAAACAAAAATAGCATTCTCAAAAAGAAAAACTTAATTTACACCTAATCTCGAAAAAAAATCGCAACTTTTGAAAAAATAATAATCTGGAAAACAATTCTAGAAGAAAAGAGGAAAAACTTTTTAAAATCTATTTAATAAAAAAAATTCAACATTTTCAAGAAAAAAAAAAACTTAAAATCACACATACCTTCCAAAACGTGTAAAAGGACACAGCACCTTTCACCTCTTTCTTTTTTTACTCAACAAGCAAAAAATTGTCCTAGACTCCTTTAAACATGCGATATGAAATTATGATATAAAATCATATTGATATGAAGTTAAAATTTTGTTTGAACATGTAATTTAAATTTTTTAAGTTATAGTTTTTCTCATAAACATGAAAACCACAAGTTATGAAAACTATTAAGATTTCCCTAATTCTTATACAATTTTACCAACCATAGTTAACAAGATATCAGAACATCCTAAAGCGACCATTGATAAATCGCATATTTTCATATTCTTTTTATAAATAAATATTTGCAATTACAAATACACATAATTTTATAAAGATCAATATAACTAGTTATTTTTTTATATTACCATTTCACATGGTATGAACAATCTCTTTACCCCAAGCATGAGTCCTTTTTTACAAAAATTAAAATAATGGGTCTCTCTCTTACAAAATATAAACTTATGGGTCAAATTTTATACAACAACAACAACATACCCAGTATATTCTCACAAAGTGGCTGAAAAAGGTAGAGTGTACGCAATCCGTACCACTACCTCAGAGATGAAGTAGAGAGGTTGTTTCCGATAGACCTCTAACGATCAAGACCAAGACAATGGATCAAATTTTATATTTAAAAAAAAATTAAAATAACATCATATCACATGTCCAAACATAAGCTTATACTATTTCCTTCGGGTCATGTTATGTAACGGTATTTGACTATAAATTACTGAATTTTAAAAGAAAAAAAGACTAGCATATATTAGTACCCTTATAACTTGTGCTCTTAGGCACAATATGACATTTTTCATATTACATGAGCATGTCGTTAATGATAAAATAAAACATTTAAAATTAAAAACTTTTACAATATGAAAAGATATTATTTTCTTTTAAAGCAAACTTAAAAAAAGAATTAAAGTGTGACATATGAAATAGTAGAACATATGGAGTATTATTAAGTTGGATGAGCTTATTATAGCTAGCAAACTCATTAATTAACACGTGTTTCACCTCAAAGAATACTTCAGATGATTGCTCAAACTTGAAAGCAATGGCAGGGAGACCCACACTTCACAAAAAAAATAAAAAATATATATGTGTAAACAATATTTTTTTCTAATAAATATAAGCTGTAAGTCGATGTCTTAAGATAAGATAGAATAAATATATATGTTAAACAATATATTTTTTCCCCAATAAATATAGGCTGTGAGTCGTTGTCTTAAAATAAGACAAATTAAATATATGTAAGCAATATTTTTCTATTAAATATAAGCTGTAAGACGATGTTTTAAAATAAGACAAAATAAATATGTGTAAACAAATTATTTTTTCTAAGAAATATAGTCTGTGAGTCGTTGTCTTAAGATAAGACAAAATAAATATATAGTATCAGGACAAGAATCATCGCGATGATAGACCCCAAAATTCACTTACAAGCTAAATTGTGACGATAGGTGAAAATTATTTACACACTTTTGCTTTAAAAATTAAATTTTTTCCTCAATTTTAAAAAATAATTATTCTTTCTCTTTTTTTCTAATTTATTTTTATAAATATCTATTTTACCCTTACATTATCAAGCATTATCTTTTTTCTTTCCTTTTTTACTTCTTTAAAATTATGATAATTTTATTTTTTAATTTATGTAACAAAATATCTATAAAAAATATCATTTTCGCTGGAAAAAGAGAAAGAAAAACTTTGATTAAATATAAAAGCTAATGTCATTCTATAATAAAATAAAGAAACAGAATAAAAAATAATTTTATTAATAATGAAAATTATAATGTAATAACTTTATAAATATATTTTGATGCATGTAACAAAAAAATAATTAATAAAAATAAAAGTATATTTTATTTAAAAAAATCTTTAAAATATTTTTTTATATTATAAATAAATTTTAAATTATATTAGAAAATATTTCATTAATAACAATCAAAAGTCGTTTTATCTATATAGACAGTAGAGAATAAGAGATAAGTGAAAGTTAAAGAAAATATGCAGGGGCATGGGGCGAGGGTGCTCACCCAAACTCCCTCGATAAAAAATTACATTGTATATAAAAGGTATTTTTTAAATTTTAATGTGAATATATAGATTTTGAATCCATTTAACATAGGACTAGAGGTTGGCTCAGTGATTTAGGAGGTTCAAAATTTATCTTGAGGTTTCAATTTCAAATTCATATATATACATATATACATATATATTTAATGCATGTGATATTAGAATAATAATTTTAAAAAATAATATTTAATTTTGCAATAATTTATAAAAGAATTATTCTACTTATAATATTAATGAACTAAAATAAAAAACTATAAATACTTAGATAAAAAAATAAAATAATATATATAATATATATTATTATTTTTACATAAATGGAGGAATGAATGTCAAGGATAAAATAGACATTGCATATGATAAGAGGGGGAGAATGATTATTTTTCAAAGTAGAGGGGAAATTTGATTTTTAAAGCAAAGTTGGGGGTATAAACGATTTTCACCATTGTGACAATAGACAAACACCATTGTATTGGAGAACGTATAGATCAACAACTTGATAGGACACGTGGCAATAAGAGAAACCAACGTGGAGAGCGCGTGGAAGTAAAGAGTTTGCCTGGCATTTTCGTTTCAGCAGCTTGTTTTCGCGAAGTAGGTCGATCACGTGGACTATCAAATAAAAGGAAGGGAATGTCAGATGGTACAGGTACGCGAACGAGTCCGTACAGAACTGAGCGCGGCCAGAATATTGACTAGCACGAATAAGGGATGGAAGATCATGTACATCATGATTAGTGCGTATCATCAGGGCATGGTGTAAATTGTATAGGCAACAATTTCATGTGTAACCTATAAATAATGAACTACCCGAATCTTTAGTGGGCATTTGTAACACCCAAGACATATAATATACTTCACATTTTCAGTTGTGTTATTGAGTATTCTCAGAAGAGGAACTCAAATCTTCGGCAGTGAATCCAAGAGCCCAAAAAACGAACCCTTAGTGCTCGGGAAATCTTAATTCGTTCCTTTCTCATTAAACTCTCAACTCTTTTCAACTATTTTACTATTAATTATTGTCGCTCACCACTGTAATAGCTTTTATTCTAATCTAATAAAAGTTAAACCAAGGCACGTGCTCTTTGACCTTTCATACAAATTCATCTGTACCTTTTTCCGGGAAAACAACCACTATGTATAATTTTGCCGAGGAAAAAGATCACGATGATAAACACAAATTCAGTGACAAGCTATATAAAATAAATTCCTACCGACGTGATTGAGAATATATAATTAAGTTTTCGATCTGGAATCTAAATTAGATTGAGTTGTCACAATTGAATAATTGAGTTTCTATATAATAATCCCAAACTTATCCAAATAGAAGAAAAATCATTCAGTTTCAACACTGACTTGACAGTTGAATTGAATCATCAATGGTTGGGGGAAGAAGAGCAGTTAATGTGGGTTTGTTGTAGTAGTATTAATGGACAGCCCATCTCTTTTAATTGGGAATCCATAGTAGTGTTTTCAACAATAGCCCATAACTTATAATCAATACATTTTGAGAAAGATCCATGAAAGAAGCTAAGTTTTACAAAGCATTGTTATTGAAAGGCATTTATTTCTCCATGTGATCTCGAAAATAATCATTGACAATAAGGGATGGGCTCATTTTTCTTTGACTTTTTTTAAAAAATTAATTCCAAAATGTGATGAAATTAGAGAAGGAAGCAAATGGGAAAATAAGGAACATAAACAATAAAATTGCTAAAAGTATTCTAGATATTTCCATGTTTCACGCATTATCTAGTTCTTATCGACAATTGTATTGATGACATTTAAGTTTATGTATTAATAATATATGTTTTGCTATGTTTTAGTAATTTATAAAGAGGTGCGTGTCTGATGGAGGTGGGGTTCAATATTCGCTAATTAATATTGTTGTTTGGTGAAATGAAGTTAATTACTATATCACTGTATTTCCAAGCTCATTCGATTAAATCTTGAATCGACCACGCGAAAATTTTAAGACTAGTCTCACTGAGATGGCGACGAAGTGCCTAAGCAACCGGTGTTGGGGTTCTTTGCTCTTGATTAGCCTTCTTTAAAGGGAGAATTCGTGGCTGCAGAGGATTCTACAGTGAATTTACTTTGTTATCTGATGACAAAATGTGACATTATCAACTTTTATTTTTAGAGTCAAAACTTTAGTTAGCATAATTCTTTTTGGAACCCACTCTTCTTCGTACCAAGGAGGGGCCGACATCCCCGTACATTTCGATCTTTATCCTTTCTTCTTTTTCTCAAAGAGGGCAAGTCTTCGTCATCTTACAACAGGATAGAAATAGATCTCACTCCTTTACTAAAGCAAAATTTAGCAAACATTGCAAAAGGAAGGTACTTTTGCTTAACCTCCTTCACATAACCAACTTTTGAATATGTTTTAGATTGTGATTTCTTTGTGATTCAGATTGGGCATCATGGCCCAACACCAGAAGGTCAGTGACTGGCTATGTTGTTAAGCTAGGAAATTTTCTGATATCTTGGAAATCCAAGCAGCATAAGCATATACATTCTATATTGAGTCAGTAGCGGATATAGTGCATAAGTTATTGGTTCATCCAAACTCGATAACTTCAGCTCAAACCTTGCAAATGTGTCAAAAAATTCACCAATAAATATTAACGGATTTCGCATCCAATAAATCAAATGAGTTGTGGTACTATTCCAAACTCGGACTCATACAAATTCTGGAACTGCCTCTATTAGAGTAGATGACTTTGTCTGCTAATAACTGTAAGCACATGAATTTTTGTTAGGTTAAATTCATAAAAAAATTGAATTAAATCCATATTCATTTAGGTTGGGTAATTAATTTGGACTGTACAATTAAATAAGGTTAAACTACATAAAGAGACATACCTCCTTACCATATTTACTAAACTACATAAAGAGACATACCTCCTTACCATATTTACTAACTCTCCCACTACTTTATTTTAATTACTTAATATACCACATAAACCACTCGGATACATCGCCTCAGGTCGTGATACATCGCCTCACCTCGGATACATCCCACTCGATGTATCAAAGGTAAAGCAAAAAATGCTGATGTATCCAATGGGATTCCGATGTATCCGAGTAGTTTGGGGATGTATCCCGAGGTGAGGAATGTATCCGAGGGGGATTGAGGTGGGAAAAAGAGTAATTAGCTCCCAAAGATGTGTGTTTTATGTAAGCTACCCATTAAATAAGTCTATTTTATTAAATTCAAGTCTAGGGACTATTTTTGAGGCCCAAACTCATGCCACGTGTTAAGATGAGTTGGCATTCTAGTGAAATTCAAGACCACGAAGATGATGCCACATATTCAAATAAGGTGGCAATCCCGGTCAAATTCAGGAACAAATCAAAAGCCGCCAAGTGTCCAAAATGACATATCTTGGCAAAAATTAATTCGGTTTTTCGGTTTTCAATTTGGTAAAAGTTAAGTAATTTTTTTGGTTTTGGCCATTTTCACTATAGGCTTTTTGATGGTGTAATAATTGGATTTGTATTGTTCAATTGCCATTTGATTTCCAAATTGTAAATATTCTCAGTGAAGCTTCTATTTGATTTCAGTTTGTTTTGTGGAGTTCAATTCTTTCTTATTTATGGGTTTTGTTTTCTTGAAGCTATTTTGATCCATGGATTTCAGTTCGGTTGGTGATTGTATTTTGTTCAAAAATCAGTTTGGCCGATTAGTGCCCACCCCTACTACACATACCTACCCATGGAGTACAAGAATCATTTAAAACTGCCTAACTGTGTGCTTAAACAGGTACCTACTTATTGCTAAAATTATTAGAGGGCCATATGGTACGAGGGATGATGGTTAATAATCCCGGGATAAATTGCACGATTATTTTATGCTGCGTTTGATTAGGGGCATTAATTAGTCCCTGGATTATTTATCCCACCATTTGTACTACAACTATGGGATAAGTTATCCCATATATATGATAGGATAGCTAATTCCATAGAATATCCCAATCCGTGAAACT
Organism: Jaltomata sinuosa; assembly: GCA_003996215.1. Lineage (NCBI taxonomy): Eukaryota > Viridiplantae > Streptophyta > Magnoliopsida > Solanales > Solanaceae > Jaltomata > Jaltomata sinuosa. Next base: position 233,244 of record QJPP01001196.1, on the reverse strand, counting down.
ATCCCATTCTCATACGAAACGACCCCTTAGTATTAAGAGAAAGCGACTTCCATACTGAATTTTTTACCATCTCTAGCTGTACGTACATGGTCCCTAACTTCATTAAGGAAAAAAATAAGTCAAAACAAGCAAGCTAGAGTGACAAGAAAGAAAAATGGGAGTTAGGATAGGAAGGAAACATTAATAGCTGAAACTGCAGAGTCCAAAGAGAAACATAAATGAGTTAGTTCCCTTGAACTGTTTGTAATTGGGTATTTTTTAACATATATCTCATTAATGCCATAGCTGCCCCTCACAGAGGACAAAGATGACTAAAACGTCCTTAAATACCCCATACCTTTTGTAACAAAAAGAAATAAACCACCTTTGGTTCTTTGTATTTCCTACAATTTTTCAGGGCATGGCTTCTGTAAATTTGGCAATGCCACCTATGGAGTTGCAGGAAGTAGAGTTGAATAATGCTGAGAAGGGCCAAATGGGTTCAAAAAGTGGAGGTGTTTTCTTGACTTGGAATGACTTATGGGTTACTGTTAGCACCAAAAAAGGTGGCAGCAAATCCATACTTAAAGGTCTCACTGGTTATGCTCGACCTAGTGAGCTCATGGCCGTCATGGGTCCTTCAGGCTGTGGCAAATCTACACTTCTCGATGCGTTAGCTGGTAAATATTACTATTAGTATATCTCTTAGAAAATGATTGCATATAATATATATCTTCAACGGGGACAAAAATAAAAGCAAAATGCCAAGAGAGTGTATATATTAAATCTAATGTTCATGAGCTAGTTGTTTTTTCGAAATCTGACTGACCTGATGGACACCTCTCAGGGCGACTGGATTTCAGCACGAGGCAGAGCGGGGAAATTCTGATCAATGGACACAAACAGAAACTTTCTTATGGAACTTCTGTAAGAAACTAAAATCTTCAGCTGAATACCCCTTTTTTGCAATAACATCTGTTTTACTTCTCCATTAGGAGAGTACTATATTTTTATTAGCATGCATGGTCATGTTCTTTATCCTATAAAAACAGGCATACGTGACTCAAGATGAAACTCTGTTAGCAACACTAACAGTTAAAGAAGCTGTTTACTACTCTGCACAACTCCAACTCCCAGTTTCCATGACAAAATCAGAGAAAAAACAAATAGCGGAGCAGACTATTAAGGAGATGGGTTTGCAAGATGCAATGAACACAAGAATTGGAGGATTTGGTAATAAAGGAATTAGCGGAGGAGAAAAGAGGAGACTTAGTGTTTGCATGGAGATTCTAACACGGCCAAAACTTCTCTTCCTCGATGAACCAACCAGCGGCCTCGACAGTGCTGCATCTTATTATGTGATGAGCGGAATTTCACGCCAAAGAGAGGGAAGAACCATTATTGCATCTATTCATCAGCCAAGTGCTGAAGTTTTCAACCTCTTCCACAGTTTATGCCTTTTGTCTTCAGGAAGAACCGTATATTTTGGACCTGCTAGTGCAGCAATTGAGGTATTCATTATTGGACTATTAACTTGCCAAGTCATGGACATATAATAGAAGTGATTTATGTAATGATTTGATTAGTTTCTATGTTTTTAATATCTTTGTTATTATGATAGTTTTTCACGAGGAACGGTTTCCCTTGCCCACATCTTCAGAATCCATCAGATCATTTTCTTAAAACAATAAACAAGGACTTTGATGAGGTAAATATTCTTCCCTTTTTCTAAGAGAAACCACAGTTAGCCTTTTATTAAGTATCTTGGTTTCTATTAAAAGGATATTGAACAAGGCTCAGCTGGAGGAAGACCTACAGAAGAAGTGATAGACCTTCTCGTAAATTCATATAAATCATCCGAGGGATATCATGAAGTTCAGAACCATGTTGCAGAAATATGTCATCAGGTAAGAGACAACCCCCAAAATGGAAAGGAGGGAGTGGGATTGCATCCAGGGTGATGAGAAGGAATCTAATCTAATTGCATCCATTTAATATTTTCAGGGTGGTGAAATGTTGGAAAAAAGAAGCCATGCAAACTTCACTACGCAAAGCCTTGTTCTGACAAGGAGGTCAAGTGTGAACATGTTTCGTGATCCTGGCTACTATTGGATGAGATTCGCTACTTATGTTGCCATTGCTTTAAGCCTTGGCTCCATCTACTATAATGTTGGCTCAAACTATCGCTCAATCGAGGTATAGACAGTAAAAATAAGGAAACACCAATAAATTTCAAACTTGCTTAATTTCCACGTATTTCAGTTCTTCTTGATGCGCACACAATTTATGGATCATAACATGGTCTTGAATATTGATTTTGCAGGAAAGAGGTCTAATGGTTGCTTTCGTAGTTTCATTTATGACATTTATGACAGTTGGTGGATTCCCTTCATTTGTGGAGGACATGAAGGTATCTCTTTCTCATCCAAAATTATTAACGAATTTTATGATTCATCTTGTACCATGAGTACTTAATTTAACTGCTTCGAGAAAATAATGCAGGTATTTCAACGAGAAAATGTGAACGGGCACTATGGATGTTTTGCTTTTGTCATAGGAAATACACTTTCTTCTATGCCGTATGTGCTACTAATATCATTGGTTCCGGGTGCCATTGCATATTTCCTTGCTGGATTTCAAAATGGATTCGTACACTTCATCTACTTTGCTTTGGTCCTCTTCACAAGTATGATGATAGTCGAGAGCCTAATGATGAACGTTGCAGCTATTGTGCCTAACTTCCTCTTGGGCATTGTAACCGGGGCAGGAATACAAGGACTACAGATACTAAGTGGTGGTTATTTTCAATTACCTAGTGAGTTGCCTAAAGTAATTTGGAAATACCCACTGTACTACATGTCCTTCCACAAGTATGCTTACCAAGGTATGTTCAAGAATGAATTCGAAGGACTAAAGTTTACAGATGATATGTTTGGAAACAATCATATAATGAGTGGAGAAGCCGTCTTGAGAGATAGATGGCAAGCAGAAATGGGACACTCAAAGTGGGTAGACCTAGTCATTCTGATAGGCACACTAATTCTGTATCGTCTGGTGTTCTTCCTTATTATCAAGACAAAAGAAAAGTTTGTGCATGCAAGAAAGGCATCCACATCAATTCTATCAAATCGAAGTACACAAATCATGGCTAAGTCCCTACCTGCCTCACCTCTCCATGGACTCACTCCATCTCATGACATTCCCACCAACAATAGATGAATTAGTACTTAGTTGTCTTCTTCAAGATTTGACACACTATATTTGGCTTGTTGTTTCATAATGTATCATTTTGTACTGTATTGTATTTTACCGCATTGTTTTGTGGATGTAATGTTTGAATAGACTGTAGTGTTTGATGATGTACGTAGTTTAATACTCTCTTTGTCCCCATTTATGTAACACTCTTTCCTTTTTGGTCTATAAAAGAAATGACACCTTTCTATATTTAAACTTGGTGAGTTCTTTCCTTTTTGCCAATACAAATCTATTAATTTTTCAGAAAAAGAAGCTAGAAACTGGAGACTGGATCAGTGTGAGAGAGTAGAATTACCTAAACTATGTTTGTTCTAAATGCGCAATGTATTTGATTTGGCCAAGACTATATTCTATCAAATAAAAGCAATTTGCATAAGTAGAATGGGTTTATTCAGAGATGCATATGATAATTTTGGGTTTATTCAGAGATGCATATGATAATTTCATCATTTGAGATTGCTAGAGGTAAGCCAAAACCTAATTAACAGAAAGCATACCTTATTATCAAAATAAAATTGGCGAATCCTAGCTTAGAAGAGGAAGATAGGCCAATGCTTTCTACTGGACTCTCGAACAATGAGATGAAATCTGAGCCCTAATTCCATGATCGAATTCAGAAGAGCAAAGGTTTGGGCCTTTGGGGACAAGAAACGATAGGTACTTTGGGGAAATGTCAAATTTCCAATTAGTTAGTAATTTGAAAAACAAAATTTAGATAAAATAACTAAACGTTGAGTAATTGAATTTTACTCATGTGAATCTACAGATATTTTGCTTCATAAATCTAACTTTCAGATATTTTACTTTAAAAGTCATTTTAAAGTAATTGAACTTCCAAAGTTTTACACACGAACAAAACTTAATTAAATGACGACCCTAAATTCAAGTATATGTGCACTAGGGGTGTACAAAATCGAACCATAAACCGAATCAAATCACAAATTGAATCAAATCGTAAAAAAAAAACGACTAGTTGTTTGGTACACCATAAACCGAATCAAACCGCAAATTGAATCAAACAGTAAAAAAAAACGACTAGTGATTTGGTTTGACTTGGTTTGTGTTGAAAAAAAAAATGACTATAATTGGTTTGGTTTGGTTTTAACTAAAAAAAGTCAAACCAACCGAACCAACCCGATATTACACATATACTATTTTTAAAAATATTTTATACATAAAAATATTTATTGTGATGTAATTTATAAATATTTCTTCAACTTTTTCATATTTTTTATCTTTCAATATGTTACTTCAAGTTTAAACTTAGAATTTTAAATGGTTCAATAAGTCTTTTTACGACCTATAGATATTAGTAACTCAAATAAAACTCAAATCAATATGAATGTTAACAAAAGATTATTCAATCCAACATTAGGAATGACAATCATGTTAAATATTTATTTTTTAATTTTACATAAATGCATAAATTAATTTATTTTTTTGTTTAATATTTAGTCATGTAGTTAATACTTATTAGACTTATTTGAGCATGACTTAATACTTTTAAATTATGATCATTTTTATTATGACTTATTAATATGCAATATTTATTTTTTCATTATTTTTTTGGTTGAATATTTTATTGTCATCACTCACTTCATAAATTTCAAATAAAATGAATATATTTTGTGTTGTTTTTTTGAGAAATACCTTAGATAGTTGTATTTTGCATGGACTAAAGAAATATTTGAATCACAAGTTAATTATATATTTGTATGAAGACTTTATCGGAAAAAACTCGAAAAAAATCGAGGTTGAAAAACCCAACTTTTATTGGTTTAGTTTGGTTTATAAATTTAAAAACTCGACACTAATGATTTGATTTGGTATTTAAAAAATCTGAACCAACCAGGTCTAAGTACACCCCTAATGTGCACTTTGACTTTTACTATAAGTATTATAACTTAGTTATGACTACTTCACCTATAGATTCTGACTACGAAATATAGAAAAACTTTCTTTCCCTCCATTGATATGTTTTTCATATCTTTAAGCAAATTGTTGTTTTTGTTTCTAGTTGGAGTATTAAAATAGTTCGTTAAATTTTTTTTTACTTACTCTAACAAATATCATAACGAATAATATTTTTAATCAGAGGCGGATTCAGGATTTTGAGTTCTCAGTAAAGGTGTTTATCGGGCAGTTTAATTGAATATTTGTGCTTAATGATTTGACTTAGCAATTATCGATTTTTAATTGCCGATAATCGAAGGCGGGCATCTAGTGTTGATCACCCATACTTCATGATCGACTATTATGTGTATGACAAATTTAAAGATAAAAAGTACATATATGCTACTCTAAATTACAAATAAAATCTGTATTGAAAAACATTACAATTATTTGTGAACGTAACTAGTATATGTTTCCACAAATATAATAAACTTACAATGACAATATGTAATTTAAAAACAATTCATGAAATAACTCAAAGGCAAAAAGCTGACAACATTTTATATAAATCAAGAGTCCCTACAACATATACGGAAGGTAATATAGTGACCATAAGATTGATGTCTATTTTAACTTTTAAAGTTAAGAAATTAACTTTGCCTTTTAATAATTTAATTGATCAACAGACAACAAACCAAATAAAAAAGATTGCTATCTACAACTTCACGAACAATATAAAAGAAAATTAGAATGCGAAAGATAATAGAAAAATAAAAAATAAATAGAAATATAAGAGAAACAAACAAAAAGAAAAGAAAAGAAAAACCTGAATGAGTATTGTGTGGGCTGGTTGGAAGTGTTGAAGAGGAAGAAGAACCAAAATAATTTTTTACTCCTAATTTTTTCTTTTTTTCTTGTTTCTCACTTTTGTGGTTTCAAATTTGATTTGAAATATTGAAATTTTGGTAATAATAATATTTTATTGATTCATTTACTTTTTAATTGATTTAGTCAATTAAAATCACGAGGGATCGATCCCGCGTGTAGTTGGACAAAAGAACTTAGGGGTCCCTTTCCTTGCCATGGAACCAACTGTACATTTAGTTATGGGTTCCTATCACCATTTATTTATAACTTTTAATATAATTTTCAATATAATTACGAGATCTACAGTAGCGGATGGGGGTTCTCGGGAACCTCACCCACTATCGTAGATCCGCCCCTGTTTTTAACACGTCTCAAACTTCAAAAATTAATTTATTATTTTTAACAAAAATGACATATGATTAGGAATTACCAATCAAAGATTAGTCTTTCCATTTAATAATCCAACTTGAATAGTACTTTTCACTAAAAATATCATATCTACAATAACTATTATTTTTTGTCAGCTGAAGCATGGAGTGGATTCAAAATGGGCACCATTGCATAATAATAGTCTCGTACTAATTGCTCTCTTGGAGAAATACCATCCAATTCTAACCAAAAATAGGTCTTACCCTTTAATGATCCAACTTGAATAGCTATTTTTCAACAACAAAATCATGTGTACATTAGCTATTTTTTGTTAGCTGAAGAATAGAATGGATCCAAAATGATCACCATTGCACGAGAACAACCTCCTATTAATTGCTTTCTTAGAGAAATACCTTCCAATCCTAACCAAAGATAGGCCTTCCCCTTTAGTGATCTAACATGAATAGTATTTTTCAACAAAAGTATCGTGTCTGCAATAACTATTTTTTGTTAACTGGAGAATGAAATGGACCCAAAATGGCTACTATTGCGCAATAACAACCTCTTATTAATTGCTTTCTCGGAAAAATACCGTCCAATCTTGATAAAAAATGAGACTTTCTTTGTCAACTAATTAAGAATGAAATGGACCCAAAAAGGCTACCATTGCATAAAAATAACCTCCTATTAATTGCTCTCTCGAAAAAATACCGTCTAATCTTAACCAAAAATGAAACTTTTTTGCCAGCTAAAAAATGAAATGGGTCCAACCATTGCACAAGAACAACCTCCTACTAATTGTTCTCTCGAAAAAATACCGTCCAATGTTAACCAAAAATAGGATTTTCTGCATTTATAATCCAACTTTGAATAGTATTTTTCAACAAAAAAAATAACCATGTCTGTAATAGCTGTTTTTTGTCAATTGGAGAATATAATGGACCCATAATGGCCACCATTGCAAAAGAACAATTTCCTACTAATTGCTCTAGCTTAGAGAAATATCGTTCAATCTTAAACAATGATGGGACTTTTTTTTCATTTATAATTCAACTTGAATAGTAGGATTGGACAGTATTTTCTAAGAAAGCAATTAATTAGTAGGAGGTTGTTCTTGTTTGGGTCCATTCCATTCTTTAGCTTACAAGAAATAGCTATTATAGACATGATCTTCTTGTTGATAAATTTAAAAAAAAATTGTACCAAAATTACTGTCACTTCAGAATTCAAGATTAAAATTGACAATTATTTTCAATTATACCATACCTTTAATATTAAAGAAGTACTTAGTTGATCTTTTTAATATGTTCATTTCTCAAAAAAAATATATTAATAAATAAGAGTAACTTAGAAAACTAAATACCCAAAATGTGAAGGAAAAAGAAATTAAAGAAGCAAAAATGGGAAAATAGGAAACACAAATAATTATCTGATTAGCCACTAGTTAGGCATCGAAACCACTCCTTAATTTACTTTAACAAAATATAACAAAAGGTAACAAAATGAAGAAATATATACTTTAGTCTAACCTCCTTAATTATGTAGACAAGTCCAAAACTCCTTTAGCCCATGGTTGCTTTAATTTGTTTGTGGATTTGACTTATTGCAAATAAAGAGATTTGAGCACGTGTGCTTTTTAAAAAATTGAAAAACTATGTTTGTCCAATACTATAATGACATTAAGTCTAAACAGTCTCCAGGCCAAGCCTAATTTTGGTTAGTAATTATTTGATTCCTTAATCAGGATTTGATTAAGAATGTTAATCGTAATATCCTCTTTGACATTGCTAGTGAAAAATAAGTTTTGATTTTGTTGAAGTGATTTGTTGGCCAAATCAGACCTTGTTAAATTCATTACAATTAATGTCACTGATAATTTCACCATTTTTTCTGGTTAGCTCTACCAAGAAGTATTAATTAAGTCGTAATCAAATATTGAGTGATGAGAAAGCTCCAGATCAGTCCAGTGATCCTACGAGTTGGGTTATAATTCGTTTATTGAATTGACCCAACAAATTAAACTCAAAATAACCCATTAAACAATCGGATAAAAATACTCATGAATTAATCTTGATCCAATAATTAACTTGACATGTTTTAATTCATCTAAATTTGAGTCCATCCGTCCATTTCCCTTGCTACGCTCCTACGGTACGTATATGTAAGAAGTTAGAAGTAAAAGTGTCGGTACCTTCATAATAAAATTGGCAGTACCTTAGAAAGAACATTTTCACAAAAAAAAAAAAAAAAAAAAGGTTTAGAAAAAGTATTTTTTTTAGTCTGTTAGTTCTGGCACACTGCGTACCGACTAATAATTAATTGAGCATCAATTACGTTTGAATTAATCCTTCATCCCCGCCATTTTCCTAGCTACCTACTTGTAACAATATTCGGTAATATGCCTGATTAGATAGGAAATTGGAATTATAGCATGCATGGTCTACTTTTACATATAGTAATACTACTATATCTAAAGATGTAGAGAGAAATGGAAAGTACTGAAAACTTTTATTACAACGTCATAAGTATTATGTAAGCATATATAGTATCAACTTGTTTTATTTCTATTTACTCAAGTTATACACTAGCTAGCGCATTATATATAATGTTGTTGCTGGTTGATTAGTTTGTAACAGAGTATATATTTTGTAGAATGGAGGAGTTGCAGGACGATATTGTGAAGAGTAATGGAGGAGTTTACTTGACATGGAATGACTTGTGGGTGACTGTTTCCAGTACTAGTAAAAATGGTAGCAGCAGCAGCAAAAATATACTTGAAGGTGTTACTGGCTATGCTCGTCCTAGTGAGCTATTGGCTGTAATGGGTCCTTCTGGCTCAGGCAAATCTACACTTCTCGACGCATTAGCTGGTATATATTAATCTTCAATCCCAACTTTCCTATATAGTATATACTTATAATTATGTCTCTCTTAATTTGCAAATCATGCATATATATGACTCGATGGGCACCTCTGATATGATCAGGGCGACTGGATTTCAGCACGAGGCACAGTGGAGATATTCTAATCAATGGTCACAAACAGAAACTTTCTTATGGAACTTCTGTAAGTTGAAAATCTTATAATTCATGATCTAAATTATATTGCATGGACTGGTGCATCACTTTTACTTTCTTTAGTTTAGATAACAAGATTCAAAAGTTTTTCTTTACTTTCTTAAACTCCGTGTTAATTTAAAATCAGACAAACAAATTGAAACAGAGGAGTACTAGTACTAATTAACAAGCTATTGCTTGCAACACATGGTAATTTTCTTCATCCTACAAATTCAGGCCTACGTGACTCAAGGTGAAACTATGATAGCAACACTAACAGTTAAAGAAGCTGTTTACTACTCCGCACAACTCCAACTCCCCGATTCCATGACAAAATCAGAGAAAATACAAATAGCAGATCAAACTATAAAGGATATGGGGTTGCAAGATGCAATGAACACGAGAATTGGAGGATTTGGCTATAAAGGAATTAGCGGAGGAGAAAAGAGGAGACTCAGTATTTGCATTGAAATTCTAACGAGACCAAAACTTCTTTTCCTTGATGAACCAACCAGTGGCCTCGACAGTGCTGCATCTTATTATGTAATGAACGGAATTTCGCGCCAAAGAGCCGGAAGAACTATTATTGCATCTATTCATCAGCCCAGTGCTGAAGTTTTCAACCTCTTTCACAGTTTGTGCATCTTGTCCTCCGGAAGAACGGTGTATTTTGGACCGGCTAGTGCAGCTATTGAGGTATTACTATGGAGTTTATTGCTTAAACGGTCAGTGAATTATTGAAAATAGGTGAACAAAGTCATTCTCAATAGTTCAATATCCGTTTAAGCAATGAATTCAGAATTATTGGATTATTATCTTGTCAAGTAATAGACTTACAATGCAAAATATATCTAAAATCTTCATTAGTTTGCTCTGTTTTTTTTATCTCTTCTTTTTTGGTATTATAGTTTTTCGAGACAAATGGTTTCCCTTGCCCACTTCTTCAAAATCCGTCTGATCATTTTCTTAAAACAATAAATAAGGATTTTGATGAGGTAAGTAACTAGTATCCATACTCTTTCCCTTCTTATTTTCTTTCTTGGAGAGGCCAAAGTTTGCATTTTTACTGACTGTAATCTTGCCCTATATTAATAGGATATCGAAAATGGTTCAGCTGGAAGAAAGCCAACAGAAGAAGTGGTAGATTTTCTCATAAATTCATATAAATCGTCCGAGGAATACCATAAAATTCAGAACCAGATTGCAGAAATATGTCAACAGGTAAGCAAAAACTCCCGAAAAGGAAAGGAATGAAGAGGGAGACCGAAACTATAATTTTGAGTTTATAAGTTCTGGATTATAGAAAAGACAGTTTAACTGATTGTGAATACATATTAAGTTGACTTTTTAATACAAATATAGGGGCCCTATTTGTAGGGTGATGAAAAATGAATCACTCTAACACCATTACATATTTTTCAGGGTGGTGAAATATTGGAAAAAAGAAGTCATGCAAACTTTACTACGCAAAGCCTTGTTTTGACAAAGAGATCATCTGTGAACATGTTTCGTGATCTTGGCTACTACTGGATGCGATTCGTGTCTTATGTCATCCTTGCTTTAGGTCTTGGCAGTATCTACTATAATGTCGACTTAAGCTATCGTTCAATCGAGGTAGAGATAAGAAATTTTAATACTGCTCAACGAACACACAATTTGATCATAACGTACATGTACAATATTGAATATTAACTTTTCAGGAAAGAGGTCTAATGGTGGCTTTCGTTGTTTCATTCATGACATTCATGACAATTGGTGGATTCCCTTCATTTGTGGAGGACATGAAGGTATATATATCCGCATTTCATCATCACAACAAACTATTTCTCTGTTTAATCTTTTATCACGACTAATTAATTCAATTGCAATTTGAGAAAATGCAGGTATTTCAAAGAGAAAACTTGAACGGACACTATGGTTGTTGTGCTTTTGTCATTGGCAACACTGTTTCTTCCATGCCGTACTTGTTATTGATTTCACTAATTCCAGGTTCCATTGCCTATTTCCTCACTGGATTTCAGAATGGATTCGAGCATTTCATCTACTTTGCTCTGGTCCTATTCACCGGTATGATGATAGTCGAGAGCCTAATGACTAATGTTGCAGCTATCGTGCCCAATTTCCTCATGGGCATTGTGGTAGGAGCAGGAATACAAGGATTGATGATATTAAGCGGAGGTTTTTTCCAGATACCTAACGAATTACCTAAAATTGTTTGGAAGTACCCGTTATACTACATTTCGTTCCACAGGTATGCTTACCAAGGCATGTTTAAGAATGAATTTGAAGGACTAGTGTTTACAGATAACGTCAATACAATTAGCGGAAAGGACGTACTGAGAGATAGATGGCAAGTAGAAATGGCCTACTCAAAATGGGTAGATCTTGTCATTCTGGTCTGTACATTTATTTTGTACAGCCTGCTTTTCTTCCTGATCGTCAAGACCAATGAAAAATTTGTGCACTCAAGAAAAACATCCACAACAGTTTTATCAAACACAAGTAGGCAAATCATGGCCAAGTCCCTACCTGCCTCGCCGCTCCAAGGTTTCAATGTTGACATTCCCACCAACAATAGTTGAATTAGTAGTTAGTTGTTCGCGATCCATTTTGTATTGTATTGTATTTTGTTGTTCACATCTCATGGACTTTAGTACTTTCTTTCTTGCCATTTAAATGTTTTTCAAACTTTTTAAGTCTCTCTTTATAGTACCTAATAACTTAAAGATGCAAATAAACTTATAAAAGAGTTCATATTAAATATTTTTTTTTTCGGAGTGCAAAAGTAGCTAGCGATCGCAATATTAGCAACAGTTTTCCTCATGAACTCATCATTTATATGCCTATAATACCCCTAATACTCAAGTTTGTAGTTCTACTGATTATGAACTTGTCATGGTTATTTGTTACATGAAATTTTGTTTTGAGAGTGATATGATAAGGGCAAGTCAAAAAACTTTAAATTTCTTATTTCATTCTTAATTAATGCATATTCTTGTTACATTAAAATGTCATGACGCATTCAAACCTGCAAGCTTTAATTAAGTGTATTTTTTATATGTGCCAAATTATTTTTTATTCTTTTAAATTTTATATTCACTTAACTATTGTAATGTAAAAAAAAAGGGACTATATATTATTAAAAGTAATAATAAGACAAAAATCCACTGACTTATAATTAAGGTAAAGTGATAATACTCCCTCCGTTTCAAACTGTTTAGCCTAGTTTAACTTGTACGGAGTTTAAGAAAGTAAAAAAGACTTTTAAATTTTGTAATTAAAAATTAAAAATATATTAAATATATTAAAATATTCTTTAATCTTATGATATTAAATATATCATATGCAAAATTAGAATTAAAAAATTATTAAAAAAGGAAAGAGTCGTTGGTTTTTAAACTATATTGAAACGGGGAGTATATGTTTTTAGTTCTAATCAAATTCAGGTGTGTCCGTCTGTGGTCTATCTTGTTCGGTGATCCCCCCCCCCCCCCCCCCCCCCCCCCCCCCCGCCCCCCCACACGCACGAAAGAGCACACACACGAAAGAATGGCTCTGACAGCTGCCACCGGCGGCGGCAGTGGTGGCTCAGCCATCGCCAATTCATGCCTTCAAACCCCAAAGCCTTCACCTTTACAGAAACCCACCTTCATCTCTTCCTTTCCAAAAACAACAACCCCGCCAAATTCCAAAATCAAGCCAAGAATCAAACCCATCTCAGCCGTTCAATCTCCACCTTCAACGACAACAAAAACTGCTCAAAACCCAGATGGGAAATGGAGTCTTGAAAGCTGGAAATCGAAGCCAGCTTTTCAGCTCCCTGAATACCCTGATAAGGTAGAGCTGGAATCGGTTCTTGAAACCCTTTCGACGTATCCTCCAATTGTATTTGCTGGGGAAGCTAGGAATCTTGAAGAGAAATTGGGTGAAGCTGCTCTTGGGAATGCTTTCTTGTTGCAGGGTGGTGATTGTGCTGAGAGCTTTAAGGAATTCAGTGCTAATAACATTAGGGATACTTTTAGAGTCATCTTGCAGATGGGTGTTGTGCTTATGTTTGGTGGTCAAATGCCTGTCATCAAGGTGATTTTCTCAACGTTTTCGTGTTTAGCTCAAGCTGATCTGGACACCATAGTCGTGAAAATATAACAGTAATAAAGTTACAAGTCATAGATTCTTCTATTGTTTTAGTTGCATTTATAAAAACTACATAAGTAGTTGCAAAAAGTCACAACTTTTGTGGGTGATAATATTTTAAAATGTATAGAAATATTGTTGTTAAAGAAACATGTCTGGCTCTCCAAATACTCCCTCTGTCCCATTTTATGCGGCAGTTTTCGCTTTCTGAGAGTCAAACGGTTTAAGTTTGACCGTGAATTTTGACATGCAATCTTTAAGTTTTTTGAAATAAAATTTATATATTTGAAAACTACATAAAAAGTACTACAAATCTCAATGATAGACAATTCAAAATATTTAAAAGATATATAAAAAAATTACGATCAAAGATAGACTTGTTTGAATTTCGAAATCCGAAATATGCCACATAAATTGGAACGGAGGGAGTAGTAAATTTGCAATATAAAATGGAACAGAGAAACAATTTTGGAAAAGAAATATGGTTAGGACGTACACCCCTCAAAGATCATTTCTTACTACTTTCAACAGAGCAAATAATCTCAATGCCATAGTAGACATTTCTCGTAGAAGAAGGTGCAATGATCGGGAAATGGAGGAAATGAGTAACTTTTTGCATATGATAGAAAGCTTCAAGAATAACAGTTAACTCCAGATAGGATTGTATTGAAAGAACATAGGAATGGCCTTTTCTCAGTGAAATCATGATATTTAAAATTTATGTCCCAAAAAAAACTACAAGAACAAGTATGGCCGTGGAAATTGATCTGGAAAACAAAGCACCTTACAAAGTAGTGTGTTTTCATGGCTAGTGTCCAGAAAGGCTGGCTTGACACAACACAATCTACAAAGAACGGTATCACTATTTGCAACAGATGTGTAATGTGTGAAGAAGATTATGAAGACGCAAAACACTTATTGATCCATGTGCTGAATCACAGACCAGATCTAGTACCTGTTACTAAATTTGCTTGAAATTAAATGGCGCATGCCAGAATCCCCTAACGACCTTCTACATTGCTGGAATAGAAGAGGACTATATAAAAGGTGATTAAAAGCTACACCAGTAGCTATATGGTGGACCTTTGTGGAAGGGAAGAAACTAGAGATACTTTGACGTTGAAAAGGAAAAGATTTGTAACTTAAAGCACGGATGTTTAGCTCTGTTAGCCTTTTGGTGTAAAATGAAAATGTTGAGGAAGTAGATAGGATGGTTAATTTCCTTAATTCTCTTCACATGTAGGTATTGTACTAAAAGGCATTTAGCTATTGGTTGTACTAGTCATCGCTCGATGGTGCTATCCTTTAATAAAAAGTTGCTTACATTTTCAAAAGAATAAGAGAGAAACGATTTTTGGGGGTTTGCATGATCACATGTCATATGGGGTATTGTCTCGTAGGTGGTCTTTATCTGTGATATTTACAATTTTACAGAACTTGGTCTTAAGCTGTTCTGCCCTTCAGGTGGTTTAGTAGGGAGAGGAGAAGATTGTTATGTTTTTACGCTAATTGACACTAAAATGATTAAATTTGACCTTGATTATAGCATCTGTTAAGTGAAATCTTATTCTTTTTGATTGTTCTGGGACAGCTTAAGATGGTTGGCCTAATACACAGAAACAGATGAGGATGCCCTTGATATAAGTCATTTGATGCTTGTTGCTTCTTGGTGAAAATGATATTTCTAACTTATTCTTCTTTGCTGCTTAGGCGAAACACTTAATTGAACTTCACTTTAGTCTGCTGCTTAGGTCTTGGTTCCAATTATAATTAAGAAATTCTCTTGTTTGATTAATTATCCGAAATTTCACATGCATATCAAGCAGACAAATCAGCAACTGCATCTCAAAGTTTAGAATCAGGAGCTATGTATTCATTTTAGCGGTTCCTGTGGTTGTAACAAAGAAAGTTTTACTTTTGATTGTTGATTGATTCTGTAAGCTGTTGTCCAAGATTTGGTTATTTATACTTCGTACTCGTACTTTACTGGTTAGGTGGGTAGAATGGCAGGTCAATTTGCAAAGCCAAGATCTGATCCATTTGAAGAGAAGGATGGCGTGAAGCTGCCAAGTTACAGGGGAGACAATGTGAATGGTGATGCTTTTGATGAGAAATCCAGAATTCCGGACCCCCATAGGATGATTAGGGCCTATACTCAGTCTGTAGCTACATTGAACCTCCTCAGGGCATTTGCTACTGGAGGTTATGCTGCCATGCAGAGGGTTAACCAGTGGAATCTCGATTTTACTGATCACAGCGAGCAAGGTGACAGGTATGTCTTCTGCTATGTTAGTTTTGTTACTTACCTAAAAGAATTGTTAATTAATTCTTACTTATCAAAAGAAAATATTTGTCTATTTTTGGTTTTATAGTCATGATTATTGTTTTATTATAACTTCCATGACTAACAATTTTGTGAGCAATATGTTTCCCAAAGGTACCGTGAACTGGCTCACCGAGTTGACGAAGCCATGGGCTTCATGAATGCTGCTGGGCTTACAGTTGACCACCCAATCATGACTACAACAGACTTCTGGACATCACATGAGTGCCTTCTCTTGCCTTATGAACAAGCACTTACTAGAGAGGATTCAACCTCTGGCCTTTATTATGACTGCTCTGCTCATATGATTTGGGTTGGGGAACGCACAAGGCAATTGGATGGTGCTCATGTTGAGTTTCTGAGAGGAATTGCCAATCCACTTGGAATCAAGGTACAGTGCACTTCTATTATCTTAGAAGAAAAGAGTGTGGTAAGATATGCTAATTATGAAGGGCTCTGAGGAGTATCTTGTAAGATGGAACGGATAAACCTAAGACTGCCATCTGCATGTGATAAGGAGTTGGAAGGGAAAGGTGGAGATAATAAATTGTAAGTCATGCCTTAGAGATGCATTTGACCGTGCCTGGACCTTCATCTATTCTTTGACCATCCACATGCTGAGATTCAACTTTTAGCCTGTGATTACCGGTAAAAAGTCTAGAATGTTTGAAAACTGGTTAGCAAAAAGAAACAAAGATTTGGACTAATATTTTCTAAAGTTTTAGGTCTTGTTCTAGATGAAGTGTGAGTAGAGATGGAGTTTATGATATTAGTTTAACTTATACATTGTATAAGAGGTAATGGTAAGCTAAATTTGGGAAGAAAACATCATATCAAAGTTTAAAATTAAAATCGTACATGATATTGAATTCTTGAAATCTTATTGATGACAATATTAGAAGAATGGTGTCAAGCATTTGAGATGTCCCAAAAAGTAAACAGAGTCATATAAATTGGGATGGACAGTGCAAATACTGCCAGAGTTAAAACGCAAATACACTGTACAATTATAGTATCCACCTTTTCTTTTGCATATAGAAAAACATAGTATCTACCTTTTAAGCTCCCTTAGTTTCCATGATTTTAACTAGCTTGGAATTGAGACATAGTCTGTTTACTAATCGATGGACATACATGCTACATGAGCTACCTTTGTTTCCACAATGCAGGTGAGTCACAAAATGGATCCAGATGAACTAGTCAAGCTTATTGACATTCTTAACCCTCAAAATAGACCAGGAAGGATTACAGTGATCGCTAGGATGGGAGCTGATAACATGAGAGTAAAGCTTCCCCATCTGATCAGGTCTGTCCGCGGAGCTGGTCAAATTGTCACTTGGGTCAGTGATCCTATGCACGGAAATACCACTAAAGCCCCTTGTGGACTCAAAACGCGTTCATTTGACTCTATCCGGGTATGATGCTATTTTATTTATTGTATATACTTCTATAAGAATGTTGCTTTATGTTCTCATGGTATGTGAATTCTGCTGTATTTTTTCAAAAAGATTTATCTGCCACACCTGGTAATATAAGTAAAGAATTTTGGAACTCTTTTCAGTATTGAAGAAACTATAGGAGAAGGTTTTGTGCCATGAAACATTCATGACAGGTTTGATGGTTGCATGCTATCGTATCTACTTTTCGGATGTAGTACAACAGCAAGAAATTAATCGATGATAAGATCTAATAAAACCCTTACTAATGTCTAATATAGGAAATTTTGTGACCTTATGCTGTTTATACCTAGCGAGTAGACTATGTCCTAGTGAATTTTCTTTTCGCCTTAGCTTATATTGCGATTGCATGTATCTGTGTAGAATGAGGTAAGAGCATTCTTTGATGTACACGATCAAGAAGGGAGCTATCCTGGTGGTGTGCATCTGGAGATGACAGGTCAAAATGTTACAGAGTGCGTTGGAGGCTCTCGGACAATTACTTACAATGATCTGAGCTCGCGCTACCATACACATTGTGACCCAAGACTCAACGCTTCTCAAGCACTTGAACTTGCCTTTATTATCGCGGGTCGCCTCAGGAAAAGAAGGCTGGGACCTAAGTTCAGGTTCTAGAAACCATCTTACTATCCTTTCCCTACTATTCACAGCGAGTGTCTGTGTGAAGGTATAAGCATAGTATGGCAAGATCCAATTTTATAGTAATATGTTCCGACTGTTAGTATATTGTATAAATGTATAATATATGTTAAGAGAGGACCTGTTGATGCTTAAAGTTTGTATATATAACATCTCTGAGGTAACTTATTCCTAAGTGAAGTGAACTGACTCTCTTTCGAATATGGGTCGCCTTTTCTTTTCTTTTTCTAGTTTGAATAACGAAGGCACTACTTTGGTTGTAGTCAGATTAAACCAATAAAACCAATACGTTGTCTCTTTTCTTTTTTTTCCACCCGGTATAACCTATGGGACCATCTAGTGGCGGATTAAAAAATTTCAATAAGGAGATTCAAAATATATATGAAGTAAATACACAAAGAACTTTAGGGAATTATACCATTTGCTGAGTGTTATTATTTCTGGACAGTAGAAGAAGTTGGAGAGGAATATCCATAGCAATTGTGGAATGTGCTTTGATTCTTCACACAAGTCTTCTGGAACATTTTTTGTTGTTTTAAAAGCAGTGTAGGCCATTTCTCTAATTTTATATTTATATTATTTTGTTCAAGGAATGATAAATAAAGGTGAGACTTACTTTTGAGGTGTCTAACTTACCTACCCCAAATATTACTCCGTCCGTCTTATATTAGTTGATTATTTTTTCTTTTTACACGCATGCTAAGAAATCATAAATAAAAAGGTGATCTTACTAATTCACCCTTAAGAAACTTTTTTGAAACTTTATAAACATGTATGAGCATTTTCAAAAAGAATTAATCGTAAAGGTAATTTGGGAAAAAAATTTAATTAATGTTTTGCTTATTTATTATGATGGTCAAGTAATATTAGACAACTATTTTTAGTATACTAATCAACTAATATGGATGGGGTAGTAATATTAATATTAGTATTCTCTCAAGTCTCAAGGATCGAGGTCTTCTTTGGCTATGAAAGACTTATGGAAGAGATGGAGACCCCTCTAATAATTGCCATTTTTATGTGCCTTTTTTTAGTCGGTCTAAAAGAGAATGTAATTCTTTTTATAAATAGAAATATTTTAATTTTAAAATTCTTTTTTGCTTTTCATAAAGTTATTTATAGATATGTAAATATATAAAGTTTATTTTAAATTAAAAATCTCAAAGTATTTCTAGTTTTTTAAAAAAAATTATGTCAATATAAACGATTTCACATGAATTAAAACAAATGGATCTTTATTTTGTAATGTAGCTTCACAATCTTATCCTTATAACCAAATAGCACACGTGATCGCTGCAGACTCTGCTGGCACGTGACCTATGCTACTTTAGAGTTTAGAGTTGCAGCCTATCAGGAGATCGTGAATGACTTGCCATATGTTCCTTTCTGGCCAAACAAACGCACACAATTTCTTGAATTTATAAGTAAATTTATTCAGAGACATAAATTATGTCATATTTCATTAAATATTTAGACACATAATAAAGTGTTTTTTCGTATAAATTTTAAAAAGGTTTTTGTTTTGTTTTTGAACATCTATTATATAAATAGATTAATTATATAAAATATGATACTTCTTTTAATTAGATACATCAACTTCATTGAAATATAATTGAGATTTTATGGCTAGTTATGAAATAAAATGCTCTTTTCATTCCGTTTTATTTTGCACCCTTTGACTTGGCATGATATTTAAGAAAAAAGGAAGACTTTTGAAACTTGTGGTCCAAAATAATCCTTGAACATTGTGTGGTTATAAATCATTTCATTAAGGGTAAAAGAAGAATTTCAAAGTTAAATTTTTTCTAATTATAAAAATATAACATTCTTTATTAGACGGACTAAAAAATAAAGTATGTCACATAAAATAAAATGGAGGGAGTAGTCTATTTTAAATGATTAACTTCTCTAAGCAATGAGTGTTCGAAAATATGCGCAAGAAAATCAAAATTTGAGCACTAAATATTTAACAAAAGCATTTTATCATATGATTTAAGTGCTCATTGTAATTTCAGTATCTAAATAAAATTTATTAACAAATTTTGAAAGGCCGTTAGTTTATTACACCACTAATAATACAAGATATATGATTTTCATAATTCAAATAATATGTATTTATTTTAGTTTTAACTATTACGGTTCATTTAAATAATATGATGCAAAACACTCGATATTTATAAATATTTATCCCTCTTTACTATTAAAAATATTCGAAAATAATCCTTTATTATATTTTAGAATCAGTAATAGTACTGTTATTAGTAGTTCAATTTGTATTTATTTTCATTCGAACGGATAATGATTGTGAAAATAGCTGGCGATATTACCAAACCACAGAAAGGGGCTGTCACAAAAGTTGCCTCAGTTGACTGAAAAGCCCTTACAAAAAATTAAAAAGAACAAGAAAAATATTGTTTTTGATAATAACAACAATTGTTCAAAGCAAGATCATGCCTCACCTACCTATGAATAGTAAAATAATGATTTAAATAAGATTGAACTCATAGTTAAATGTAATTTGAACTTGAAACGTCTTAATTATAACACTAATTAATCTCTCCAACCACTTGTTATCCGATGATGTTTGATATAGAGAACCCTTACAAATGTACAATTATTAAGTTAGTCATTTTTTTCTTCAAGACATTTAATTCAAGATAAATAGTATACTTTTTATATTTTAAAAGTGAGTAATTTTTGTAAGCGTATCCAAGCTAAAAACACACTCATTTTGGAATAGAGGAAATATCTTTGTTACTCATAATCGATAACAATTTTAATCAAGATAAATTATTTATGCTATATTTGCACAATTATTAGTTTTTATTAATGCTACTTTTTTAATCCCTTATTATCTCTTTATTTAAAACTATACCAAACTTTTCTAAAACCAAACCAGACCTCTCTTTTTCCCACATAGGAAAAGATTAGAAGGAAGCTCTTTTTTCATAATTTATACAAACACTAATTATATTATTATGGATCATATTATTTTATTATTACAGTCCTATAGACATTGCATTTTACACATTTTTTAAAACTTAAAAAGCAAAAGGCATATACAGTCATACAAAACGACAACCACCCACCCCCACCCCCCCCACAACCATTCCTCCAAATTGTGCAGTACTTTGTACATACGTAGACTCGTCCACACCCAATCCCATCCATCTCTCCTTTATCTCCCACTTCATTGTTCCCCTCTATCAAACGAGTGTCGAACATGCAGATTTAGTAGGGTCCCACATAGCTGGAAGCAAGAACCTACGCCCATTAACCCCATGTGCATTATAGCTAGCACCCGTACTCCTATCAACCAGTACTTGACCCGGATAACCCGGGTATGAACCCGACCCAAACATTCCGGTGCAAGCCGAAACAGCCTCCAACGGCGCCGTAGCTGGACCCTGAAAGTATCCGTTGTTAAACGGGTTCGTTACGGTTCCCGCCAAAACAGTGGCCACGTTGATGATCATACCATCGACACCGACGTCGCCGTTAGGCGCCACCAGAGGCGGCGTTTGTGGGCCGTAGATCGGCTGATGAAACGGCCAAGCACACTGACCCGCACACTGAGTTACCGAGTTACCGACCCAAGCGTAAGCGAACCGGATTTTGCCCCGAGTTGACCCGTGGGTCCCACACCTGCTCATACAAAATCCTTCGACAAATACATCCTTCGCCGTCAGCACCAAGTTCACCGACCTACCAATACGACCACCCTTCGAAGCCAAATACACAATATGGGAATTCTTCAGTGATTTCCCTAAGGAGCAGTTTTCATCGAGGATTTGTTTTCCTAATATGAGGGTGGATGCCCCAGTTTTGTATTTCTCAGTTGTTTTCCACCAGGAAGCAGCTGATGGATTTGGGGCTTTTGGGGAATTCAAAGATTGAAGAAAATCAACGATTATGGACCGTTGGATAGGGGTAAACTTGCCGTACCAGATGAGATTAACGGTAACGGTACCTTTCAGAAGAGCACCGTTGTGATATTTGAGAACAAGGGGTTGTTCCTGAACCAGAGCAGCGATGGAAGCTCCAAAGAAAGAAGAAGAACACAATAGGAACAATAGGATTGAAGAAACAGTGGCAGAACTGTAATTCAAAGCCATATTGGAGGACTATAAAGTATTTTAATTCAAGCGTATTGAACAAGGGAGAAAAAGGAGAAGGACTGAGTAAAATAGAAGGAAAGTAGTGGCATTTATAGTAGGGCTAAAGAGTTGGGGGGGAAGAAGAGGAGATGTCAACATCAAGATTTGCCACGTGGAATATAGTAATAGGGGGCTGGTGGAGACTAACAATGCCAGGCTGGAAGAGTCAGAGGGTGACGTGGTGGTCTACATTGAAGACCTATGTAGGAGAGTTTAAGCAAAGGCAGAGAAAGGGCATGGTGTGGAGCATGACGTGGAGAAACATGGCACTGCATGCACCGATGTTGACGTGTAAGTAGCCATTTGCCAAATCAATGCTCCTTTTTAAAAAAAATGGCACATAATTTTAAATTGTAAAAAAATTCTTCGTACCATTTGGGTGAATTTTATCAAGGAATAACTAATTATATATGTAAATTATTAATAGGGCATCTCAGGTAAAAATTTCGATACCTTATTTATGAAATATGATTTACTTTTTTAATATGATTGTATAAGAGTTATAAAGTTTTTAGTAGTTTTTTTTTCCACAAATGATGAGGTTTTCATGCTTAATAGAAATATACAACTTAAAAAGTTCAAATTACATGTTTAAGCAAAATTTTAATTTCAAATTGAGTTTTAACGGGATCTTAGTCTTTACGGTATTTCATAATTTGTCATTGTAAATGTTCTCTTTATTTTTACAATAAAATAATTGTCCGATTTTTATGAGTTTACCGATATACATCGCTTCTTTATATTATTGATCCAAATTTAAGTATGATACGCTGATAATGTAAAAACTACAAATTTATGTTGGTTAAAAGATAGTTATATGTAATTTTAATTAACATAAATTGTTCAATAATCTTAAATAAATAATAAATAATATACTATATTAAGTTAAATTATAGTAAGAATATAAAAATTCTCTACACTATTATTGCATAGGGTTAACCTAAATCCTAATGACAAAAAATAGGGAGATTGAAAGCGACAGCACACTAAAATTTGAAATTGTTCAAATTTTGCGAGTGGCTAAAAAAGAAATATTACTTCTCCCAATAGCTAGTCTACTTTAGTTCTCCCATCTAGCTTTTTTCTAAGCCTTTATGAAAGGCATATATATCAGCCAATTTCTTACTTAAAATGTTTTCAAACTTTTTTAAAAAATCTGACGTGTGTGTGTGTGAATATGAAATACTTTTTAGATTTTAGCTAATGATTATATATATTTTGAAGAAAGCAAAGCAAGGGAGGGGACAATGGGGCAGTGAAAGTAATGTGAAAAAGTTCAAAAATGGGCAAATTATACAACAATTCATGGACCACATATATTAGGCTATGGGAGTTGGTAGAGGACCATTTCACTCTGTACACCCAACATTTTTCTAATTTTTCTTAAAGTGAAAAATTATCATTAACAAACAATTTTATACTAATTTTTTGTTTTCTTTTTTTGGTAATTATACTAATTCTATGTTTGTTATGATTGAAAGTGTTTTATCTAATGAAATCATCTTCTAGTTTTATGTTTCTTTAAATTGTAAAAAGATTTATTTTCTTATCAAAACAGAAATATTATACTCAATTTGACTTCATAGTTCATACTTCACACTTCACACACATATTTTAGTCAATATTTAGATTTTATAAAGTATTTAGAGAACACTCTTCTTGATTCTTCACACGATAATTATTCTTTATCCGGAGAAAGCATAGTCAAAATTCGAAGCTTAGATATAAATTAATAATAATTGTCTATCAAAATTATTCTTTCTACCCCCACAAAAGTAGGAGCAAAGTATCAGTATATCCTATCCTTTTCAGTAAGGGCAAAGTATGAGTAGATATTTTAATATAAATATAAGGTTTGGACCAGAATTATTAGATTTACCTAACCTCTAGCTTCGCCCTGCTTTTACCTTACAAAAATACTATTTGTTCTGTCTAAATTTATTTGACACCGTTTGAATTGATACAAAATTTATGATTTTTTTTTAATTGAAATATGATATTCTATTTGAAATAAACTAAAAAGAAAGGAGTGTCACATAAATTAATACAAAGACAATAATGAATATATCTATATAATATTATATTGTTGCAAATCAAGTTGTGAATGATTATGTAGATAATAAATTCCATAATTAAGAAAATAGAGTAGACTATAAATAGGTAGAATCTGATCCAAAACAAAAGATTAGGTGCAAGTTTTTAGAATAATAGAAATTGAGGTTAAATGGTGTGTTGCATTATTTGAGGATGGCATGGCATGGCCCCATTACATCACCAAAGCTGCACTATTTCAGATTCCCAGGCCTTCTCTTCTTTTGTTTGTATGTTCCCCTATTTTCAATACTCTGCGGCGGACTCCAATGAAAGGAAGTGTTCCACTAACTCGTAAAATTATTGTCATATTAATTAAAAGAAATGCAGACTAATGTTACTTACAATAGACTTTTATGATTCTTTAAACAACATGAGAAAGAAAAATATGATAATTAATATAGGATAAAGGGAGAATCAAATAACTATTTTTCAAATTTATTAAGGTATTCGTAATCAATTTTAAATTTTCTGATATAATTAATTCAAACAATTTAATAAAATAAATATTTTTTAAAGAGGTACAAAATCAGCATTAAATTAGTCAAAAAGGGACGAATGGAGTAAAACAAATTCAAGGCTAAGTTGGTGCGCGAAGCTTCCGATGCACATTGGGAAAGCGAGTATTAGTTACTTCATTTTTTTTTAATTGTCATCATAAAATTTTATATTATCTTTTAAAAAAACTAATACTAAAGACAATATGAATAAATAACTTTTTTTTTAAATTAATAAATATTTAGAATACATAACAATTAAAAAGAAACGGGGAATGTATAAAGCATTTTAGAATAGGGAGATATTGGGTAGAGTTGCTAGGAGCAAAATATTTATAGGGGCTCCATACATAACCTTCCTAAATGGTGTTTAATTAAATTCCAAGGCCGAAACTTTTAATTAGCCGAGTCGCCTTTTGTGAACCATACGTCTCAGTACGTATTTTTAGTAATGATTTCATGGGACAACTGGATGCCAATATGTGATTTAGAGATTTGGTTAAAAAAAGTAACTTTAAGTGATGCGATTAAAAGTTGAAAATACTCTCATCGTCTATTTTTTACCCACTAAATTACTTCCTAAAATTGAATTGAATTAACTCGTGTTAAGCAGTGATTGGTGAGTGATTAACACTTGCTTTTTAAAATATGGGACTGATCCAAAAAAGATGTATTAATATCAGTTAGAAATTGTTCAAAGGATTAATAGGATCTCCGCAAACTTTAGGTATCTTGTTTTAAAAATTGACGAAATAAATAAATATTTATTTTTAATATAAGTGATAACTAAAAAGTACTCCCTTTGTCTCAGTCTATATTACTCACTTTCCTTTTTTGTCAATCCCAAAAAAAATAGTATATTTTTATATTTAGTAATTATTTAACTTTAAAATATCTATTTTACCCTTAATGAAATAATTTACAGCACAGAAATATGTATTACTTATTTTAAACCATAAATTTCAAAAGTGTTCATTTGTTTCTTAAACTCCGTGCCAAGTCAAAGTAAGTTTATAAAATAGGAGGTGATTCCCCAAGAAGGTTGGTGCTAGTGATTTGGGAGGCGAAAAGACAGTGGGTTGTTGAGTCTTGAAAGAAGCGACTCTATTGGGTGGAAGGTAAAAGTGACTGCCTGGGGTTTCAAAACGCGCAGTCGAATCAAATATGGGCGGACGGCTGCCGACCATCCCTCTTACATTCCCACTATTCGTTTTCTTTCCCACTCTGTGCTATGACTATACTTAGTGCTTGAAGTTTTAAGTGAAAACAAAGATGAAGTAGTATTTGAGGTGAGAATGTAAGCAGTGTTGTCCTATTCGAATTCATAAAGTTCATATCGCGATAAAAGAATTGAGCTCATTATGTTTAAAATTTGGTAATATGCAATCACCAAATATTATTGTAGAATGATATAACATTTTTATCCTTACCAAAAGATTTCAAGTTCAATATTGCAACACTGAAAAAATCAGAACCTCACACGGCACGAGTTTAATTAATCAAATATTTTTTCTGCGCATCTTTACTTGTCTATTATTGACTTGTAGAGGTAATTTTACTATATTTCAAAGCATTAGTCGGATAATAAATAGTATTTAATAATAATGATAAAATAGACACAAAATAATAAATTATTCATTAATTTTCGAAATAAAATTAAACATTTATATTTAATTTACTGGACAAGTAAAAATAAACGTGAGTATCGAACATAGATCCAAAAAAATCTGAATATTGGTGTAGAGTCAGGTGTGGAGGAAGATGTGTAACGTCGGCCAAAGCCACCACTAGCGTTCGTATTATCAAAATGTGGATGAGTATCAAGGAAGGTACCATACATACATATTGCTTTGAAACTTGAAAGGTTTAGCCCTACCAAATATAATTGTCCAAAATAGTACTCCAATGACAATCATGTCCTTTAAAGTCTTAAAAGGTAGGGCCACTTTTGGAATTTTAGCGGACCTCCTGCCACGTTGTCTCAATTTCCCTGCAAATATTCGCCACTTGGCGTACGCATGCTTGCCCTCTTACATTTAGCCACTCCTATACACTTGCAGCAAAAAGTGAAAGAGAGGACATAGTGAAATTAAGCAAAAAAAAATAAAAATACGTAATAAATAATAAGAGTAATTTTATTATATCACACTTTAAATTAAATAAATGTAATGCTTTGAAAATACATTATTGAGTAATGAATAGTATTTAATAGCAAGAGTAAATTATTAAGAAATAGATAAATTATTGATTGATTTTACAAACTAGACAAATATTATTAGATAACTATTTTTAGTAAAATGAACAAGTATTATTGGACACAGTAGTACTTCTATCCTTTACACTATATTATCTATATTTATAATAAGGGTAAAATTGAAAATAAATAATTAATTATATCTTTATTTTTTAAGATGACAAGCATTATGAAATTTTTATTTTTTGTATGGATGACAAATATTTATTTTTATTTATTCACTTAAAAATTGATGCACTCTTTAAGAAATAATAATATTTATATAAATATTCTATCATAATACTTGTATAAAATAATGTATATTCTTTAACAATTGACGTATTTTACCATTATATACTCCCTTTAAAAGGGACAAATAAAAGTAAAAATTTATTTTTGAAATATTTTTTCCGTCTCATATTAGTTAGTCACTTTTTTTATATATATATTAAAAAATTATAAAAAAGAAGATTATTTTACTAATTCATCCGTTAATTTTTTTTAAAAAAATTTTTATAAATAAATGTAAACACTTTTAAAAAAAATTAATTGTAAATATAATATCAAAAAAAAATTGTTGTAAACAAACAAAATCGAACGGAAGAGTATATATTATTTTCAATATTTAGCACCCCAAGGCCTTTTGTCCCTAATTCAATTTCCAAAATATAAATCATATACTCTGTCTTCCACGACGACACCACCGTACCGTACTCGGTTTAGTACTTAAAATATACGGTTCATAGTTTTCTCTAAACATGAATTGATTTAACTTAAAGTCGAAAAAAGATAAACTTGAAGAAATTTTACCTGCTGCTACTTAGTATTATTATTATTATGGATAAGACATTTCAATTCACGTGCGAAACTTTTTTATGTTAGCACTATTTGACACAGTTATGTGATCACTATTCCTTCATACTTGAGCCCGTTTGGTCATGAAAACTAAATACAAATTAGAGTTGGAGTTGTGTTTGGACATTAATATAAATTAGAGTTATATTTTTTATTTTTTGTGAAAAAAGTGAAAATAAAATTTTCTTGTTTTTCAAATTCTGCAATTCAACTTTAAGTTTAATTTTGATTTTTTTTAAATTTTATGGCCAAATACCATTTTCGAAATTCAACTCCGATAAAAAATAAAAAAAAATTATGATCAAACGCTCACTTATTTTCAAATTTATTGTCAAAACATTAGTCACACAAAAAAGTGTTATTGACGGATAATTTTATAACTAAATAATAAAATCTATTGTTAATTTTATTAAATGAAGAATTAGTAATAATTTCTTAAATTATTCTATTAGCTATGAATTACTTAATAATAAATTAACAATGAAATTCGTAACTACTTGATCGAATTTAAATTTAGATTTCTTTCTTCTTTATACTAATATTTAAAAAGTAAATCAATAAAACGATGTTCTTTTACAGGGTAAAGAGTGCCTCGGAAATTAAAAAATTATAGAAAATGACAAAAAGATAGTGGAATCAGGTCAGAATGTTATCATATCTTGGTCACAGTCGTCATTATAAAAAACTTCATCAAGTTGTTCTGAAAGGAAATTAAATTATACGAGTAACATTTAATTTGGACTTTAGCATAAAGTAGTTTGGTCCAGAGATTATTATTTTTTCCAATTAAGAGTGGAAGAAGCCTACTAACTCTAAGTTTATGAGTGGTGAACAGTTGGGTTCATCTATTCATTTACAGCTAATAAAAACCTTCAATGCAGATATTTTTATTCTTAATTTGGTCAACTTAAGAGTTGCCAAATTGCAGCTATATATACCCTACTGATTATTCAAATTACAAACTAGTCCATATTTTGATTAACATATTATTATCCTCCTTAATTAGCTTCTATTCCCTCCGTTCTATTGTCACTCTTGCTTTAATTTTTTCACGTTGGTTAATAAAATAATAAATTTAAGATATAATTTATTAAGTTATACCAATTTAATAAAAGTAAAGTGATTTTTTTCTTAAATATCGTTCATACTTCTTTAATGTAAAATGTGTGGTTGAAAATAATTGTCCACTATAATCTATTCTCTCCGTTCACTTTTATTCGTCTACTATTTCAAAAATAATTTTTTACTTTTACTTGTCACTTTTAACATATCAATAAAAGATAACTATTTTATTTTCATGTTTTACCATTAGCATTAATTACTTATGCTTCAAATTATTTTTTTAAATCTAATATTAAACACTAATTAATAGGGGTAATGTGATAAACTAGTCATGTTAATTATTGTCTTTTTAATAAGCAACAAAAATCTAAATGTGACAAGTAAAAATATATAGAGGCAGTATAATTTTGAAAAGTGACAATTATTTTGGAATAACTTTTTAGGACTAAAAGGACAATTGAAATGGGACAGATGGAGTAATTAGTAGATACTTACTACTCCCTCCGTCTAATTTTACTTGTCATATTTTATTTTATGAAAGTTAATTTGACTAAATTTTAAAGTTAAATTGAAGTAGATTAATTTTATATTTAAAATTTAGATTTTCAAAAATTATATAAAAATGCTATAAATTGCAATCTTTCTCATATTAATATGATGAAAAAATACATCTTGAAATATTGATCAAAGTTTATATAATTTAACCTCGAGAAGCGAAACAGTCAAAAGTCAGAAGTAAAAGTGGACAGAGGGAGTACTAATTACTAGTGCCAATTATGCTCCTCTGCTAATTAATCACTTCAAAAGCATGCAATGATCCATGAACAATGACACTATCAGTCATCAGTCCCATCTAATTAAATGTTTGGTGACAAGTAGGAGCATGATTAAAGCTAGTATTATTAATTTAAGTCGACACCATAATTAATCTTTATCCATAACTTAATTGCCACCTATCTTAGTTACATGTATCACATAGAGGTCAAGTCTCTAATTAGGAGATCAACAAGAAAACAACTCACTCTTAATGACTAAAATTAGTTTAATGGAATTCTTTTAAAACTTTTCAAATCGATCTGTTCTGTCGGTTGTCAGTGCCATTGAATTAAGAAATTATCAATCCCTAATTGTGAAGATTAAGGTGTAGTTTGGCCATGAAAACCAAAAAAAAAATAACTTTTTTAAAATTTTCAAAGTTAGAGTTGGAGTTATATTTGGCCATAACATTTGCAATAATTATCTAGATCTTAAATATATATTTTAAAAAAACATAAAATATGATTTAAAAATAAAATATAATTTAAATGGGATTATTTTATGAAACTAAAAAATTTCGGATTTTTTCAAAAAAAAAAACAAAATTAAAAAGTGAAAAAAGTGAATTGAAAAAAAATGAAAAAACCCTTCCAAATACAACTCCGAAATTGTATTTGAAATTTTTGTGACCAAACACTATTTCCGGAAAAAAGTGAAAAATTCTCATGCCGAAACGCCTACCAAGTAAGATTTGAGTGGTGTTACTCTATTACGTTTATGTGATGTGATTTTAACGTGGGTGAAGTTAAAAAATCTAATCTTATATACTAGTACTCCTACAATATAAGTAATAGTTGAAGAAATTATTCAAGTACTAACTAACTGAGAAATTAGTTTTGAAAAAAAATATTAAACTGACTTATAGGTGTGTTTTGTGTGAAGGAAAATATTTTTCTAGAAAAAACTAGCGTTCATAACTTCACTTTTGATGTTTGGCTTGTCCATTATATATAACATAGGCAAATAATATAATGGTGGGGTGGGGGTAGCGGTTAGGTGTTTGGACTTTGGATAGTTTGAAATTTTGCTAATTTATTTTGGAAAAATTACATAAAAGTACATGTGACAATCTTACATTGTAAAATATGGCCAACTTTTTAAGCTCTTACAAAAAAGGGCCTAATGTCTATAGAAAAAAAAAGTTATTTTACATCCTTAGCCAAATTTTACTCTCTCACACACACACAATCCAATCTTTATAATTGTTTATATTGCTACAATTTATGAACATTTATGGGAATATGGGTGTATAAAGTTCGTAGACCAAGCATATAACAAATTTAAATTACAATTTCACAGCTATAGCATGAATATTTTGGATATTCAGCCAATATTGAAGCTCCAAGCTTCAAAATTTGAAAATTAAATTTTCGTAAATAAGTTTTGCTTCGAGTGGGTATGATTGCAAAATATTGGTTATGTATTGAGGAGCATAAATGTAAAATTTTGGATGATTTGGTGTAATTTTTAGGTGTTTTTGGATGAATTTGGTGCTTGAATTCAAGAAAAAATATGAAGTACGTTTTGTTGTATATATTTGTATATTGGATTGTATATTGTTGTATATACAATACAGTTTTTTTTATTTCAGTGATTTTCTTCTTTCTCTCCATACTATACGCACTTATACAATGTAGATACATTGTTTAAACATTATATATACATAATTATACAAAGTATTTACATTGTATAAGTTTGTATAGATTGGGGAGAAAGAAGCAAATCACCAAAATAAAAGGACTGTATTGTATATACAACAATATACAGTGTTATACAAAAAAGTTACTTTACACTTATGACCAAATTCAAATTTGACCATAAATGTAATATACTTTTTTGACCACAAAATTGCAATGTATATTTACTAAGTGTACTTTTTTGAAATTATCCCATTTATTTTTCCTAGTTAGCTACTCCCACCAACAAGAATGTCATTTTCTTGATTTTTAAATAACATGCTTTTCAAGAAAAATATTTTTAAAAAACATACCGACCAAAAATGAGAAAATTGAAAATATTTTTCTTTATACCAAAAAAGTATTCTCCCCCGTAACACACTAGTAGTATAATCTTTGGTTCTTTTGCGTGTTATTTAAGGTTTTAACATGCTCATTAGAAGAAAACATAATAATTATAAGGGGTATTTTTATGAAATTACCCCCATCTCTTCCTTTTCTTGTCACACACCCTTATCTCTTCTTTAAATGAGTGACTAATGTGCATTTTAGAGTAATTTGGACCAATTTTTTTAGGTAAAATGACTAGATAAAAAGGACAGTATCACGAGTAATTCAACTGGTGCCAAAGGAAAAAGAATTCCCCCCCTAGTAATTCACTTTTACCATTTCACATGGCTCCCTATTAAAATTAAAACAAGGATAATAAAGACAGGAGAATTAACACTAGAAAGCTGCATGAAATGTGTAGATACAATGAGTCCAATCATTTTTTTGGATGGTATAATGTTTAATCAAAAAGCCCCACATATAAAGATTTTAGATGTGTACCAAGAAGCATCAAATGAATTTGTATCCAATAGGTCAATGGACAACAACAACCAATAATGGAGTTTGAGGGGTCTACCTTTAAATTCGCGGTTTGACACTCTAAATTCTGAATTCGATTGAACTCAATAGCTTTAATTTAAAATTTATATATAATAAAAAATTAATCAAAAATATCTAAATATTAAATTTTAAACTCAATTATCTGCATCTAAAGTTGCTACTTTAAAATTATAAGCTTTTAAAATTCAAATTTTAAATTCGAATATGTAATTAATTTCTTTTTAAAAAGCATAAACCAACCTTTACTTTCTCAATAGACCATATTCCACGGCCTCCACACACATAATAACAATAAAACAAATCAATATATCTTCTTATTTTTTTCGTATCTTTTGGCAAAATGTTTGATTTGAAGGACACATTGATTTTTGTTCTTTTTTTTCTTTCTAGCTTTCGATTTATTTTTTCATAATGATGTAGGGCGCAGATTTGACTCGTTTTAAATTTATCTTGGAACTATGCGAATAGTCAGAGTTAGCCCTACCAATTAGGTATATTTCTTCACCAATCTTTACGGCATAAAAGTACGGTCTTTTTTTATTTTATTTTCTTTGTTTCATATTACTTCATCTTTGTTTACTTGAAACACTCTTTTAAAAAATATTAATTATATGCGTATTTTAATAAATTAACCTTATTAGTAATATTTTAAAACTCTAAATTTTACTACTACTATTTTATACAGTTATTTGATACTAAAGGTAGTATGAAAATAAATAATAAAACTATCTTGATTTGTGAAAATTCACAAATAAACTGAAACATCTATTTATAGTATAGAAGTCAAGTAAAATGAAACGATGGAAGTAGTAACCTAATTCTATTAATGGATATTTGAAACTCTAAATTTGATTATTATTGTTATTACTTCATTTAGTTATTTAATACTAAGAATAGAATAGAGAAAAAATAATAAAACTATTTTAATTTGGTATAATAAATAAGTAAAAAGAAATATTCTGATATCTGGCTAAGTAAAATGATACCGAAGAGAGGAAGTACAAAGACTTCAAGTTTATGCACATTTCTCTTTCGCAGTTGAGGCATTTTGATCAAATTGAAGCTGGCAAAAATAGTTGTTTTAGGCTGTGCATATATGTAGAAAGCTTATTTAGTTCTACAAGCTATTTTGCTATATTTGACCTTAATATAAATTTTATATATTCCTAAAGTGTTTTAAGCATATAAATAACTTAACAAAAAGAATATATAGTTGGTGATATAATATATATCGTCCCTGATCATAACCAGCTTGTCTATTAGTAATTTGTTAAACAAAAACATTGGAATAATATAACCAACGTAACAGCCAAATTAGGATAAGGTTGGCTTTGGACTAGACCTTTTCATATAGTGTAAACTTTTAAAGTTGTGAATCCATCTGAAAATTTCAATTGCTGTTCATCTTTAATGCATAAGTTGCAACTAATCGAAATTATATAAATGATAACTCAATTTTTACTTTATTATAACAAAAAAAGTCACTCGTTTTTATTTAGATACGTATAACAGAAAGTCACTAAATAGTTTTTTTTAAAGATTCAATATAATCAACTTTACCTTAATATCTTTTGCTCGTTAAGACATATTCACTCTGCTTTATATTACTTACCCTTTGTTAACCTAAATAATTTTACTAAATGGTAGATGAGTTAGATTATTCAATAAATGTAGCTGAGACAGTACATGTAACATGACCCTTCACAAGCTTGCTTGTGAACTACTACTAGTACTGTAATAAGTGATGTTAATAATGATGAAAAGGAAGCCACACGTGTGAATATGACGTATCACAAAATTTGAGATATGTTATTGTCGTTTCCTCTCCTTGCCTCAAATTCAGATATTTGTACAATGGTTAAAACATAAATTTAGATTTTCTTTTTTCTTATCAAATGTAAAATGGATATATATATTATATTTGACCATCCATATTCAAAATTCATGAATTACACATGCTATCTCTGAACAAATTAAAATATCGAGAGAGAAAATAAGAATAATAATTAGCAATAAAATAAAAAATCCATACATAACAAAATCAAGTTAACTTGTACTCGTTTATTCCGAGATACAACAGGCTAATATTTTGGGGTGTTTGATATTCGTTTTTGGAGTCGATTATGCAGCGGAAAGTCACTTTGAAGTAAAATAATCTCTATATAATTATATACTAGAGTACTAATTGAAGTATTAATATGACATACTCCTCAAAAACATACCTCTCAAATTTTAAATGAAGAAATTAATTAATTAATTAAATAACTCATGGCTTCAAGTTGTGCATATTTCGATATCAAAGTCGAGGCATATATTATTCAGTCGAGAATAAGAATTCTTTGCAATTTAATCATTTATTACTTTCTTTTCCACATAAATATTTTTCACATACAAATATTTAATATTGTATTTAATATTATTAGTGGTCCAAGGATCAGGGGTTGGTGTGGCCTAGATCTAGTCACTATTATAGGTTCTTTGAATCTGGCCTGTAACAGGTAATACAGATATATCTGAAAATTGTACTGGATAATACATAGATATCTATTCACCATAGTAGTAAAATCTCAACAAGGACACACAGTTATAATGCCTAAAGTGGCAAAATTTCTTCCTGCAACAATATCTTGTTAAGTAAAAATAACCAGTCAAGTTCCATCACAAACCAAAAATGTAAAGTATTTTCTGCACGTAAGTAATCAATTGACCCGATGTATTTTCCCTTTTGTCCTGGTGGAGTTAGATGAATCAATTTAATGTTACTTGTTGGAGTAGTGTACATGACCCTAATCACAATCTTACCTGTAAATTTTAAGTGATCATAAAAACGAGGAAGGAATGAAGCCACACGTTTTAAAATGGCTAAACTACCAAAAGAGACATACCTCCTTATTATATTTACTAACTCTCCCACTACTTTATTTTAATTACTTAATATACCACATTTAAACACATTGATACATCGCTCCAGGTCGTGATACATCGCTTCACCTCGTGATACATCGCCCCGATGTATCAAAGGTAACTATCCAGAGGTGAGGCGATGTATCACGCCTTGAGGCGATGTATCACGCCTTGAGGCGATGTATCAGAGCGAAGTGAGGTGGGAAAAAGAGTAATTAGCTCTCAAAGATGTGTGTTCTATGTTAACCCGATCAATTCGTTCAAGTTTAACCCGTTCATTTATAAATTCAGTTTATCTAAAAATCTCGTTCATTTGGGTTAAGTATGTAGTTACATGAAAATCTTGTAATTTTGATGTATATGTTGTGTATAGGTGTGTATATTTATATGTATAGTGTATGTATATTTAACACAAAATATACACTATTTATATATTTTATAAAGAGGAACTTTTATAAACAACAACTGATAGAAAGTTAATCAGACATTCATAGCTATACTTTGTCTAATTACAATTCGTGGTAATATTTTCAATAACAATTGTATCATCTCGACATACAAATACAAACAAAGTTGAGTTATAATCTCGGCATACAAATACAAATCGTTGTATATTTTGTGAAATCTCTAAATCTCGGCATACAAATACAATTCATATTGTATATTTTGCGGAATGTCGACATACAAATACAAATTCGTATTGTATATTTTGTGGAAGCTCGGTATACAAATATAAATTGTTGCTATATACAAATCCGTATTGTACATAACAATAATTTTACACCCTATGTTGCGAAATGTAATTGAAATAACTGTTGCTGTATAGCGTAATTGGGCATGAATGTTTGCCATGTTATGTGATTTTTCTTTATATAAACTAGATAATCCAAGGATATTGAGGTATAGTTTTCCATGCTTAGAGCGCTTCTTGATCCAACTCATCTTACCACAACTAACTTTTGGGTAGGGTTGGTTTGCTTCAACCTATTTTGTCCCACCCAAATTCAATTCAAACCGTTTATTTGCCACCATTATATATTAGAAATCTTAGACAGATCATTATCTTTCTATTCAACAAAAAAAAACTACTATATCTTTAATAGAAATTAAAAGCTTTTAATGATATAATTACCACAAAAGAAAAGAAAAGAAAAGAAAAAAGCAGCAGCCGATTTGTATACGGCGTAGACTTGCAAGTTGCAGTGAGAGAATAATGTTGGTAAGTCCTTTTGAAAAGGATGCAAAATTTGTCAGCAAATGCCTAATTCATGGTTAGCAGGCCTACCATCCTTTAATGTTTTTGTTACATTTGAACCAAATAACTTCATATTAAACAAAGTACTGCAGTTGTTATGACGTTATTTTCAAACTTATAATTTTGCACATACTAATAAAGTTGTTGACTATATGATAATGCTACTTAAAAATGATTCGTTAATACTAACCACGTCACTCTCTGACCGACGTCCTCTGCTAAATACTAATTAATTGAAACACTTATTATTACTAATTATTTTATTTCATGACTCAAGAATTATTATGGTGATAAATATATGAAAAGGACAAGAAAGGGTGACTTAAAATCAAGATTGGAACAAGTTCCTGCCAAGAGCTAATCATGAATTCCACAATATTAAGACTTAATTTAGCTATCTAGAGTATGTAATATGATTGGTAGATGACATAATATTAATGTTTGTCCTCAGAATTATTGTTTTTCTTAAGTCATTTGATTCGAATATTAATGTTTCATTGAAATGGAATTATATGTGTGTTAGAATCGTATCAATAGGATAAGGTTGCATGCATCACAAAATAATAATTGATGAAGAAAAAAAAAGTTATTTATAAGTTAGGCACCATCTTCTTGAAATTTGAAGAAAAGAAAAAAAATATTTATTTATATGTTAGGCACCATGCACCTTCATGCAATATTTCTATATAGTGTTAGTCAAGAATTATGTTTCTCTATAATAATTAGTTCTCAAAAAGTCATAATTCAGTTGGTATATATCTATATATCATATGCTGGACGATGGAAACTACCACCACGAATCAAGAACACATAGTTTCCCTAAGATCATTTATTTCTTTTACCATAGTCGATAATATAAACACATGTCATAAACACAAACCCCTCTATTAGAGAATTATATGAAGTGTTACCGTGGCAAAATATTAGAGTAGAAGGTTAGTAGGTAGTGGAGTGTTGGTTTGCTTTTTAAAGATTTAGGCTTATTGGTGTTTGTCGTTCTACTAACCATAGTCTTGTAGTTCTTGCTTTTAATATCTATCATCATCGATCTGTTGTTCATTGTGTTTTAGTTATCACACAATTCTGTTGTTGTTTTTGTTCATTTCTTGTAAACTTTGCACTGCTTCCCTTAATAGTTGCTATGTTTTCTTCTTCTTTGTACTTGGATTTGCTGCACTTGAGCCGAGGGTCTTCCGAAAATAACCTATCTACCTTGATGAGGTAGTGGTAAGGTTTGTGTACACTCTACCCTTCCCTGACCTCATTGGTGCATGGGATTTCACTGGGTATGTTGTTGTAATTGTTGTTACAGTGGAAAAATGTTGTAATGTATGCTTGCTTTTCTCTGTTTTTGCTTCAATTCTTAAAAAGATTCTTTTGACAAAAATACACAGCAAAATGCATAAAGTAAGATCTACTCAAATCATTTGAAGACAAAGAAAAGACCTAACAACAAACAAGTATCCATAAGATACTAACCTAATCCCTTGTAATTAAGACTTTTCAATCTTTTTTCTGTTATATAAATGTTGTTCACGAATCAGTTTTTGATAAATATGAAGATTCTTAACCCCGTGATTTAACTCTTCATTTATTTATTTTTGCTTATTACCTTTTTATACTTATAATTATTGAGATTTTAATCACCCGCGCGCCGTGACCAATTAATTACAAACTGCTTCGTTCATCCCTTTTGTTACACTGCTTGGTTAGATTCTAACTGCTTCGATATATTCTAATTAAAATTGATTGGTGCAAATAATAAGTACTTTAGTAAGTTATAAGAAAATATATTCCATCATTAGTCAGTCTCGTGACAAATTAAGTAAAATAATTTAATAGTGACATTTGCTCCCCCAACAATCTCCCCTCGAACTAGTTATTAATTCAACATGGAATATTACCACGATCCAGGGGTTTCCTCTTTAAACTAAATTCCACGTGGTACAACACACAATCCAGGGAGTCAATATCTGAAATTCAATTGTGTGTCACCCACGTTAACGAACATTTGTTGCCATGAAGCCCATATCTAGCTGCTTCTTCAGTGCGTGTATTTTAAAGTTATTTTTGTCACGGTAAAAATAGTAAACTGAGCCCCACTCCCTTTTCATACTCACCTCGTTGAACATTGACTCTGATAACAGTTATTAGGCGAAACTACCCAAAAATAATCTTTAACATAGTGTATATAGACTACCCCTTATGTATTTCTAAATTCTAACTAATATTGTGTGTATATACACACACAACTATTCAATTATATATATATATATAATTCAAGTCAAAAATAGTGAATTTGAATATATAGGCTAGCTATATTCATATTGATCTGTCACTGATCATGACAACCTTGTCTATATAGAAGGTATAGATCAATAAATGTTACTTGCTGGAGTATAGAATGATCCTTCACCAGCTTAACTGTAACCTAATTAAGTTATCCTAATAATGGTGATAACGAAGTCACACGTGTGAAAATGACATATATAAATTAATCTTTCGTCTAACCTTAAATTCATGAACAATTTCTACTTAGGCTAACATTAATATAATTGGGAGGCCTTTTGAACTTTGAAATAGACCCTCCAAAAATACCAAAACAAACTTATGGGTCGACCTCGACCTAGTCATTAATATACATATGTCATGGAGAAAAGCCTCAAAGTTTGAAAAGTTCTTGCGTAATTCAATTGTACTATATACAAAATGTACTAGAAACATTTTAGAAGAAGAACGTCCAAAAAGTAGAAAAAGAAAAAGAAAAAAACCCGATTCCTCCTGATCACCATTGATTTCAAGTCGCAGTCTGAAACAATAGATTCGAAAAAAAGGAAAAATAGAAGTTACAAAAATGCTATGCATAAATCAGATCATGTAATTTATTATGATTTAGTGATAAATTGATGCAAAAATATGTGTTAGTTGTCCATGATTAAGTATGTAAATTTCTTTATGTGAAAAACACATGTTATTAATATTACTTATTAATGCATGTAGTAGGTGCTTTCAAACTATAGAAGGGAAATGAGCTTTTTCAATAAAGGCCTTATTCTTGGTTAGTAGGGACCAGTTCCCTTCATTATTTTGGTCATTGGAATGTATGTCACCCAATCCAAATACTCGCTCAGTTCATTTTTATTTGTCTAGTATACTAAAAATAAATATTCAACAATATTTGTCCAGTTTGAAAAATCAATGGATTATTTACCATCTTGTGTCCATTTTACCCTTGCTATTAAATACTATTCATTATTCAATGCGTCTTCTAAAATATTAAATTTATTATATTCAAATGGTGATATAGTAAAATTACCCCTATTATTTATTGTTTCTTAAGATGTGTGTCAAGTTAATAGTGGACAAGTAAAGATGGACGCAGTGGCGTATGCAGAATTTTTCGTAAGCGGTGTGGACATTCAAAGAAGAAAACATATCAAACAAATTAGAGGGAATAATAAATAATTTTTTAACATTAGAATTTTAAATTTAGCTCGACGAAATAATTTAATGTGTAACATCTATCCAAATATGAAACTTGATTGATTGGTTTTGTTTGATCTTTGGAGGGGCAGAGTATGGGAGTTCGAATCTAGCAGAGAGTTATTTTATATCAATTAAATGCTTAAATTTTGGAAAAAATAAAACAAAATCTGCGGCCAAGGAGGTTTGAACTCGCGGCGGAAGCAGCCTAGGTCACGCAGTTAACGAGCGAGGCATGAAACACTTTGTATTAACTATTGTTATTTTATTTTATATGTATATATATTCTGAGTTTTCAGATTATATAAATATAATTATATAGACTAAATATTCGACGAAGTGATGTCGGGTGACACCCCTTGTCATAAGGTATATCCGCCCCTGTATGGATGGATGGAGTACAATAAACAACTACAACTATCCTGTTGTTTTCACACTATTGCACATAAAGTTGTTGTGATTGTGGCTAAGCTACTTCCATAGCTGGCAAGTAATACTACAATTTTAATCATAACTCAAATATATCGTGAAAACAAATTACTAAATATATAAGCACTTCGCAAAAAGTCCTTTAATTTGTTGTCATCGATCTCTTATAATTGTAGGTACGTAGAGATTAGAAGAGACGGTACTGGAGTAAGCGAAAGGAACACAAATAGAATCGTCGATTCTTCAAAATCTAATATGAAGATTGAAGACTATCCTTAAAGTTACTCGATTTAATTATAAATCAATCGTTCATTCAAGACTAAACGGGGCATGCGTCCATCAGCCCATAATAGTTTTTTTTTTCTTTCAGTTTGTTCTTTCTTCCTCCACGTACATTGTTACTGACTCGAATAATATATATAAATGCAAAAATAAATCTAAAATGTACACAAATAATAAAATTATATTTATTCTGAGCCCATTGACTCCAAATTATTAATTTGCCTCAGCTTGTTATTATTGGAATCGTCTCGATTAAAGAGTATATGAGAATGTTTAAAAGGAAAAATTACACGATTTTTTGAAAAAATATACTTCTTTTCTTTCATTGGTTTGATTCTTCCTACCGATACATTATTGTTTTATAAATATTTAACATCCGTGATATCCTAATTTAGGATAAAAAGTCTAACATCGGCAAAATATAAAAAAAATGTTGAGTATATAAGTAAGCATACCTTACATCCTAGTGAAACATTTTGAAACTGTACATGTCTAGATCAGGAGTGAGCAATATCACTAGCGGACTGGGCTGTTAAAACATCATAACACGAAAAATCATATGTGGGATGAAACAAGTCTTATATATGGACAGAATTCTTCCACCAAGCCAATGTGCATTCCACACATATAGAGAGAGATTGTTTAAAACATAAAACTGGAGTTGAGCTTTCGAAGAAAAAGACAGGAAGATAACAAAACATAGTTTGTCTTTCTTCCTTTGGTGAACAAAGTCAACAATTCCCACAGCATTATTATTTTCATTAAATCATTTGATTCATATGTTTCATTGAGAAATTAGGCAACTAAATCGTATGGCTGATTAGGATAAGTTAGCATAGGAAACAAAAAATGGCGTCAAAATACCCATCTTCTCCACGTGATTAATTATTTCTTTGGACCGCTATACTTGTCACTTTCCTTTACACGATCTTAAAAAAAATATTAACTAAAGTGTAATTTGACCAAATTATTCTTATTTATTACTCCTCAATATTTAATATTTCTTTTTTTTGCACTACATTAATATCTCTCTTTATTTAAAGTGACACCTTGATTACACCTAATTACGTCTTGATTTTTTAAATGACAACTATTTTGAACCATATATTTTTAGTAAGGACGATAATTAAAGTGATCGGAGGGAGTAGATTTTTAGGAATATTATGTGTCGGTAAATTATTTTTTTCTATATTACAATTCTTTCTCTATTAGATCAAGCAGATAGAGAAGGTTGAACCAAACGAAAGAGAAAATAAGACTTTCAACAGTACAAAGAAAAGACTAGTCGAAAAAAGAAGTACTAATAAATATTGACCCAATTTTCGAATTAATTAAGACCCTTCAATATTATTCTGATTATATTGATCTAACCTAATCTTTGACTAATTAAGACTAGTCAATTCTTTACATGCATGCAATTCACGAAATCATTTTTGTTTTCTATACAAAATCATATTTTTAACCATAGAGATGCTTGAGTACTCGTGATTCTCTTATATGAAGAACTTAATTATGTCACGATTTAGAAATACTATTGAGATTAATATCAAGCAAACTACAAAATTGCTTAGCATGTGATTAACAAAATCATTTTATGTTAACATGAAAAATTCTAATTAGATTCGTTAATACCTAACCCTAAGTCCTAACCTAGCTACCACTTTTATAAGTTATACTAATGCAATAATTGAGATTCTATTCAACCGTGACAAATTGCAAAACTGCTCAGAATTTTTTTAGTATAATTTTTCCACTCGTGAATTTTAATTTTCGCAAGAATCATATTCGCTGCCCCGTGATGTTTTTATTACTTTTTATGAATACGAGCAATTAATATTTTACTGAGTTACATGAAATATTGTTGTACTTTTATTTTTGTTTTCAATAAAAAAAATTGAAGATAAAGTTTTAAAAATGTAAAGGTGAAGTATCAACCTAACTTCACACCTAGGAAAAAAATTTCCTCTTTATCTAGAAAAATATTTAGGTGAAGTACTATTCTAAAAATTAGTAATTAACTTGGCCGATCAGGGACGGATCTACGGTAGCGGGTGGGGATTCTCCCGCTACCGTAAATTCTATAGTCATGTCGAAAATATTTTTCAGAATATAAATATTTGCAGATGGGAAACTATAGCTAAATGAATAGTTGAATTAGTGGCAAGAAAGGAACCCTTGAAATTCCTTTAGATACTCGACATGTGTTCGAACCCCATTGGAGGTTCTTTTTTCTTAACTGATTTATTTTACTGTGGAACCCACAAGTTTCAAATCCTAGATCCGTGTCTGTGGCTGATAATTAGTGGGACAAGAGAAGTAGTATGTTTGAAAAAAGTAAGAAGATAACAAGAAAATAATTAGAAAGATTATAGAAAATCATTGAATTTGATATTATCTTTTTTCTTAAACAGCTATGACAATTCACACCAAATTAGCTTCACTATTTATCAAGTTTAAATACTTGAGAGTGTTACCGATAAGGGATGTGGTAGAGTGGTTCGAGTTCCTCTGGTGTGGAGTTGCTTTTGTTATGGATCGCTTTACCCCCAAATGTGGAACTTTCTAGCGTGAATTCGAAATTAGTCGAGTTTCAATGCGGATACCGAACATCAGGGAAAATTAAAAAAAAAAGTATTGAAGCATGTTTAATAAAAATCATATAAGTCAGATATTTTTGTCAATTTGCCAGCATGGTTTCTTCTTTGAATTTCAGTTTAATTTGGTTTATCTAAACTTTCTGTAGCTACCATATGAAAAAAATTAGAATAGTTCTATTGGACCTCTGTAATGACCACAATGCTGAGGTACGGCCCATTGTTAGGTGTGTTCATGGGTCAACAACATTAATGGCGAATGTAATAATGGCCCAACTATATG
This sequence comes from Jaltomata sinuosa, assembly GCA_003996215.1. Lineage (NCBI taxonomy): Eukaryota > Viridiplantae > Streptophyta > Magnoliopsida > Solanales > Solanaceae > Jaltomata > Jaltomata sinuosa. The sequence goes on along the minus strand of QJPP01001196.1, from coordinate 189,764 downwards.
GCCCCAGAAGCCCAAATTCACTGGGAGAAGAAAAGCCCAATGAACTTGATTAACGCCTTTTCATGAGAGCAATTTTGAGTGTTCCATTCTTAATGGATAGTTAGTTTGTACAGTTGACTTAATCCAACAGTTTTGTTGCCAAAAGGGTGTCCAGTTTTAATTTATCTTCAAGCTTTCTTGTTTCAAATCTTCCTGATGGATTCTAATTTACTCTATTTCAACGGGAAAATGTTTCCTCCATCTTTACCAAATTAAAAATATCTTTCTTTTGTTTCTCCATCAGTACTTCAGAAACACAAATAGTTTGCATTCCTCTTCCCTCTTATACCCTTATTAATTACTCCCTCCGTCCCATTTTATGTGGGACGGAGGGAGTACTTTCAAATTATCTTCATTTCTTTTTTTTACTGAAAGATTTTAAGAAGTCGGTCAGTACGGTTAACCAATAACCAAAAGTTCAACTCTAACAAGATAACGTGACATTGAACAAATTAAAGTATATTATTATTATTTTGATTTGGTAGTAGTTACGGCTGATGCTATCTAAAAAGCTACAGACATCACATGTCAGTTGGCTAATTGCCAATACCAACAAGGTGAAAGTTTAGATAGTCAATTGATTAAGTTATTAAGATTCCCCATATATTCGATATGTAGATATGTAAAACAAACATATTTTAACATCAAGGTGGTCTGTAGGTAAATTACATTTTTCAATTTGCTTACGTCTTCATATGATTAGACAGGGAAGAAGAAAGTTTCTTGACAACAGAAAGAATCATATAATACGTATATGTTTTGCCTAATTAAGACCCCTAGCTAGTATATATTCAAATTAACAATAGGAAAATCCAGCTTAATTAATTATTTACTCGTGTAAATAAAAGTTGGTTGAAGTACAATTTTGTGTGAATAATAAAAGCATCATGTTTCGTTGTTCTTCGCTAAAACCTATGTGAAAGTCAAGCGAATCTTTTTCTCATTTCAAAAACTCATCTTCAATGCTCTAAGTCAATGCTTCCAAATCCAACAACCATATTTAGCCATTTAATTAAGACACTTGCTGGTTTTTATCAGTTACACAAACATCCCCCATTCCCTCCGTTTCATTTTATTTGATCTCTATACTAAAAACATATATTTCAATTTACATGTCTATTTTTGCAAATCACAAAGAGTTTTGGCTTCAATAAAATGGTGTATCTTTTATTCTACATTTATTTCTGCATATTATTAAAATGTTACTTGTCCTATTAAGTGCTAATCTAAAAAAAAGGCAAGGAGAAAATGCAAATGTCAAACAACTACGCCTTGGATCGAATACGAAGATTCCAGTCACATTAAGAGTTGTTTGGATTTTCTTATAAAAGTAGCTTTTAAGTAGATGTGATTAAAAGTTCAAAATAAGTGCTTATAAATAAACAGATAAGTGTTTAGATAAAGGGTGCTGAAACTGAAAAAAAGTTGTTAATATGTTTGGTAAACAAGTGTTGTTAAGCACTTTTTTTTTTATGGGAGAAAGGGAAAAATGGAGAAGTAGGATGAGAATGAGAGAAAAAGAGTACTTTCATACATTTTAGGGCTGAAAAGTGAGGGTAGTGTTGGAATTAGGGGAAAATATAAGGGATAAAAGGATAAATATATTACTCAAACTTTAAAAAAAATTGAGCTAAAAACAAAAAGTACTTTTAGCTTTTCTTTAATTGCTTTTTTATTTTACCAAACACTTAAAAAAGTTAAAAAAGAAATTAAAAATTGGTTTGATCAAATTTTAATCATATCCAAACAGACTCCAATTAATCTTACCTTTAGACTGGTACTTGGTGTTGGTGGCGGAAAAAAGCTGAGGATTTAATTTCATATTCTAAAGAGGCAAGGCACGAAAGTTTACCAAAGATCAGTTTAGCTTACTAAAAATGTATCTCGAATTCTTCCCATCCCGATAAAGCGAGTCACCCGTAATTCGATAGTTCCATTTTCCGCTGATGCAGGCCGATTGGGATCCCGAGAAGGAACGCTTTTCTAAGCGAAGAAAACGCCTCTCTAAGAAAAAAACTTTTTCTTCTCGACAGGGAAGCCCCATAACATTACACACTACCTCTATCATACATACGACATTACACGAAGCGAGAGTGCATGGTCAACACACACCTAAAGCGCCTACGTTCCGCTTGCAGCCAATACAACCATTTGGCCTGATCGAGCAATCTATGAACAGTTGTCGCCTACATAACCTACCTCCCAGACCAAGGGAAGAAGGTATCAGATCACTTTTATCAATTGTCTTCCTGCCCCTAATTTGGAGAAATTTTAATTAAAGCATTTTCCAAATATATTCTGCAGGTTGGTTTTGTTCCATCTTATTTCAAGCAATATATCATAAAAGAACTACACTTTTTTTTATATGAAGAAAACAAAAACCAACAAGCAATACAAAGCAAGAAATATTACATCATCAAGATTCAAGAAGAAACATAATGTAGTTTCATTAATTCCAAATCTAGGTATGGGATGCTACAATAGATCTAGACCTTGTGGTCCGGTCCTTCCCCGGATCCCGCACATAGTGGGCCCAAGGAATGAAATGCTACTTTGGAAGTGGAGGACAAAATGTCAAAATATCAACATGTGTCTCAAATTCAGCCATGACATTCTCCTTCAAACTAATCCATGCTTCTACTCCATCACCATCTTTTGTGTCCATCAGAATAATTACTTCATAAGCATCGTAGTTTACGTACCTCACACAGAATGGCTTTCCCCAACCAAAGTCAGCTTCATACCAAGGGAATCTGCACCAACTAGGGCACAAATAAACGTCCATCTCGTCTCCTTGGCCAAGTTTGTCTACAACTTTTGTGTGATTGTTAAGAACTAAAGAGGGAATATCATCAACGCTTGCATTACCAATGCCTATAGATGTGTCCCGTATTGTATTTCCTACCAAGTTTACAAAGTCATTCAACTCCTTTCTCGACTGGCTTGCCTCTAGATTAGCAATTCCAAATATCCCACAATTCCCCATAGCATGTTCTAAAGAAAGCGAATTTGATGTTTTCCCCCTTAAATTAATAGGAAATACTAAAGAAGAGTCCCTTGAATGTCCATTTTTGTCGGAAGAAATGGCCACAAGAACCTTCCATATTAACGACATAATGAGCACCACTCTACTAGAATCATGGATTGTATTTTTGAGCTTTGCTATTGCCAAAGCATCAAAGAGAAACCTCCTTGTGACAATCTCATGAGGGCCACCGACGTTGGGAGGTGGTGAAAACTGAGCTACTGATAGCACTCTTGTGGGGAACAAGGACGACAATTGACCAAAACTTGGGAGACAACCTTTTGTTGTCCCTGTTTGGCAAATGCGCGCCCATTCCTTGACAAATGTTGAATAGGTGAAACCATCAGCTATGATGTGTGACATTTGTATCCCCATGACTAATCCTCCACAATTGAATATGTTCACTTGGATTCCAAGTAATGGACATGATGACATATCTGTTGGAAGAAGATGATTCAATATCTCAATCTTGGGTCCTTGGTGGAGAAATTCGGCAAGATCCGCGTTAACTTTGGTTTCAACATACTCGACACCTTCATCATTGCAGTGAATAATATTTGAGTCACTTATAAATCTTCCAGCTAGAGGGTAAAACTTGGTTAAGGTCTGGGCCAAAGATTTTTGGAGCTTATCACATACTACTATTTCAGTAGTGGTTGGCAAGTAGTGTAAGAGTACTGGTACATATAGAGGAGGAGCTAGCTGATCAAACAGTGACAGCTTGAGGGTCCGAAGATGATTAGGGGTAGGAGTTGAAGGCTTCAACATTTTCCTTGTATGGATTTGGATCTCTAACTTGGCCATTAGGATTAGGAACAAAAGAGAAACAAGTCTGAATAGTAATGAAAATGTATGTGTGGACTAGACTTCCTTTGATGAAGTTGTTTGTGAATATCCTCTCTAACTTGGCAGGGCATTAACCTTAGTTTATTGCATATATAATGTGCGAGTTGGCAGCCGGCAGGGCATTACTTTATTGCTTTATAAAGTGCATTATTTGGAACCAATCTATTATTTATATTATATGGCCATTAGGATGACAATTGACGACCAACAAAAGTAAAATAAAATTTGTGCTCAGTCAAATATCACTATATTAATCGAGACAAAACAAGTACAAAGTTATGGTCATCCTCATCGATCTCACATTCATTTTTTTGCATTGGAAAGTTGTACATGTCAAACTGGATTTGTATATTGTTGTATATATCTTTTACTTTTCTTTTCAAATAATCAAAATTATTTTGGTCTGAAACATGACCAAAAAAATTGTTAACTCTATTTTCTAACTATAAATAAATAAAGTTGTTGTAATCATCCTATATAAATATATACTAATTGTAGTACTAATATGACATCTCAAAAACATACCTAGCTCATCCTATGAATGTATGCTTGTTTTGAAGTGTGTCGCTAGCTAAGTTTGAATGTCTAGCTTACGAATCAAGCTAAGTTTAAAAGGCTATCTAAATATTTAACCCATATAAAAGGACCTCAATGCTAAGCTACAGCCCAACTGTTAGCTGTGTTCATGGGTCAACAACATTAACAGAAAACGCAATGGTATAACTTGTAATACTCAATCTAATATAGTATATATATGTTTTTTTCTCTATTGCCAAACGTAACAAAGGCCCTAACTATTTGATTGCTTCTTTCATGGGTCAAGAATATTAACGGAAAACGTAATAAAGGCCCCAACTAGATGGCCCGAGTAGGCCCAGTTCATTGGGCAAAAGAAAAGGGGCCCATTTTCTACCAAATATCCTAGGGGGTATAAATGTGACAAATCATAGACACCTATTTCGACTAATGTTATGAATATGATTTACTTTGGAGTAAAACCAAGTGTATTTAAAGAATCCTATTTTCACTAATTAATTCATAGTTAGAATCAATTAATATATATTAAATTTTAAGCTATTTGTTAAAGTGTTGATTAATTTCTTTTTAAAAGAGTTGAGCAAGTCTAAGAGTAAATATTTTGTCATTAATACGTTTACAAAAAAAATTGCTGACAATTACTCGTATGTACGTCATATCTATAGGTGTGTTTTTGTGTTTTAATTTATAGAGAAGTTCTGATCATACTCTATTGAACTTGAGAATAATCACAAAATTACATGGTTTTCCCATCAAATGAACTGATATTTAATTTTTCTTCCTTTAGCAATAAAAATTTGCTTAGTGGAACATAAATTTTTTAGAAATCGAAATTATATTCGAACATAACTTATGAAATATTATAATAAGAAAATATAAATTTATGTCTAGCTAAAAAAAATTGTCTACTAGCCCATCAACAACTCCTATCTGCACAAGGACACAAATGACCAGTCGGTCGAAACAAAAAAGTAAAGTCAAATTTCTCTGGGGTACTATCTCAATTCCAATAAAATGCAATCGGGTAAAGTATGACTTGGCGATCAGAACATATATGGATAGAACTTATAACGGGGTCTCGAAAAATAAATAATTTCTGCTGGGCCTTTATCCTTTTTTTAGGTTCATTAGGCTTCTTATTAGTTGGAACTTCCAGTTATCTTGGTAGAAATTTGATATCTTTTTTTCCGCCTCAGCAAATCATTTTTTTTCCACAAGGAATCGTGATGTCCTAGCAAATAGCTAAGCGATTAAAAATCTCACTTTCTAGCCAATTCGCCAGCCCTGAAGTCGCTATACATATTCTATACATTAATGATACAATTTCTATACACATCCTACATACAATAATCATACAATTTCTATACACAGCCTATATAGTTTCTATTGAAATCTTATACATAACGTATTATATACAATAATTATGCATTTTCAATACACATCCTATATTATTTTTAATGAAATTTTATACAAATACATATTTTATACAATAATTATATAGTTTCGATATACATCCGATACAGTTTTTATATAAATTTAAAAATGAAATTAAAATGGTCAACTGACCACTTAATTAGATGTCCTTTTTTTCCTTGAATCTAAAGCCAGCTCATACATTTTCCACTCGTCCTTTTGTCGTCTTACTTTAGATATAGACGTAGTGGCTTACGCATAAATCACATAGTCGACAACTTCGTGCCCCTATTCTATAAAAAAAAATGTGATAAGACAGAAGCCGTTTGTCTACTATGGAGTATAAAAAAGTCCATTTTTTGGTTCCCCTCATAGTTAGTTCCTATATTTTGGGGAAGAAAGAGAGAGATGGGTCTGAGAGGAATATTGGGTTTTGAGTATGGGATAGTGCAGGCACCCCTGGGACCTGATATCTCAGGTCCAGAGCTTGTTGCTGCTGTTGCTAATACTGGTGCTCTTGGTCTTCTCAGAGTCCCTGATTGGGTATCTATCTTTCCTCTTCTCTCTTCTCCCATCACACACATACTATATGTCCTTTCCTATTTTATTAAAGAATCTTTACACTATTAATGCAATTTATCTTATTGCTGTAGCCATTTTTCCCCTCTAAATTATAGTGTGATCCCATAGTACTCTGTGTGTAGAATTTAAACTCCTATTATGCGTAACAACCCAGCTTACTAGTGATATTGTCTGCTTTAGGCCTAGGTCCGCTCGGCTTTAAAATGAATCACTAGCGTTTATAGCTTGATTTATCATATGAGATTTGTCTAAGATGTCACGAGAAGACCCTTCAAATATCAAGACCATCAAAATTTCAGATTATTTTATGTGTACAAAAGTTGAGAGCTTAATTTGAATCCCCTCTCTGACCAGCACCCAAACTAAAGGAAAAAATATATATAAGCAAAAGAATAAGTTGTACAGTGAACTTATTTTTTATGTATCAGTGTTTGGTTAGAGAGAAGTCCGGAGGAATGTAACAGTGTAATGTTTTTCGTGTGGCAGGAAGATCCTGATTATGTGAGAGAGCTCATAAGGAAGACTAGAACCTTAACTAACAAACCATTTGGGATAGGTGTTATTCTTGCATTTCCTCACAAGGAAAATGTAAAAGCTATACTGGATGAGAAGGTTGCAGTACTGCAGCTTTATTGGGGTGAATACTCAAACGAGTTGGTTCTTCAAGCTCATAAAGCTGGGGTCAAAGTTGTACCCCAAGTAAGTTCTCAACACAACTCTTTTCGAATTTTCAAAAATTCACACTTTGTTTCATTGGAATCACATGCATTATTAACCAGTCGCATTACATGATGCTGGATCATTTGTCGATTTATTTAGCGGGATTAGAGTGGGGGTTTCGCTCCAAATTGCTCTATACTGCTCGGGAACGTTTATTCTGCTTGTTCTAGTTGAAATGTAGCTCATGAATGAAGGTGACTCTTCACCAAAATGATACACAAATTCCTAGAAATGAGCAAAGTTCGAAAAGTAGTTCAAATCAATTATATTCATCCTTGTTTTATTTACTGTAGTAGCCCTTTTTACAGTATTTTGGTAGTTGAATTATGTAGAGTATCAATTAATAGTAGATACTCCTATTCTTTTTGTTTTTTTATGAGTTATTTCTTTCTCGCAAGTTAATTTCATAAGGTTTAAGAGTTCATAATTTCTCATATAATGGTATTACATATTTTGAAAATCTATATCCAATGATTGCTTTTGATGTTGGTTTGAGATGAATTTAGATGGAGAAACATGATCATTGAGGATTCATATAGCCGATCCCGACTTGTTTTGGACTGAGATGTAGTTGTTGTATGTCTAGAGATATCTTTTGAAGCACCCTATTCTTAGCTTCCCTCTTATGCTGTAGCATGATTGTTAATGCTTCTACAAGTTAGGTGGCTTCTACTTTTTTGCTTTAGAGTTAGAGTCGGTGCATTTGTGAAAGAATAGTTAACTTTCCTTCAGCTATTGTTTCCTGAAATGTAGCTTATAAAGCACAAGAGTTGTTTTTTAAGATTGGCAGCTATGAAGAAGCAAAGAAAGCTGCTGATGCTGGTGTAGATGCAATTATTGTCCAGGGTCGGGAAGCAGGAGGCCATGTAATTGGGCAGGTATAATGGTGATCACCTTCATGATATACGTTAGATTTTCCATCAAGATAACGATATTAGTTCTGCCTTAAGAATATTTCACTTCAAGCACTCCCCCTCTTCCCCTTAAATCCTAATTGTTTCTGGTGCAGTCACACTTGTCCCTTGTGCAGATGCCACTTTTTATATAAAATTACTTATCGAATAATATATCACCTACTTGGTTGATTCCCTTTTAGGATGGCTTAATCACCTTATTGCCTAGAGTGGTCGATCTTGTTCGTGGTCGTGACATTGCAGTAATTGCTGCTGGCGGAATAGTGGATGAACGTGGTTATGTTGCTGCTCTGGCCCTTGGTGCACAGGGTGTTTCATTAGGTACCAGGTATGAAACTTCTGACTTCTTACATTTTGAAGGTGTTTCATTGTATGCTGGTCGATTGCTGTTTGTAAGTAGGTCTCACTTTTACATTGCAGTTTTCCATACCCCTTGCTTAGGTAGTTTATTATGTGCATTTAGAGGATAGATATTTGTGAACCTCTATGAGAAACGTAACTGACTAGTGGATTAACATGAACTGTTGCCTTGTTTTAACCCAGAAAACACATGAAATCTTGTTGTTTATACATCATTGTAGGTTTGATCTTTGTTGTTATGGATCAATGTGAACTCTAATTTGTTCAATAGATTTTTTAATCTCATATTCACATATATGGGGCATCAATAATTTTAAACGAATAAGTTCTAGAGTTAAATTCTGTGCTGAAATGTCTGGCCCTGACAATATTAAATGGAATGATGAAATTAAATGTCACAGGATGCTAACATACCCTATGATAATAGATGTTTCAGCACATCAGACAGGAATATTTAGAAACTTCCCTCACATAAAAAACTATTCATGTCCTTGTGTATACCAAAACCAGTCACTAAGTTATTAAGTTCTTATGTCTTTTCAGGTTTCTTGCAACAGAGGAAAGCTATGCTCACCCTACATACAAGAGGAAGCTGATTGAATTTGATCAAACAGAGTACACAGACATATTTGGTCGTGCAAGGTGGCCAGGGGCACCACATCGTGTTCTGGCAACCCCGTTCTTCATGGAATGGAAGGCGCTCCCAAGTCATGAGAATGAGTCAAATCAACCTGTCATTGGCCGCACAATCATACATGGCAGGGTGAGTATCCTAGATTACATTCCTCCTAACAAAATCTTGAAAATGTTCTATCATATCAATCTCCACTCTGTGATCAACCTTTTACATTTCGAGTACTAAAAGAATTAGAACGTTCTTAACTTGTTAGTTTTCTATTTGGTACTCGATCACATGCATTTCTGTATTTCGTTGTGGGAGAGAGAAGTATGTGGACTAATAAACATGAGGAAACTCTTGTATCTATACCTTGTTCTTAAGAATGTAATTAGTTTCATGTTCTTTCTTGAACAGGAAAGAGAGGTTCGTCGTTTTGCTGGTACAGTTCCAAATGCCACAACTACTGGCGATATAGAAAGCATGGCGATGTATGCTGGTCAGAGCATTGGTCTTATCAAGGAAATTCTACCCGCGGGTGAAGTGATAAAGAGGATTGTTGAAGGGGCTCAACAACTGATTGATCAACAATTTGCGCCTGTGAATTAAGTCACTTTTAGGGGCTTTTTTGCTGGTTTGTAAGCTATAAGTTGAACAGAACACACATTATGTGCTAAGAGTTTATTCAGAAAGGAAATACAATAAGGAAAAGAAGAAATTGTACATGAATAAAGAGTGGAGTGATAAGGTAGAAATAAGATATTTATGAGGGAAGTCATAATAAGCATCCTTTGACCTTGTCCGCATCTTGAAATTTTTTAATATACCAACAATAGGTGTATGAGGGTACTCTTTATTCCCACAAGTGTCTTTGTGGGTCCTATGTGGTCAGCAATTGTCCCTCTCCCCTCATTTATTCATATTTGCTTGGGTTTCCTATTTGCAGTTCGCTTTTATCTGTTTTACTCTTTTTCTTCTTTCTACCATTGTTTCCCACGTGAGGGTACGCTTCTCTCTTTTCGTCTACTATTAGTTATTTACCTTTTTATAAATAATTATTTTAAATTACTCATTAATTTACAAAACTAAGATACTTTTATAATTTATTTTTAAAAAATTGAAAAACAAGTTATTTATAAAGTTTCAAAACAAAAATTTAAAGTATAAATTAGTAAAATTATTCTATTTTATTTATGATTTTATAATGGGTGTATAAAGGAAAAAGTGGATAATTAATATAGGACGAAAAAAGTGAATATTTTTTCAGTTTTTTTTTATACTCCTATCGAGAAAATGAATCGATACCATTACTATCTATTTTTCTGATTAACTTGGTTGAGTTTTTCTTTCCGATTAATCATTATGTCTCTCAATTAAATCATTTTTAAAAAAATTAATCTGGAGAGGGTAGAGTGTACACAAACCTTACCATTATCTCGTGAAGGTAGAGAAGATGTTTTCGAAAGACCCTCGACTCAACTGCAGCAAATTCAGGTACAAAGAAAAGAAAAAAAAACAGTGAAGAAACATAGCAACTAATAACAGAAACAATGTAACACCTACAAGAAAGGGACACGGACAACAATTAAATAATATAATAATCAAAATAATAAACAAATGGTGATAGATTTCAAAGGTAAGAACTATAAGAACACGATCAGTACTATGACAAATATTGCCCTCTAAAAAATATTGTAAATTTTAATTTTACATCAAAAAATCGAATGATACCCCAATAGAGCTTCAAAAAAATAAATCTTAAACAAACTGAAATTCACACAAAAATTATATTTATAGATAAGGGTATTTATGAAAAATCAAAAAGTCAAATCAAATATGATACATATTAATATTTTGCCTTTTTGATTCATAATTTAAAATCTGAAAGATCAACTTAAAAAACATAAACAAGGAAAGAAGACACGAAAAAAAAATCTAGGTCAATATTAATCTGTTTATCTCTGTTTAATTTGTGATATAAGAAAACTACATAAAAAAAGAAGGGCAATAAAATTAAGAGGAAAAATAAATAACGTGGGTAAACAAATAAAAAAATAAAAATTATTTAGCAATATGGGATTGGGTGAATGGAAGAAAGTGGGTGGAGGAGGTAAGAGAAAAGGAAAAGTTATAATGAAGTGGACCTATAATATGTACTTTATCAATTAAAAAATATCATCATACAAGTATGACATGGCATATTTCACGCACCGTAAAATTTTCCTCGCATCTTTCATTTTGACACTTGAACAGTTCCTTATTTTTATTAATACTTTAATTTTAATAAATATATACCTATTAAATATTTTTTGAATAACAAATCAAATTAAATTACGTTTAATAATACACTAAATTGGTTCATAAGCTTAATAGCACAAGAGTATCGGCGAGACGATTTAGACCACGTGTGACAACCTTTGACAAAGTTTTTCTTTGCAAAATAATAATTCATGTAATACTATGATTTTCTCAAAATCAATTTCTTTTTCTCTCACTTCTATCATTTCAAAGGATTCATCTTATATTTTAGATTACAAATATTATTAATTATGACTAATTTACCCTAAATTACTTCTTTTAAGATAATTGATAATGTAAAACTTTTCACATGACTAGTGTATAGAAATTAAAAAAATTCGCAGACAAACCTAAAACTCAAGAAAATTAAAATGGAAAATAAGTGAAAGATGTTGGATCCACCGAAACTGAAAATTGTTGTTTTTAGCTCCTATTATGTCCATTAAGAAAACAAAAAACATAAAATATAATTTACTATGTTATCTCTATTTATTATATAAAATCAAATATTGGATATGGGAAAACTAAAAAGGACAAAAAATGTACTCCTTCCGTCTCAAATTAATAGTCATGTTTTGCTTTTTAAGAGTTAAACTATGTGAAATTTAATTAATATTTTAAAATGTATTTTCTTATTAATTGATACAAAAAAAATGTTGCAATATGTAGTATTATTGTATAGTTTTTGAATATTCAAATTTTGATTATAAAATATTAAATTAATCTAATTTAATTTAGTTTAAAAAATTATTTAAACCAACTCTCAAATAGTGAAATATGATAATTAATTTGGAATAGGAGCAATAGGAAACAAGGAGGTACACCACCAATGTAATTTATATGTTGTAAAAAGTTGCCTAGTTTGCAAGGAAGGTTAAGTTTTATGTGTTAATGGTGTATAAATTTTACATAATCAAATTACTCAAGAAACATTAGAGAAAATTCTATTTAATAGCATTAATTATATTAATAATAAGAGGCATATTTAGAATTTAAGATCTATGAATATTTACAATGTGATTTCAAATTAATATAGGATAATAATTGAATAAATATTTATAGATATTTTATAAATTTATATATATATATATATATATATATAAAGCTACTTTGAATTCACTAAATCCATATATATTAAATAATAAAACTAAATATCCTCTTCTTCTGATGACAATTTAGAATAAATGGTAATTAACCTACTATAAGAGGTTAAATAACACTACTACTTCCATCTCAAATTATCAATCGCCTTTTTTAAAAATAGTAATTTTAAATTGTTTGTTGTTTTAGAAGTTTACGAAAAAAGTAAAAAAAAAATAATCCAATTTTTAGTATGGTTTTTCTTAAAAATTACAAAGTCCTTGATTATGTTATTCACGTAAATTGAGTAAATATTTAATAGAAAAATAGAATATTAAAAAAGTTAAAGTAATACTCCCTCTGTTTCAATTTGTCTGACCTACTTTTTATTTTAGTTTGTTTTAAAAAGAATGACCTTTTCTCTTTTTAATAACTTTTTAATTTCAACTTTCGACATGACATGTTTAAGACCACAAGATTAAAGGGCATTTTGGTACATTTCACATATCTTTAATTTAAGACCACAAGATTCAATTTTTTTTTTCTTAAATTCAATGCCAAGTCAAAATAGGTCAATCAATTTAAAATGAAGAGAGTGATAAAAATCCTTCAATTTCTAAATAATATTTTTTAAGAGACGTATAAAATAAATAAAAAACGATAAATTATTCGACAAAGTAAGTAATAGCGTAAAAGAATTCATTAAAGTGGAGAAGTTAAAGAAGTTGGGGAAACAAACCTAAAGTTGGTAACAAACATCCTGGGGGAGGAGAGGCGACTGTTAGGCTTGTGCGTAGGCAAGACGGCGGAAAAAGTTTTAATACTCTCTTCGTTTTAAATTAATTGACTTATTTGGACTTGACACAAAATTTAATAAAATAAAATAAAAAATTAATTTTTTTAGTTCTAAATTAAAGATATATCAAATATACTAAAATGTCTTTTAATCGTATTAAACATGAGAAAGTTGAAAATAAAAGTTGCTAAAATGGGAAAATGTTATTCTTTTTGAAACATACTAAAAAAAAAATAGGTCAAACAAATTAAAACGGAAGGAGTAGTATTCTTTCCGTCTCAATTTGTATCCTATTTCCAAGGTTAAATTAAATTAATTTAAAATTTTAAAATTAATATTTAGATTTTCATTAAACTATACATATATTATGATTTTTTTCATGTCAATATGATGAGAAAAAAATACGTACATTTTAAAATATTAGTCAAAGTTTACATAGTTTAAATTTCAAAGTGACATATAAATTGGGATGATTGAAGTAATATTCTCTTCGTTCCAGTTTATGTCATAACATTTGACTTGACATAAAATTTAAGAAAAAAGAAAGACTTGAGAAATGTGTAACCTATAATTAACAAACCTTATATATTTGTATGACAATGAAAAAAGTAATGATAAAAAAAAAAATTTAAAGTTAAATTATTTCTAATTACACGAGAAGAACGTTGAATGTTCTACTTTCTTGATAATGTGTCTATAAAAGTAGCCAAAAGTTTCTCAATCTCGAGCAAACACGATTTTACAGAACAAAAAAAGAAATGGCCAGTTTTGGAAATTCGAAAAGGCCTCATGTGGTATTGGTACCATATCCAGCACAAGGTCACATTAGCCCAATGCTAAAACTAGCCAAACTTGTTCACCACAATGGCTTTTACGTAACTTTTGTCAACACTGAATTCAACCACAAACGCCTTCTCCGGTCCAATGGGCCCCACTCCCTCGACGGGTTACCGGACTTCCGGTTCGACACCATACCGGACGGCCTCCCTCCGGCAGACGACCACGATGCAACACAACATATTCCTTCTCTTTGTGCATCCACATCAAAGAATTGTTTGGCACCATTTCGCAACCTCGTTAATAAAATTAACGACGCGGCGGCGGATGAGGACGACGGCGTTCCTCCGGTGACGTGCATCGTGACCGACGGAATTATGAGTTTCACGTTGGAAGTTGCTGAGGAGTTGGAGGTTCCAGGTGTGGTTTTTTGGACTGCAAGTGCTTGTGGTTTCATGTGTTATCTGCACTATTATCAGCTTCTTCAAAGAGGATACACTCCTCTCAAAGGTAATTAAGAATTGTTAATCTTTTCAGTGTGAAAAATCTTTATACAATCAGGTAACTTGTAAAGAAATTACATGTAATTATATTTAATAGTAACAAGGAGTAACTTATAATTAAGATAAATGGTAACTCATATGTAAAACTAGCTACACATAGTGTCAAACGTTTATTACATCACTATCAATATAGCTTAATCCTTTTTTTTAAATGGAGGAGTTTAAGAAAGAACATACTAGAGCTAAATATATACTGTCAATTAGAACTTAGGTAAAAAGAGATCAGTTTGTTCGAAGGACATTTTGACAACTCTTTAATTCTAATATTTCACATTACATGTTTAAGACCACAAGATTAAACGACATTTTGATAAATTTTACGTATCTTTAGTTTAAGACCACAAGATTCAAAAGACTTATTTACTTTCTTAAATTATATGTCAAGTCAAAATCACACAAATAAATTAAAACGGACGATTATATGTTTTGTGGACGGAAAGCACGCCCGCTAAACAAATGTCTAACTTGAAAGCACCACACATAATATAATAAAATTTGCATGTCTTATAGAAGCAATCTAGTTAGCAAATTCTATACGACTAGGAAAAGTATCTCTAAATAAAAAATAATTCAACTAACAACGTCCAAACAATATTTTTGATGCGTAATGTGACACGAGGGGTCGAAAATAATTGAATCGATTAAAGAAGACAAAAAACTTAACATCATGATTTTTTATGAAACGGACGCTTCAGGCAAGTGGTCAATAATGCTTCTTTTAGAAACATGACATATATCCATGGGTATATTTGGTATACTCCATAAATCAAGAGAACTCTTCTTTTTTTGAAAAAAAAATGAATATTTCAATACTATGATTTTGCCTGCACATCGAAAAAACAGAATAAATAAAATGTTTATTGAGAATTGGGTACTTGATAGCTTGATGCTTTATTTCGAATCCAATAAATTAAATTGATTGCGGAAGAATTCCGAATTTAAATTCATAATCAAATTTTAAATCCATCTCTGCTCACACATCGACACATGTTTACTCCTATTTATTTTTTTTTGTTTCTTTTGCTATGCAGATGAAAGTGATATTACAAATGGATACTTGGAAACACCAGTAGATTGGGTCCCTGGAATGGAAGATATAAGGCTAAGAGATTTCCCAAGTTTCATCAGAACAACAGATCCCAATGACATTATGCTTAATTTCTTCATTAATGAAATTGAAAGAATCTCTAAAGCCTCGGCTATAATCTTGAATACATTTGATATCTTTGAGCATAATGTCTTGAATGCCCTTTTCACCATACATCCTCACATTTACACTATTGGCCCTTTACAGCTCATGCTCAAAAACACAATTGATGATGAAAAGGTCAAATCAATTGGTTCAAATTTATGGAAAGAAGATTTGAGTTGCATTGAATGGCTTGATACAAAAGAGCCAAATTCAGTTGTCTATGTGAATTTTGGAAGTATCACTGTGATGAATTTTGACCAATTTATAGAAATGGCATGGGGACTTGCTAATAGTAAGAAACAGTTTTTATGGGTAATTAGGCCTGATTTAATTACAGGGGACTCTGTAAATTTGCCAGAAGATTTTTTAAGTGAAATTAAAGACAGAGGGATGATAGCCAGCTGGTGTCCTCAAGAGAAAGTATTGAAACATCGCGCTATTGGAGGGTTCTTGACTCACGGTGGATGGAATTCAACTTTAGAAAGTGTTTGTGCAGGCGTCCCAGTGCTTTGCTGGCCTTTTTTCGCAGAGCAACAGACGAATTGCAGGTACAGTTGCATTGAGTGGGAGATGGGAATGGAGATAATTGATCTGAAGAGAAATAAAGTTGAGATTCTTGTGAGGGAATTGATGGATGGGGAAACGGGAAAGAAGATGAAGTTGAAAGCTATGAATTGGAAAGAGGAAGCAGAGAAGGCTGCTGGTCCAGGTGGTTCTTCTTGTATTAACTTAAGCAAATTGTTTAATGAGGTGTTTTTCGCTCCGAGCTCAGAGGTGGCAAATGATCGGATTGAATCAAACTTAGGTATATTAAACGGGTCAAGTTCATAAAATAATTTATGATCCAAAGTTTGTGTGGATCAAAATAGGCTGGGGTTCAAAATAATAAGTCATGTCTCAACCTGTCTGTGTACTAATGGACAAGTGCATTATAGATCTTGATAGTTGCTAGTGTTTTGGCTACTTGTGTAGGGAAATGGTCCCATGTCTCAGTATCATTATCAATCTTTAATAAATATTTTTTGTTTTACAAGCAAATACAAAAAAAAAAGAATTAGTTGGAATATAATTTCTTTAAAGAATTGAGATAGTCTACCGGGAAGTTTATTTTTTAAAAAAAATATTGTGTCAGGTAAAATATCGAAGGAGGACCGAGGAGGTCCATCGATAAAATATCGAGCGATTCCCTTGATTACATTTAAGGAAATCAAATTTCTTAAATGAGACATCAATACCAATTTGATACATAATTTTTACTTTGCTCATTTCTCTTATAATCATTCTACTAATTAACTGAATAATTGGATAAAAGTACATCTTTCACTAATTTATCTAAGTTCAAGCTTGATGAACCCTCAATAGCAGTAGCCTCCTCTGCCAATTTTCTCCATTCACTTACCTTTTTCTTCAGTTTCTTACCTTCATCTCCATCCATTATTTCCCTCAAAATCTTTTCCACTTCATCTCTCTTCACATTCTTGCCAATTTCCATACCAACACCCCATTCACAACATACATATCTGTTGGGTTAAAGCGAATAATACGTGTCATGAATTTGGAATATGGTAATATGATGCATATATAATTAATGATTAAAAGAAACATGCATATATACCTGCAGTTTATGTGCTGATCAGCAAAAAATGGCCAACAAATCATCGGTACGCCACTTCCTATACTTTCCATAACCGAATTCCATCCACAATGAGTCAAAAACGCACCGATTGATGAATGTTTCAAAACTTGTTCTTGGCAACACCATCTTGAAATTAAGCCTCGTTCTTTCGTTTCTTCGACAAATTCACTTGGTAACATTATAGAATCATCACCAACAACTCCATCAGACCTAATTACCCAGAAAAAATTCTTCTTGCTATTAGCAAGTCCCCATGCAAATTCCATGAGTTGGTTTTTTGTCAATACTGTTATGCTACCAAAATTCACATAAACCACTGATTTTTCCTCTTGAGAATTTAGCCACTTGACACAATCCTCTTCTTCTTTCCATAAATTGGCTCTAAGGAATGTTAGGCTATTTTCTGGTAGTTGATCAGTGAGTAATTGAAGAGGTCCAATAGTGTAAAGTGGAGGGCAGATTAGGGATAAATCACTTAAGACATTAAATTCAAGTGAATCAAAAGTGTGGAAAATAATGGCTGATGCTTTTGAAGCTCCTTCAGTTTCTCCTATTATGAAATTCAACAATTTGTCATTTATATTTGTGGTTCTGATTTGGCTGGGAAATTCCCTAAGACGAAGATTTTTCATACTTGGTATAAAATCTATGACCATGTCCAAATAACCATTTGTTACATCACTTTCATCTGCATAAACACAATAAAATAAGCAAAATAAAACATCTCATCAAATAATTCAATAACCTATATGCATATTATAACAAGAGGTAATTAATTAGTTTTGATTAAAAAATGTGATTCTAGTACCATATGAATATTAATTTAAAGTGAGTTGTTGACATGTATATTTACTGAGCGACAATTTTATACATTTAGCAGCTTACTTGTGTTTTTTTTGGTCGAATTCATAGTGTTTGCAACAAATTTTAATAGTGATGGAAAATAAATCGCAATCGCAAATAAAATATGAAGAACATAATTTATTGATGAATATTTGTGAGTACAATATGTTCCTCCCTTGATTCTTCTCTCCTGAATATTCTCCATGATTCGAGGGTTAATAGTAGCGTATTTCTCGAACATTGGATGATTTGGGCTTCTTTGGGATTTATTTGATCTCAATGAAAGAGGGATTTTGTGGATCTCTTATGAATATTCAGGATTTTATGAGATATTAGAGATGTTTCTTCAAGTGAATATGTTAACCCTTATATAGGCGTGCGATAGAGTTTACGGTGGAGTAGCCTCCAAAAAACCTAACAAGATTGGACTTGAATTGTAGAATCCTATAAAATTTCGATGTCCACCCATAGCATTTTCCTCCAATTTTCATTTCATTTGATATATAGGCATATATAGATAGAAAAATTATTTTTCTGTTACAGAAAGAAAATAGTTTTCATTTTTCATTCATGAAAAGTTGAATAACCATCCATGAAATCGATCCGATCGTAGATGGTGAGAATAAACTAAGATATGATTGAATTTTCAAGAATTCTAACCTTTGAGAGGCAGAATTCCTTTTTCAATAAGTTGAGGCAAATGCTTATTGCACATGAAACTGCAAGCATTTGTAGTTCTGAAGCTAACACTTGGTACACCAATTTCTTGAGCAGCCAACAAAGCAAATGTCATAATTCCATCAAATATTATGCAAGTCACTGGAGGAACATCATTATCAGAAGAGCTATTAATCTTGATTAAAAGCTCTCTGAATGGGGCTAAACAATTTTCATTTGTGGAGAAACAAAGAGAAGGAATATGTTGTGTAGCATCAGCATCAATAGGAGGAAGTCCATCAGGAATAGTTTCAAAGATGAAATTTTGGAAATTATTTTCAAGAAAAGAAGGGCTTTTGGATTTGAGTAATCTCTTGTGATTATATTCAGAGTTGACAAATGTTATGTGAAAGCCTTTGGAGTGAAGGAGTATGGAAATTTTTAGCATAGGATTTATGTGGCCTTGTGCTGGAAATGGTATGCACACAGCATGAGGTTTTGGGATTTTTTTCCCTTCATGAGACCCCATTTTCCCCTATGTTTCTATGTTGCGTCTGAACAACAATCTACAATTTATATAGGTCACGACGGAGGGCGGATTGATGAGGACCGATTAAACAAGACTGACAAGCTTCTGAAGATGAAGTGCACATGATAATTTAGGCAAATTCTACATTGTAATATGAGAGGAAAGTGAAAAGTTTTATAATGCATAATTCACATGATACACGCTTCTTTGGAACTCGATGTGACATAACTCGAATACGTGCGAGTATAGACTCAAAGCTAACAATACATGTCATGGACTTGGACCATGACGAACTGGCGAGTGAAACACATTTTTTAGAAAAAAAAAAAAGAAAAATGCGTTAAAGACTAATAATAATATTAGCGTTTGACGGGATTTTGAGTGCTACATATCAACTAAACGTCAGAAAATAATTTTCTCATAAAAAATATATAGCTGTAAAATAATTTATGGCGTACTAACAGTAACAGACGTGGGTTGTCGTGAGCAATTAGAACAAGGGGAAAAAACCAAGAGAAGAGACAACATCAGACGTAAGAGAACTATTTTTTATATTTTTTGTATCCATCCATTTTGTATTGCACGTTATCAACAAGAAATATTTTCTCTCATCACTGTTTTCACCAGATATTTTGCTCCTACTATCCACAATTATCACATATACCTTCAATATTCTTCCGGTAAATGACTTTAAAAAAATATGTTTTGTTTTCTTTCTACTAATAATTTCAAACAGATGCGTACCAAAATCTAGACCAATATTTATCTTCTGTATAATTTGGTTAATTAAATTTCTTGGGGGACCAGAGAATCCATTCAAAGATCTGGCTACTGTCTTTTGCACTAACATGACCAGAATTTTTGCCTTTTAAAAACTGCAGACTTGTTCCGTTTAGGAAGATGAGAGAAATTTAATAAGAAATTAGAATTCATTTATAATTAGTATTCTGTAGTAATACAATAACAGGGGTGGTGGCGCAGTTGGCTAGCGCGTAGGTCTCATAGCTTCTGAGTTATCCTGAGGTCGAGAGTTCGAGCCTCTCTCACCCCACAACTCTTTTCTTTTTTTTTTGCAAAAACATGATCCAATTTTAGCCCCGACATGGGTTTCTTTCTCTATCATTCTGAAGTAGAGGTACGGACTACGTACATTTTACCCTCCCATATACCGAGCTTGTTGATGTTGTTGTTGATGGGATTCTCCATCATATATTGTTGCGCCCATAGTCTTGGTTATCTTTTTAGTAACCATGAGGCGTTTGATACATGAAAAATCATGATATTTCAATCCAATTCTTGCTGATATGTGATATATTGTTGCGCTCGTTACTACTACTAAATTAGTGTATTACAGGTGCTTCTGCTCTTGATGCTGATGGAGGAGTGAGAAACAGTGTGATGCCCTCCCACGGGGAGGATAGGGGGGACTAGGCAGCTTATAGCCGATACGCAACTCTTCACCTCGTGAACTAACTTTTTGGGTCAAAGTCAAGTCGATCCGTGACAATATGCACCAGAACTTGTCCTTCTCTATCCAACAAGCCCACTTTGTTACTCATCGTTTCCGTCTCATATCAAGAAAACGAAGGACAGTGAGAATTCAGTTCTTTTGCGTTGTCTATTCTTAATTGTGAATTGTGATACCGGAAAAGGAAACTGAAACAGTAACAAGAAACAAGCAGAGCTATCGAGTAACAACCACAAATCTAATGCAGGTCGGGTTAGGAGTTGGGAAAAGCTTGAAGCTAAGAATATGCAAGTTGTTATTGGATAACACAAAATTACAATCAACCTCAAACCAGTTTTGATGTTGAAGCAAATGATAATATAGAATAAATATTGAGAAATCCACCATCTTTGCTCAGCCCTCCTGATCTTTTCCAGCATTTCACTGGTCTACGTATATTACATAATACAAAATCAAACCTCAAAATTGTCTATGTCTACGACTATGCTATATAGACTTAGAGGAATCAACATTAATATCGGTGTGCCAGTAGGTAGAGCGAACTGCAGAACAAATGTCAAACCCAGCATACCAGAAGATTGGTCATCGAAAGTATTAGAAAGAGAAAACAACCTGGTTGCTTCAGCCACAGGCTATCTCTTACTGCTGGTAGCAGCTTTAGGCTTGTTTAGATTGGCAAGTTCTTCTATGAGCTTTCTTTCTTCACTGCTCAACCGTTTAGGAATCTCAACTTGCACTCTCACCAATTGATCACCCCTCATATTTGGTTTGCTCAGGAATGGCACCCCTTTTTTGGCCATCACTAATGTTGTCCCTGGCTGGGTACCTGCCGGAATCTTTAGATCAACCATCCCATCTACGGTAGGAACCTTCATAGTTGTGCCCAAAATCGCATCAATGTAAGAAACTTTGCAATTGTAGAGAATATTGGTGTCGTCTCGTTTTAATACTGGATCTGGAAGGACTTCAATCATGACAAAAAGATCTCCGGGGGGTCCACCTCTCCTTCCTGCATTACCTTCTGAACGAACCCTTAAACGACTACCTGAATCTACGCCAGGTGGAACTTTCAAGCTAATGCGTTTTGACTTCCTCACTCGTCCATCACCATTGCAGGTGCCGCAAGGAGTAGAAATCTCTCCAGTCCCTCCGCAAGAAGAGCATGTTGTCACCTGCTGGAAAACACCCAGTGGGGTCCTTGCCGAGGACACAACCTGCCCTTGCCCACCACAAGTATTACAGGTCGACGGTTTAGTCCCAGGTTTAGCACCTGATCCATCACAGGTGCCACAAGTTTCAAGCCTGCTAATTTCAATCTCCTTCTCAACCCCAAATACAGCTTCTTTGAAATTCAAAACCAGATTATAGCCCTGGTCTTCACCTTCTGTGGCCCTGCTCCGAGAACCTCTACCTCCCATACCACCCATGCCACCCATACCACCAAAGCCGTCAAACAATGACTCAAACAAATCAAAGGCATTGCTAAAATCCTATGAATAAGGAACAATATGTCAAAAAAATTATATAGGTAAGATAACCATCTGCTACTATTGCTATATCTTCTTATAAAGTAAGAAATTCTCACCCCCATGCCCATGCCAGCTCCTTTAAGACCAGCCTCCCCATATTTATCATATATGGAACGTTTCTCATCATCGGACAAAACCTATTGTAAAACATTAAATGTCATACGAAGTGCTTTAGATATTTTCCATTATGGTCGTCAATTGTCGGTTACCTTTTAGTAGGACAAAGGGCACCAAGAAAAAAAAAAATTATACCTCATACGCATTGCTGATCTCCTTAAATTTCTGCTCAGCTCCAGGTTCTCTACAATATGGAAGAACATGAATGCACATATAAGGATCTTACATACTATAAGGAAGAAAAAATATAGATCGACAATGACTGCGCACCTTCATATGAATATACTTACATATGTCAGTAGGAAACTAAAGCTTGTAAGTTCAACAAATAAACACTTAATAGCTATCCCCACCAACATCTTATGTTTATTTTCACAGAAACTACTTATCATCAGCTGGTGTGACCTTTCCAGTAAAATGCCCTATAGTGGGAAAAGTTGAACTTTTTTTTATTTCTTTGGTCATTACAGTAATCAGTGACCAAATACTCCCTGTTATAAGACCCGACTTTTGTTTTACTAATTGAAAAAATAACTTGTAGAATTTGTGGATGAAATCATACGGATATGTTCTGCTAATTTCCATGTAGTTCAAACATAAAACAGAAAGGCCACAAAAATTATGGTAAAAAGCATGTTAATAAAACGTATTTGCCTGTACAGAAACATAAACAGTCAGTGTAAGGCCTCAAATAATGTCGTTTCTCAAAGAAAGATGAGACAAATACCATGGAAATCCCTTGCAGCATTTTAATTATTTAGCCACTCAAAAATAAAAATACAACCTGGATAAAAGAAAATCTAGAGAAGATATGCTATATGCGGTAAATTCACAGTTTCATTTTCTAGTTTCTACAATTGTTCTCCGCACAAAATAATGAAAAATTGAAGTTTGTAAAGAGGTCAATCATGTTCTTGAGTAGGTGTACAACAAGATACAAAAGAAAATTAAAGCTAGAGAAAAAGCTAATTGTGTACTACTCTATATCACCTTTCAACAACAAGACCATAGTAGAAAGCATCACATCTCAAATTTCCAGGAACTATAAGCAAAATCAGTGAAAGGACTCAATCATCTGAGCTTGAGTAGGTAAACATGGCTCTTCAACAAAATACAGAAGTAAATTTAAAGCTAGAGAAAAGCCAAATAAATTCTACTTTATACCATCTTTCAACAAGAAGATACAGTAAAAGGCATCACATCTCAAAATTCCAGGGACTATACTCACTTGTTCACATCAGGATGGTAACTCCTTGCAAGCTTTCGATAAGCTAAACAAGAAAAAACAGTGGATTAGAAACATAACATGAATGCAATGAATGTTATCTTTTTCAACTACATAGTTCTTGCACAGCCTATAAGTGTTTACAGTCAAAATTCAAGGACATTAATGATTAGCGAATTCTAGTAGACATTGTAAAAGGACTAGGTTACGATGATAATTTTGATATTCTCTAACTTCAAAACTTTCTAGAGAGACCAAATTTCAGGAGGCCAGGTTTGAAAGTGCACACAAAGAAGATAAAACTACTTTCTAACAAGAAGGATAAATTATTGTTTTTCACATTTATATACCAGATATTGTTATTCTCGCCACTAATACCAAAACAAAAATCAAAGCACAAAAACAATTATAGTAATATTCACCATCACTGTCAAATTAAGAAAGCAATGCACTATTCACAACCTTATCTCTTAACAAATACAGACATTCATGATAAAGGTTCATTATACAAGACCACCTAGAAACGAGAATGAACTTTGTTGAGGAAACTTGAAAGCAGAGAATAGAAAAGAAAAGAGTGAAGATTGTACTCACAACTTTTGATTTCTGATTTGCTAGCGTTTCTAGATACGCCAAGGACTTCATAGTAATCCTGTAAAGTTGTAACATCATTAAACCAAATTTACTATGCTATATATTTATAAACTCACACACAAACATAAATGTAACTCATTCTCACAACTACAATCACATTCTAGGAAAAGGATATCTGCATATCATCTTACTTTTTCAGCTCTAACAACTAAACGGGTCCCCCTTCGTTGATATTGGTTCTTGTTTGATACTGAACTAAAAAGTGCTTGCAGAGATTCTTGACAAAAAAAGGTTGAATTTGGGGATGCCAATGCCCTTATCTTGCTTGAGAAACTGCATAGATGATAGCAAGGTCAATAAGAGTGAGCAGATGCCATCTGCTGGCTAACAAATGGTTTGATTTTTCTATAGATAACTGAGCAATCCCCGAGAGTTAGCTGGTTACAATTTAAACCTCGGTGAATAATGGATCCATCCCTCTACCCTTCTCCACTTACACCAATGTTTTAGTCCGCGGCAAGGTCAAACTCGTGACATGCTTCTACCACACATCACTCATTGCCTTCTTACCACTAAACCAAAATCCTGGGGCTAAAAGTAAATGACTTATACAAGAGGAATTGAACTCGCCCCTAACAATAGGAAGGAAATCCCATGTCCAATCATCTATGCAGAGGCCAAAATAGTAAGTACTCACTTAAGTGTAAGAAGACATGTCAAGTTCTTCCAAGAATGGCCTATTAAATTATAGAAGGGCATGTTCCAAACGAGAAAACAAAAACGACATACTACTCATTTCTTTGTGGACTAGACATGGGACTGACTGGACCAACGTCTCGTTTATTTTTCATGCATAATTCATTAGATAAGAGGGAGGATTACAATTGTATTGTGGTTAACAGAAACAGACATAAACTGTGGGTATGACGTAAACCCATCAAGTTGCACTTACATATACTTATAGATTCTTTTTCAAAAAAATCACAAACTCTTTAAAGTCAACGTGTATCTTTCACCTTCTGCTATCCAGAACAATATGTAACTTTCATCTCCGATACAGATCTCACATGACACTTTGCATCAACTTTTACTGAGATGCAATTTCTCAAAAAAATAACTTTTACTGAGATGCATCATTCAAGGCCATCTTTTGTTCACTACATAATCACCGCTAGAACTCCAGAGGTATTCAAAAGATATAGGTGGAAGTATAATTCCATATATGGATAAATACATTTGTCAATGGAAACTACTAATATCCAAAAGAGTACACATTAATGGCACGTTCATTTGTTCCTGCTTCATACAATGAGACTGTAGAACAATTTTCTATCAAGGTCACAACTAAATGGTTAAAGCAAACAATTACTCTTCTGACAGTCATGAAGTGCTGTAGGTTGAAGTTTACAGCCCACTTAAAATTCTGAATCAAAACTAGAAAATGTTAGTTCAAGATGTACCTATTCAGAAGAGGACCAAAACATTCTTCCTCATATAATTAAATTGTATCACCAATTACGTGAGCTTGCATAAGTGACTTAAAACATAGAGAGTTTGAATCCAAAAGAATATGTTAGAGATGAGGCTGTGAGGTTAACCAAGCATAAATAGATAGAACGTTAATCCGCAAGAATGACTTCACAACATAAGAGAACTTGAAAAAGGAAAGAATATATTCCGCAAAAGGGTTTGGGGTTTAATAGGTAAATGCACAAAAAGATAACAAAGATCAGTTTTCACTGCTAATACAGAAACATCTCCAACTAAAATCCATAAATTTTTTGAAAGAAAGCATATTTCTTATACAACAAATAAGTGGTTCATGTTCAAGAATGCCCTAGCATGACTCACCAAAATGGAGATGCTGATAATTTATTTGTAACAGTTAAAGATTTTGGCGTAAACTGAGGCTGAACTCCCCACCGGGCAACCCATGTGCTTCCACAAGGTATGATTGCCATCTAATATACTGCAAGTACATCAAGCATCGCATTAGAATGAGTTTAATTAAGGAACACATTGCAAGTTGAAGTATTTTCACTTAAAACATTCTGAGAGAGGCAGTGGTAGAATCAGAGGGACTACATTCAGAAGGCAAAGGACAGATTTTTAAAATCTTTCTGCTAATCCACAAGAATATGGACAAAGGGAAACGATCCACCATAGACATCCGATAAAATTGGAACGATACAGAGAAGATTAGCATGGGCGCGCAAGGATGACACGCACAAATCGAGAAATGGTCCAAATTTTTTATTAGCGACACTTGGACAGACAATTTACTTGCACCGTTTCATCAGTACTTATACGTAAATACAAATAATAATCACCTCAGCCAAGAACATTTCTACAGAGAATAGCAGCCCTTCCTAAATCCTACCCCCAAAAATAAACATCACTCTGCACCAACTCCTGGTTATTTTTGGTAACATCAAAAATATGTCATTTATCATTCCAAATAATTAAGAAAGATTCAATTACAAGCGTCCATTTTCCACATTGAATTAATTAATAACAACAAACAGAAGAGGCCTAACGAACTGATATTAACACATAATTAAATGAAAAAACGAAAAAAGCACAAAATTAAACGCATAATCTAGTAAGCAAATATAAAAAAGTTCAGATTTTTAGACCAGAGCGTTGAAAACAATATTAACAAATGTCGCTCAAATGAAGAAAAAGTCCATACATAAATACGGATGGAGTTCAATAACCTACAAAAGACCTGTGACTGAGATATTCACCGGAACTTTGAGATGTTTAACGTGCAGCGGAGGTGCCGCTGCGGAAACGACGGTAGCGGCGGCGGTTGAGAGGAGTGACGGAGAAGCTCTGGTTGTTTCAGGTGAATGGTGAGTAAGAGTGGAAGATGAGGCTCCGAAAACAGAAGAGAAAAGGGCTTTCGAGAATACTCAGCAATTTGGGCTATCTGTAGTTGTACCACTAGGCCTCAATATTGGTTCGCTGTATAAGGCCACACGTTAAACTTCCCTGTCTACACCAACAAACAAATATCTGGGCCATTTTCAATTTTTTTTTAATTTTAAGTGTAAACAACATAAAATACAGTAATTTGGTCTCTAATTACGTTTTATCCCACTACTTTAAAATATTACATTTTTCTCGGTAGTTTAAAAAAGGAAAGGCGTGTATCCTTTGTATTTTCGTGTATTCTGGATACATATAACCTCTTCATTAATGGTAAATCTGTTTCTATTATAGCGCTTTAAAAGGAAATAAAATATTTACAATTAATGAGGAGTAAATCATTAATTGTAAATCTATTACTATTAGGGCGCTTTAAAAGGAAATAACAGATTTACAATTAATAAGGAGTAAATCATGCGTCAATCACTTTGAAATGCATCTGCAGTATCCTCATCTCCACAAACAACTGGAGAATTCAAA
The DNA here is from genome assembly GCA_003996215.1 of Jaltomata sinuosa. Classification (NCBI taxonomy): domain Eukaryota; kingdom Viridiplantae; phylum Streptophyta; class Magnoliopsida; order Solanales; family Solanaceae; genus Jaltomata; species Jaltomata sinuosa. The sequence continues at coordinate 161,997 of QJPP01001196.1, read as the reverse complement.
TTTCAAACGCACTGTAAAGTAAAACTCTTATTCTTCTTTGATTAATCAACGTTAATCTTGCAAAACAGAGTAAGGTTTCTTCCTCTTTTACCGAGATAAATCATGACGTTGATAACGATCTTGTTGAGGCATTCTGAAACCGATAGATCAGACAAGAAAAGGTTAGTTCTCTTGAACAGTATATGTATCCATTTGTAATGTGTTGGTATGGTCGATTCACATTGTTGTAATAGCTACATCGGCCAGATATACATTAGTTTAGTGTGTATCCATCATGTTATGTAGTGTGTTCCAGGCATTACTTTTAATATGTATCTAGAATAGTTTTGTTGTAGCGTATTAGTCTACTTAGCAAAAAATAATGTTTATCTGTTCATTTAGTTAGTTATTGTTTACTGTGTATCCAAGCATATTGGTATTGGCATGTATCCAACCATATCACTATCCGAGTAACCAAAAATTTATCTTGTATCCAAGTTTATAGCTGTTTATGTATTCAAGCATATAACTATCCAAGTAAAGTTGCTAATTTACTGTGCATCCAAGTACATTATTGTTTACGTGTATCCAATCACTTGGTAGACACATACTGTTTGAATGACAAAATATTTGAAGAATTTGGGGGGGAAAGTATATTACTTGAAAAGATGCACACAACTTATTTTTGTGCATTTCAGTTATTTAATACAAATAGATACATTGTATTAATTAATATAATTATTAAGTTAACCAGTATGTCCCTGTGTGCAGCTACTACCTGATATGTATATCTGAAGAATTGTCCCGTATGACGGTATGTGTTTGAACTCATTAAGATCAAATTCTTTTTAGTTTGTTTAATGAATCTGACGTCACCATTGAACATTTGACATATGTTCTTTTCAGGTAAGACCTTCATCTGAATTTTAATACACAGTAATTGATGATGAAAGAAAGTACATTGTTTGTCTAGAAAAAAAATGTGTTGTTGTGGAAGGTTTCAGTTGGATGAGCTACCTTGTCCACAACTATTTTGAAAAGCAAAAATATTGATGAAATTGGACCTTACTACTCTGATTAATACAAGTCGGGAACACTCGTGAAGACATATAAGTTATCGGTGTGTTCACTACCAAACCAAAAAGAGTGGAAGACACCAGAAAGCATTTTAGCCGAGGTGATTTTGCCACCTATTTACAGGAGGCAACCCAGACGTCCCAAAAAAGGGAGACATAAGAAGTATAGTGAAACACTTTTAAAGAGCACTAATTGTTGTGGATGATGCGGCTGTGAAGGTCATAATAGACGTAGTTGTAACTATTTTCCAAGGAAGAAGTGAATGAATATTCTATTTTTTATTTTTTATTTTGAGAAACATCATAAACTAAATGTTATTTTTTTTAGAGTTGATCTATTTTTTAGACTATCTTAGTTTCGATTTTGTTAATTTAAACATCTATCTAATGTTTAAGATCTTTGTTATCATGTATCCAAGGTCCTTGTATAAATACAATTATTGTTACGAAGGCTAAAATTATTTTAATGTGTATCCAATAATAACATGTATTCGTGATTATTGCTACTGTGGTGAATACAGATAATGTTGATAATGTAGTGTCATAGTGTTTTTACTGTTACCATGTATCCAAGGTTACAAACTTAAGCCTATCATAGATATATAATTAATTAGTATAAATCATGTCTTGTTAATTCATTTACCTGTTTGACAAAAATATTTGTATTTCTGCGTAAATCAAAAAAATTCTCAGTCACATTAAAAGAGAAGTTAAAATTAGCAGAAATGTATAGCTAAAGGTAACCTTGAATACATGATAACAAATGATTAGATACATGTAAGCACCAAAGTATATTTGGATACACATTAAATCAGCAACTAACTTCCTAATATTGGATAAATGTAATATTGGATACATGAAAAGAACTTAATAAGAAGCTTTGGTACATGAAAAAAAGCTTGGATACATGATACAATATTGTTGAATGCATGTTGAAAAGATCTTAAATTATAGGTAACATTAGATTCATGGTAACAGTAAATATTTGATAACATCATCTTGATGTAACCATAACAATATCCTTGGATACACATTTAAACATTAAAAGATCTATAACTATACTAGGATACATGGTAATATTGAATACTTGTCTTGTAACCATGAAAACGTAAGTATCCCAGATACATGTTGTATTAACATACTTAACATTCACCATATCCGATAAAAAAAATTAAAATATCCTTAAGTAGATATTTGTAATAGATAATAAACTGAATATCTATTACATTAAACTTTTTGAACTAATGTCAGTACTTGAAACTTAAAAAAAGGCACAAAAAATTTTGAAAAACTAATCCACATTGAATATATCATAGGCACCTTGATTGATGGGCCGATGCAGTGGCTTTGATGGATCGTCATTGTCATTGATTGAACCAGAACTCGCTTTAGGACCGTCGTAATTTCATAAAAGTGCACCATATCTGACACGCTGAAGTTTTACATCAAAGTTGGAGGCGGGAATCTGTTCTCCATCACTCAAAAACTCCGCAAATAATGCTACATAGACTCCACAATCCCTAAACATATGTAAATGTGTGAGAAAATGACTATTTTAATCATTAATTATGATAATGTATTTTAAAAAAAGACAAAAGATATGTACATATTTCCGTCTTCTTGTTGAACTATGTCACTGACCCAATGAATGTCAAATGAATTCTCGTCTGTTTTTCCATTGTATGCTTCCAGTTTTATCCAGTCAGTGCGATCAGTGTTCTCATAAAAGTCGCTTAGTGACAACCAAACAGGCAACATGTGGCAAACTTTTGTATTTCTGCCAGCACAACAGCTTTGTGCCCGACTGCCATGTACGAGTCATATATGTGTGTGGTCTCGGATCGTAATGTGTGTAGTCTCGGATCATAATCAAATTAGCAACTAACTCCATAATATTGGATACAGGTAATATTAGATCTCAAATATCCTCAGATACACATTTAAACAGCAAAGAGCTATATGTATATTTGGATACATTGGTAACATTGGATACATGATTATGAGCTTGGATATATGGTAACTGTATTGAGGATACATGTTACCAACATCTCAAAAGCAGGTAGCATTAGTATTAGATACACGTTAAACATAAATTAACCTTGGATACATGTTACATTATCTTGATGTAAACTTAACTATAACAAAGGATACACATTTAAACCTCAACGAGATATAGGTATACTCGGATACATGAAAAAAGAACCAAGGATACATGGTAATAAATTGAGAATACACCTAATCAACAAAATCCAAACCCAGATGATCAAATCCCCCAAGTTAACCCAGATGATAACAGGATCTCAACAACAAGTAACATTAGTCTAGGATATACGCTAATCATAATTAGCCTTGGATACATGTTACCTTGGATACATGAAAAGAATTTTTGATAAGTATGAGTACTTACCTGAACTTGACGATCTGAAAATTTAACTTTGGGGATTCGGTCATCTGGGTTTGAGTCCCTTCTTCTTGATTGCAAATTTTGACGTAATTCATTCAATTTAACTGGATCGTTTCTAAATTTGGATCTATTTTCTACAAAATCTTCCTCTTCAAAGTCTCTAACAGCAGGAACATGTTAACAAGATCTCAACAATAAATAACATTAGTCTAGGATACACGCTAATCACAGTTAGCCTTGGATACATGTTATGTTGAATACATGTTACCTTGGATAAATGAAAAGAATCTTTGATAACTACGAGTCCTTACCTGAACTCTGCAATCTGGAACTTTAACTTTGGGGATTTGGTCATCTAGGTTTGAGTCCCTTGTTCTTGATTGCAAATTTTGATGCAATTCATTCATTTTGATTGGATCGTTTCTAAATTTGGATCTATTTTTTGCAAAATCTTCTTCTTCAAAGTCTCTAACAGCCGGAACAAAGGTCAGAGAAGGCCCTGCAATGTTCTCCATTTGAGATATACCTAAATCAAATGAAGGCCATTGTTGGTTACTTAGTATTATCAAATTATCTGATTCATTATCCATGAATGAACAAAGAATTTGTTGTTGTAGCAGTAATTGCTCTTATAGATGAAGATAACTTAGAACTAAACTATAATAAAAGTTGAAATCAAATTTCACCAACCTCAAATATGGAAGTTTTTGATCCAGCAGCGCCATTTTTTTTTGAAAAATGAAGGAAAATCGTGTGAAAGTTGAATTCCTGGCTTAAATGCGTGAATTGGGGGGGGGGGATCTGAGAGAGAGAAAATGGTTTGCCTTTAGATACAGTTTGAGTGATTTTAGGCACTTTTAAGGGATTATGCTGGATACACGTTTAATAATATGTAATTATAACTTATTGGGATAAATGTAATTATTTTAAAGTAGTGGATATTTAGTAATTAGGGTAAGGATGTTTGATTAATTATGTAGTTTATCCTAATTTTAATTCTAATGGAGTAATTATAACCATAGTTTGGTGAATTACCAAACGCAACAATAGTTCAATGTATCAATTCGCTATGTATAAGTGTATAGTTCGCTCTGTATTTGTTTATTGTGTATCAGAACGTACAGATATAGAGCAAATTGATACTATGATACATCGCGAAAAAGATAAAATTTAAACTCTCACTATGTATTATATTTTGTAAGAAAACTCTCGCTATTTTAGATAAATACATAGTATAGAACCATCTACTCCAATTGTCGATCTCTATGCTTTCCTATCTAATATCATCTTCTCGGTGAGTTGAAGATGTGTCACGTCTTGTCTAATCACATCTCCTAATTCTTCCTCAGTCTACCTCTACCTCTTCCACAAACCTATAATCTCCAACATCTGACACCTCTTCATTGAGGAATTGTGCTCTTTTCTTTCACATGCTCGAATCATCTCAGCCTCGCTTCCCATATTTTGTTCTGCATAGAGGCTATTCTCATCTTGCCATGTAAATCCTCGTTTCTAATCTCGTCTCACCTAATATGCTCACACATTCATCTAGGCGTCCTCATCTCGACTGCCTTCATTTTATGAATATCTGAATTCTTGACTGACCAACACTCTACCTTGTACAACATAGTCGGTATAACAACCACTTTATAAAATTTACCTTTAAGTCTCAATAACACATTCTTATCGCATAGAACAATAGATGTGAATATTAATTTTATCCACCTACTCCAATACAATGAGCGACATACTCGTCAAATTTTCCATTTTATTGGATCATAGACCTCAAATACTTTAAATTTTTCTTTTTCGGGAATGACTTGTGTATCAATCGGTCTCACTTTTCCATCTACATCATGTGACCCAAAAATGAACCTACATTTCATGTACTCTGTTTTAATCCTGCTCAGTCTGAAGCTTTTAAACTCTAGGTTTGTCTCTGAAACTGTAGTCTATTGTGAACTTCGTTGCATGTCTTGCCGATCAATATTATGTCTTCTTTAAATAGCATATACCAAGGTATTTCTCTTGAACATGCCGTGATCATCGAGACAAATAAAAATGGATTGAGACTTGCTCCTTGGTGCAGCCTCATCTCGATTGAAAAGTGTTTTGAATCTCATCTAATTGTCCTCACTTGGGTCCTGACTTCATTTCATTAATCATTGTAATGTATGTCATAGGTACACCTCTAAACTCTGAGTATCGCCGTAAAATTTTCATCGAACTTTGTTGTATGTCTTTTCTAGATCAATAAACATCACATATAATTCTTTTTTCTTCTCTCTATATTGCTCTATCAATCTACTGTAAAGGTGTTTCTATTGTCAATCGTCCTGACATGAATTCGAATTAATTCTCGAAAATAGACAAATTCCTCCTCATCCTAATCTTGATCACCCTCTATCAAATTCCAATGGACTCAATTGAATTTTTTTTTTTACTTCTTTTGTAAATTAATAACTACTTTAAAAATGGTTGAAATTAAATTTTTGATATCTCAAACTCTTCCATGTGATAATAACACTTCAAAAACTGAAAGAAAATTTATATGGTAAGTTGTGAGCTTTATACTTCGTGGCTAATTTAGGTTTGAGCATGAACTCACTAATAGAAATAACATTTTTGTTGTACTACAAAGGGTAAGATCTGATTATGTTTGATCTTGTTTTTATTTCCTACCTTAGGCAATCCCAAAAAATATTACTATAGTGATGCATATTTTACTATGAATTCAGTACTACTTTTTAAAAAAATAATAATTTATTGACGTTTTTAAGTTTAACTCTTCTATCATACATTTTATTTGCATATGATACTCTTATAATTTTAAAAGTTAAATAATCTTTCAATAGACAAAGATTTTTCAATATTCTAAATACCTTATATATAGAGAAAGAAAGAAAGAAAAGAAAAGTAGATATGATTCAGAGTACTCTTTAGATCCTAAGATGTAAATTTAATTATTAAAACATCATATCTGCCTTCATTCCATTTTTAGGAACAAAGTAGTAATATTTTTCATCTCTCTTTAGAAATTCTTACAATCTTAGCGTTATAATTTCATATCCTATATGGGATAGAATACCAAAATTTTGATATAAAATTTGTATAATATTTCTAATTAATATAAACGATTAAATGGTGGATAAATGTTCTGACCCCAAATTCAATAGATTAATTTTCTAATCCCGATAACCAAAACACCTCTCATATGCAAAGTTACACTGCAAACTTAAATTTGATCAATCGCCATTATTAGGTACTATTTTTCCTGTCCCATATTAGTTATCGATATTAATAAAAAATATTTATCTCAAAATATTTGTCAATTTACAAAATAAAGATAGAATTAATTAAGTTTTTTATATTTAAAATTAATTATTTTTTAAAAAAGTAAATAATATTTATTACTATATTTAAAAAATTTAAGAATAAAATAGTAAAAAATCTTTTATTTATGATTAAAATGTGATAACTTTTTCCTCTGTTCCTAAATAAGTAGTTTCTTTTTTAGCTTGGACATACCCTTTAAAAAACTACTCATTTTTTGAAAATAATTTTTTTTTACTAACTTATTCTTAATAAATATTTTTAAAAAATGTAATTCGTTAATAATTTACTGGCCATATAAAACTTTCTTTATTTTAAAAAAATAATAAAATTATTAATGTTTTCTTGATTATCTAAAATATTACGGAAGAAAATAAAGAGGTTAAAATACCACTCACTTATTTAGAAAAGAAGATAGTAATATGGTACTTCCTCCGTCCCATATTAACTAAATTGTTGAGATAATGCATACACCTTAAGAAAACTCTTCTAGGACATATTTTGAGCATTACTTTCCATTATTCCCACACTATTCTCAAAAGTAGAGTTAGTCATTGTTGAAAATGTGACATAAAATATATAAATACTCTTTCTTTAAAGGAATGACAAAAATAGAAAATAAATTCAATAATTATCTTGATATTTGAACAATTCACTTATTTTGAACATGAAAAAAGGCTCAACAATTCAATTAATATGAGACGGAGGGAGTGGTGTGGGTGTAGTATATATAATAAGTAATCATTTCGTTCAAGTTATGTCCTGCGGACAATGCGGTCACCTGCGAGTCAATAGTAAGCAACGCCACCTTAACTGTCCCTGTCTGAATTCTCATCGGAAATGGCGACAGTTGCACCCAATTGTGGGCCCAAGTTGGAATCCTTGGCTCACATAGACATCAGTAAACTTTCCCAATCTGAACTCCACGCACTTTCCCTTTGCTCCGACTCCGCTTACGATCTCCGGCGTAGTAACGAAATCGTTATTCCCCAAATTGATCGTTCCCTCTTCAATGAATCCGCCGGTAGCCGCCGTCAAACCTATTCCCGTCTCCGCCACCAGCACCACCGTTCTCGCGTCCCCGGTCTTCACCCTTCAACTTCACAACCCAAACCCCCTTCTACTTCCGACCCTGAAAATCACGCAATTCTTCATTTTCTTAAGTACTTCGTTAACAATCCCAGTTCCCACTCTCCACCACCACCGCCACCGCCGCCGGCGCCGCCGCTTCCGCCGCCGCTTCCGCCGCCGCCGCCTGTTCCTCTTCCTCCGATCACACAGCCGGTTACTAAAGGGATTCAAGTAAAGACCCTACTTTTGATTAATGAGCATGACAAAAAGAGGAAGAGGGGAAGGAAACCTAAGGATAACAGCAAGCAGCTGAAAGAGAATGGGGTTAGGAGTGAAGTGGAAATTGTGAATCAAAACGGTGAGGTGGTGGATTTAAATAATTTGGAGAATAATGGGGATAAATTATACAGTGGAGAATTGGAGAAAAGGACTGTTGGTTTACAGACTGAAGAAGAGTTACTTGGTTTCGTTAGGGGTTTGGAGGGGCAGTGGTGTAGTAGAAGGAAGAGGAGGAAATATGTTGATGCTAGTGGATTTGGTGATACATTGCCTATTGGTTGGAAGCTCTTGCTAGCCCTAAGAAGACGGGACGGTCGCGTCTGGGTTTATTGTCGTAGATTTGTGAGGTTGTTAAGTTTTTCTACTTGCTTACTTTTGCTTGTTAATTACATGTTTATTTATAAGCTTTTTTGCGTTATGGTTATGATTGTTGTTTGCTTTGAAATTGCGTAGTATGGACTGCTAATCTTGTGATGAAAATGCTAATCATTATTCTGTTGCATGTTTGTTAAAAGGTAACTAGATCTACACAGATTTTATGTGTTGCAATTTCATTGCACATGTTAGTTGAAGTATCATGAAATTGCATGTTTTGTTGTGAAAAGTTTGAGTCCTTCAATGAGTTTGTGCATACTTTATATTTGATTCCTGAAAGTATATGCACTGATACAATGCATGCTATTGGGATGGCATGGCTGACACAGGGTTTCTTCCTCAAGAACCGGGTACATGGCTTATGGAATCCCAATCCTAAGCATAATGCAGCCTACATGCAAGACAGTAGGAATGATTGAATTGTTCCGCTTGTTGAATTTTCTACGATCGTGAAGTAGGTAAAATGATTGTGTTGCATCTTGAAAATGATCATTTTCAAGTTAGTGGATGCAAGCATTAGCTGAGATCGAAGTATTACCAGATTTAGCATAATTACTTAAGTTTAGATAATCACTCAATTTCACAGGGAACACACTTTAGCTGATTAATATAAACCTACTTTTAACTTGAAATCTTGAATCTACCTTGAATAAGCTCCTGCACAGCTTGGTGCAAGTAAATGAACCTTTGTCTCCAGAATTTCTCCTCTGGAATTATGAAGACTGAAATATTGACAAAACTTGCACCAGCCCCTTTGTCCAATGGTCCGTTCCCACTTTGCTCCTTTGTTGACTCGAATCTTCGACCTCATCATCGGAGGAGAAGGCTCCTTTTCACTAGACAGTCCTTCCCCTGTCTTGTCAAGTTCATTTTGATTGGTAAGGAAGATTTTGGACAAAAACTTGAAGCTCTTGAGCACATAACTATTTTGGTCTTCAAAAAATTTACCAGCTCATTTACATATTAATATAATTTTTATACAGACTTCACTTTCTTCATTAAGAAATAATATGCTCCAAACAGTTTGAGGTCCTTTTTGTTGTCCAAGTCCAAATGTAAAGTCTCATGGATGCTAAAAAATAAGGCGTGCTCCACATGGTGGTACTTAAAACTTTAGTTGGATGCCATAGCCTTCTCTTTAATGACCCTTTGATAAATAAAAAGCCGTTTTGAAGTTTCATAGATCTTATATGTTGTAGATCAAAAAGCTTGAAGTCTATTTCCATCTGCTGCTTGATGCATTTTTTGCATTTGCAAATACTAGAGTATACTTGGTTTCACTTTCTTGTGGTTGCTGAAATTATGCAGATTGCAATTACAATTCCGATCTGAAACTAATTCAAGAAGTCATCCACTTTGGAACATGATAATGTACATTTGTCAATAATGTAGTATTCTTTTAAACCGGAGAACTTCTATGGAGCATTTAATCTCTTCCTAGTGGCAGAGGGTTATTTGTCTCTCTTTTGGTCTTTCATATTTTGGTAAAGGATCAAAAAAGAAAAAAATAATAATTTGGTAAAGCAACAAGAAGCTCTACTTTGGTGGGTCAGAAAGCCTTTAACACTATTGATCTGGAACGTAACATGCGGTTCCCTTTGGTGGCAGACGGTAAATGGATATGCAGGATTTTCAGTTCAAATGCTGTATATTTGAACTTATTAATTTGTTAATCAACTTACTGGATTTTGTATTGATGATGATAATTCACTGGATAGGCTGCTTGATCGTTTTGAAAACAGTGTTCATGTCCTAATTATAAGATGTTTACTGCCTCTCTCTTGTTTTGTGAGCTAAGTCCAGTATTTTCTTCTTACTTGGCATTTTCTCTGTCAGCCCTACTGGTCAACAGTTTATATCATGCAAAGAGGCTTCATCATACTTGCGATCCCATTTTTTGTCTGGTGAAGCAAACCAGCCTACTCAGCAGGTTGATGACACTGTTGCTAAGAGTATGAGTAACTTCCAGAGTGATACTAGTTTAGTTTTGTCAACTGACATCCAAGAAAATCCTCATTCTCTTCAAAAAGGTGATGTGACAAAACATGACGTAGTTGCACATGCAGTTGTACCCAGTTCATCTACTCTAGACCTACATCTCAGTGAAGTTTGCTTGATGGAGATGGATAATCTCCCTGAGGTTAAAGTTCAAGACATTTTCGAATGTTATAAATGCAACTTGATATTTGAAGAAAAAAATGCATATTTGCAGCATCTGTTCTCATTTCACCAGCGGACCACAAGAAGGTACAGGGTTGGGCCATCTGTTGGTGATGGGGTCATAATTAGAGATGGAAAATATGAATGCCAGTTCTGCCATAAGGTATTTGAAGAAAGACGTAGTTACAATGGTCATGTAGGAGTCCATGTGAGGAACAATGCAAGAGGAACTGTGGATGTAGCTACTGCTGTTGCAGCAGACAAGGGTGTTCAATCTCCACATCATGATGGGTCGCTTTCAAGGACATGTAAAATGGATGCTTTAATTGAAATTGCCCAAAATTCAGTCGTAGAAATTTCTAGTGCTAGGCCTTCAACCAAGGACAGCAGCATGCCATCTAGTACTTCAATGGACTTGGATGGAAATATGGCTACCAACATTGACCAAGTTGCGAGGTCAAACACTGGTACTGGATTGTCAGATACCAAGGAATTTAAGGCTGAAACATGTCTTGTACAAGGAAGAAATCAGCCTGATAATACCTGCACGGAAGTAGATAAAGATAAGAGTGGTGAGATCTTGGCCAACAAGTTCAATCCGAGAGTGGTCTCAACCAATGATTCTGAGCAGCCTGAAATTGCTGGAACTAAGGCAATGCAGGGCCTGGGAAACAAGCAGACAAAAGAAAATGATGATGTTCAACCAGAGACCATGGAACTAACATTGCAGGAAATTGCTAGACAGAATGCATTAACTAGCTCTTCAGTCTCTGTGGTGCAGTCTTTGCATAATGATTTTGAGCATTCTGAGGATGGTGCCGTGAAGAAGGATGGAACTGATATGGTAGCAGTGGGTAGGGGAAACAGCCTGACTAAAGCAAATGATGTTGAATCAGAAACTATGGAAACTTTTCAGGAAAATGCTACTCTTAACGGGGTAACCAGCTTCTCGGTGTCTATGGTGCAACCATCTCATAGTGCTTTTGAGCACCATGAGAGTGATGACATGAAGAAGTATGGGAATAACCAGCTAGCAGTGTGTCTTGGACACAGCCTGACTGAAGCAAATAATGATGTGGAATCCGAGACTATGGAGTTCATTCCTCAGCAAAATGCTACTCAAGATGGGCTAGCTAGCTTTTCAGAGCCTATGGTGCAATCATTCCACAACTCTACTGGCATTCTTTTAGGATCAAGTAAGGTAAAAATGCATTTTCTGCATCTGTGGAGGTCATACATTTATCTCATAGATGCTGAGGACGACCTTGTTCTTTGGTCTTTATCCAGTAAAAAATGCACCAAGCAATGGTCAAGCAATTTTTCCTCCTTTTCTGAGTTTCTGACAAATGCTCAACTTTGTTGATCCGGTGATCCCTGATCATTTTGGATTTTTCAAAACTTAATTTGGTTATCTTGCCTAGGAGTTTTTGTATTAGGGCCTTCTTTGTCTTTTGTTCATCTCCAACATAGGTGAGAACGAAAAATGCTATGACTTGGTTATGATAACAATTTTAGGTCAATTTGGCCAAAGCTATAATGTGCTTATTCAAAACTGTCTGGAAACAAAATATATAGATTGAAGATAAGGGTGTCCAAAATATGTATTTGCCGGGCAGACAACTACTGCATGAAGAAAAAGGTTTTTATGTTAAAGCACCCCTCTACTCTCAGGGTTTACCAAGCCTCTAAATACATCCCTTGTTTGATAAGCATTTCGATATGACCATTTGAAAGGATTTAATTCTTTGAGAATTATCGCTGTTATTGGCAATTCCAAATGTGCAGATCACTGTTTTGTTGGGTTTTTATGCAGCAAGGTTTTGGATATTAGCGTATTTCACGATTATTCTGTTTGATAGATACTATAACTCCTGCTAATTCTTGTTAAACTAATTCCCTAATTTCACGGGTTAGTAATCTATTTTTCCTGAAACCTCTGTAGGACAATGGCGAAGTTCCTGCTATCGGTCAGAATCTGGATAACGGAACAGGATTTGAGGAGCTTAGGCTGGATGAGATAGAACATTTTGAATACAGCTTTGATGATGTTCATGAATCTCCATCTTTACCTGCAACTTCTATTGGATTGGGTAATGATGCAAGGATGGAAGAGGCTTTTGCATCGGTTGGATTTGATTCTGGAGGAATCATCTTAAACGTGGAAGAATTGAATCAACTTTCAACAGTATGTGTGTGGTGCAGAGCGGAGTTCAAGCTTGAAGCTTATGATACAGAAGCTCATTCAGATTCAATTGGATTTATGTGTCCAGACTGCAAGGCTAAAATATCTGGACATCTGGAGAGTGTCTTTCCTTGAGTCCTCACTGTTTCAACTGGACCATCTTGTGGTGCTTGCTGCTCAATGTCCTGATACACGTGGTAATTCCTTGACTTGCTGAAGTTCTAGCTGCAATCAGTAACAAACAAATATGTTTGCCACTTCTTTCCTTCTTCACACGTCTCAACTGTGAAAAATTGGCATGCAGCTAGTTTTTCTTGCTAAAATACTACACACTATTAGTTTATTCTTTGGCAAGCTTATTTTACTGACTCAACATTTATCATCTTAAATTACAGAAGATGCAGATCTATTTTCCGCCTAAAGAGATGGCTGTTACAAAGCATGCATGTGCTCTTTTCTTAGGAGATGGAGTTTTAGCTGGTATACTTAGTTTGCTGTAAATAAATCTAAGGAATAGTGTAGTTTGTAATATTCCTCATTCTGGTATGTTAAATTACAGAAGACAGCAGATGTGTCTCTATATATGAATTGAACAGTGTATATTCTGGTTGTCTGTATATAATATCTGTTTATGTACGTCACCGATTAGCTCGATGAGCCCCTTAACATCTATTCAGGTTATATCCCCACCCCTTGAATTTCTACCATTTTTTTTCTGCTTTAATCATCTGTATCTGAAGCCAATTGGTTGGATTGATCTGCATTCACACCGAGTCGGCTCACTAAGGAGGTAAAGTGCTCTCTATCAAAAGGCCCTCCAATCCCAGGGCTCGAACCAGGGACCTCCAATTAAGATCAGAAGGATTCCAATCATTCCACCACATTTCTCAGTTGTCTTGGGCTTTCTACTTGTTTTCTCAGTCTGTTTACATGTCAATCTTCTCGTGACACGAGCTTGTTAATGTAAGATTGTGCACAGGCTTAATGATGTGCGAAGCACTATTTGTGCCACCTTGGACGGTTGCTCTAACATGCTTTCTGGTGAAGCTCCCCTAGTAATGAGTCGATGCCATTTTTTATTGTAGCTCTTTATTTTGGGTTATCCACGGCTGATTGCGTAGATTCTGTGTTTTTTCGTATATAACTAGACTTGAGAACAGTTACATGCAGTGGAATCATAACCAGAGAGACTCAGAGAGTCTTTCTGATGAACAAAAGGGATTTCGTTATCCTTCATTTATAATGCAAAAGGAACATTAGAAGTATGAAATTTGGCTGTGGAAAGATCCTTTCCTTTTTCCCATGACACTCAATTCTGGACTTCTATTCATCGCCCTTCTGGACAGAAGAACAAAAGTCTTTTGTTTGTTAATTGTGAATGTTTGAAAACTAATTTAGGTTTTTTTTTTATTTGGTGTGAGAGATATGTTTCTTGTTAATGGGACCTTGCTGGTCATCCAAATATAATAGCCCCTCTTCAACTCACTTTTACATTTGCATTTGACAAATTAATCTCATTGAGCTTGTCAGAATCTTGTTGATTATAAAGAGCATGGACTTTCTGGGGAATGCTTTATATTTTGCTAAAGGGATTAAGTTATTAAATGCATGTTTACAATTGTGCTTTAGATATAAGCTAGAATAAAGTAGCCTTTTGACCATTTGTACTACCCTTTCATTTTAGACGTTAAATCCCTAAAATATTCCTTCCAATATTCATAAGCATAACTTATCATATTTTATATTAAAAGTGGGAAGCTCCAGAGTGCAAAGTTGAATTATCATTTTACCCCTACACTAAATCAAAATATTATAAATATCTAATTAATTAATTATTAAATATTAGATAGTAATCTTATTATATTATACTAATACTAATGTAAATTTACATTCAGTAAAAATAACAAAAAGTAAAAGTAATAGAAAAAGTAAAACATTTCCAAAGAAACAAACGTGGGAGCTGTTCATTCAAATTCTATAACCTATGAAGCTCCATTTAGTTCTACAATAATTGCAATATGGATGAGTAATTTAAATCAAAAAAATACAAAATAATTGAATACAAGAAAATTAACAGTGATTATAGTTGCTAATTATATTTCCAAAGGAATTTGAAAGGCCAAGAGTCTTGTGCACTACAAGAAAGTTAATAGTGATTTATAATTGCTAATTAAATTTTAGAAGGAATTTGAAATGTCAAGAATCTTATGAACTTAAAAATATGTCACTCCATGACCTCTTATTTAAATTATGATTCCTCCTTTAAATTTGTAGAATTCAATTGATGCATGATGCTTGGATACAAATAAAACACAAGCGAACGCTGGTAAATAATTGTAGCAATCATATTCTCTTAAGTACTTCTCAAAGCACACTAGCCTGCATGCATGGTTAAAAAGAGCAGCAAATGAAGATGATGAGGTGTTATTTCATTTTCATATATTCAAAAGTTGGAAATCATAGTTAAGTTAATTTTGTCTGCAATTTCTGATACTTTTTCAAGAATATGCTATGATTTTTTTTCCAGTATTCTTTAACATAAATTGATTTTATCTTTTTGCTCTTCTTTATTAACTTGCTATTCTTGTAATATTTTGATTTACTCTTTTTTGAACTATTCATGTGTTCAGCTCAAGAGGTGATTTATGCTTATTCATCCACTCACTATCTTGATCTAGCGATATTAAAAGAAGATGCCATAAGAAATGTTTCTTCTCTTCTTCCCAAATTCGGCTTTCACCTCTAGAAAATAAAGGATATTCTTACGTTCATAATTTGTAAGCATTCTTTAAGATATTTGTGCTTCGAGATGATCATAAATATTAGTCGAATAGACTCACCATCATCAGTTCACACTTGTATTTTCCTCCAACGAATTTCATGCAATTCATTACATAAATATTTCAATACTATTTATATCATTTTAAAACGCTTATATAAATTAGCATGAGATACACGTGCAATGCACGTGTCCGAAAACTAGTATATTTATAAGCATATTTAGAATACTAGAAGAGAGTGAAATTCATCTATACATGTAGCAGAACAAAGTACTTTATTCCTTTTATATGTAACTGAATTCATTACAAGAACATGGTGATATAGATATCCGTCTAATCTTACAGCAGCTAGTTGTACGTGCGTGTGCTCAATGTGATGTCAAACTTCAATCAATTTCTTCATTGGATGTCAACTTCAATCAATTTCTTCGTACTTGGATCCAATTAATCGACCAATCTAGGGGAAAAAAAGAAAGACTAAAGATAACTTGTTCTTTTTACACTTCAAGGCAAGGTTTGGAATATGTTGTTGTGCTAAAGCCACTCTATATAAGAATCTTCACTTTCCAAAAAGAGAGATGGAAAAAGACAAGTTTCATTCCTTGCTTCTGTAGTGGCATCTTCTTCTAGTTCACACACTGTATTGCCAATTGAATTTCAACGATATAGAAATGCAGGGACAAGCTTAATTGAGAATCAACCAAAAGACAATTCGAAAATGTCTTACTTTTGGTTTAGTGGAACAGCTCATGTTCACATTTTGATAAATGTTTATGAATATCTTTCTGCTTTTCGTTATTAATTAGATAGAAGAACATTGATCAATATCACATTCTTTCAATAACTTGTGCAGCTAGTGAAGTGACTTGTCCTAGTACTTGCTTATGGTCTGCTGACTTTACACTTACTGAGCAAAGCTAGTTTATCACTTGTACAAATAATGTCTATGGCATGTCAAAAATGTCGACAGCAACTGCCATTGCCACCTCAGAGTATACTATTTCGTTGTCAGTGTGGCAATTTGATTCCTCTAGGCAATAGTGAGAGTTCACTGCCAGTCCAAGAACATGGTAGATTCAGTTCTAAAATGAGAAGATTCAGAAATAAATTTAGGAGAAACAGTTCAAGAAAGAACAGCCCATCTTCTTCTCCCAGCGTTAGTCCACGTTTATCCCTTATTTTCACAAAGCCACCACCAAGTGGGAAGCGCGCACTTCTTTGTGGGGTGACATACAAGAAGGAGAAATTCAGGCTTAGAGGAACACTGCATGATGTAAACAGTATGAAGGACTTACTGCTTCGAAAATTTGACTTTTCAGATGACTCCATTCTCATTCTAGCAGGTATTCCAGTTTCTCTATGACAGTAGCATCATAGGTGAATTTCATGATTTAAATTTGGTAGGTTCAACCTTTAAAGCTATCATATGGAAGGGTGCCGATAGCCACATGCCAAGTGGAGTTATATCTTTCCTGAGCGCCCAACGGTTGGTTAGGAAGGGGTGCTTAGCCTATCTTGCCTACATCCGTGATACCAGTGCCACCACACCTTCTCCTGAGTCAGTTCCTGTGGCTTGCAAATATTCAAATGTGTTTCCTTCTGATATTCCGGGTCTTTCTCCTGATTGTGACATTAATATTGAACATGTTGTACATCTGAAATTATGGAATTAGGATCAAATACTTGTTGAGATTTTAGTAGTTTTATACACGCACATATATATTTCAACCAGTATTTTCAACACGGAACATAGACATATATATATGTGTGAAATCACAAAAATCTTAACAAATATATCAAATTTTGAACCCATAATTTCAAAAATGTGATGGGTTCAGTGGCAAAAATCTAATGGCTGAACGCATTAAATTTAAATTTTTGATCCGCCTGAGTAAAGAAATATTTTTGTACCTTACTTTTGAGTGAAACAATTCCTGCAGAAGAAGAGCCATATAAACCTCCAACTAAGAGAAACATCCTGGAGGCTTTCAAGTGGTTGATGGAAGACCTTAAATCAGGCGACTCGTTGGTGTTCTACTTCTCAGGACATGGCTTACGACAACCTGATTTTTGTGATGATGAACTAGATGGTTTTGATGAAACGATCTGTCCTCTTGACTTTAGGACTAATGGCATGATCAGTGATAATGACATCAATGATATTCTTGTTAAACCACTGATTTCAGGTGTTACACTTCATGCTATAGTCGACGCTTGTCATAGTGGAACTGTTCTCGACTTACCTTGGGTATACAAAGAGTATGTTCTTACCATCCAAAAGTTCTTTTTAGTTTCTAATCGTTGTTTCATATGTTTATTCAAAGCTTGGTCAAATACATAGGATTTAACTTGTTTACATTAACAATATAAGAAATTTTACACTAGCATAAGTCATTCTTTACTTATACTTTTAGCTATGGTTCTTATGCATTTCATTTTTCTCCTGGGGATGATCAGTTTAAACAATACAAATGAGAGAAATGATGACTTACGGAGTCTATCAATTACAAAGCTCAGATGAACTGATATTTGATCATTATTCTGATAATCAATATCATCTTCGGTTCAGAATCACTTTTAAATAAGAGAATCTTATATCTGTTATTTCAATTTTAACAGGAATAAATGGGATGATAACAGACCCCCATCCGGCTCTCATAAGGGCACGCGTGGTGGCAGGGCCATCGGTTTCAGTGCTTGCAAGGATAATCAATTAGCTGCAGATACCTCTGTATTATTTATTTCCTTCCTTTAATCAAGTCTTTATATGATTGATCTATATATCCTATCCCCAACCACCATTATATGAATATTATGCAGGCTTTCTCTGCTGAAAAAATTATGACTGGTGCCATGACTTACACATTTATAAAAGCTATCTGGGAAGATCCGGATATAACATACCAAGGATTACTTGATTATATGCACAAGGCTATCGAAAAAGTCAACAAAGCCAGATGTCCACTGCTGAAGGTACTCCAACGCAAGATAGACCAGGTATCTCATCTCCTTGCCTGAAATATCCCATTCTTAAAATTCCCTGCATCAATTAATGCTATTGTTCTAAGGATTTAGTCACTTATATGACAATTTAAACGAATTTGTACACAAACAGTGCAAGGAGAAGGATACTTACCTTATTTTCCGGGTTACTAATTCCACTTATCATGAATAGTTACCGTTGATCACCTATCAGGTGATTTCATAGTGTAAAAAACTTACATTGTTAGCATACAAAAGCTAAGCTAATTCTGCACCTCTTCTCAACTATAACTTCTAGAAAGATAACCATTCATCCACAGGATTTCAGGCAAATATCCAGAAATTGGAAAAACTTGTGTTGTATCACCCGAGTGTTATTCAGAATGGTTTATTTAGCAGTTTATTACAGTATATGCATATGCCTCAAGTATTTAAAAGTACGATATTCTCATCAATAAGCATGAGTTATTTGTAAGGTTTTACTGGATATTTTGCATATTATCTATTTTTCTGATATGTATCGTATATCACATTTAAATCTTGCAGGAACCAGTGTTATCATCTTCTGAAAAATTCAACACTAACACAAGGTTCAAGCTCTAATTCTGCTGCAGAAAGACGAATTTGGACCTAGATGTTTCTAGTTCCATCATAAAAGGGGGGCGTGGGCGCTGCTTGTTTCATACTTGCGTCTTGTATTGCTTCCATTTCATTTGACCCTTGTCCATCTTTTTCGAAAAGACAATCCAAAGATTTGCATCAAAATTCTCTCTTTGGCATTCTTCTATGCTCATTCAGACTATATAATTTGTCTCTATATCTATGAGTTAATAATTGGAAGTTTTCATATAAGAAATTGTGTTCTGATGGTGTTCTTTCCAAGTCCGTAGCAGGATCTTAACTAACTTTTATCATAAGCTCCTGTATATATAAGCAAATATACAAAATTACAAGGTAGAAACTATCATCTAAGCTAAAGTTAGAGGAGAATAATAAAGAAAAGAATATTAAAAGCACTATGATAGGAGTTGAGAGTTAAAACACAGTTCTTCCATTTCAGTTGGTAAGATATATGATAACTGTAATATGTGAAAATGGAATGTTCATCAGGAATTCCTGGATTGGGTTTGATTGATGAATTGGAGTCAATTGGCGACATGTTTAAACCAGAAAATCACTTAAAGTTAGAGGATATGCAGTTAGCAGTTGATTACCAGATCAAATAAGCTCCTAAAATGTTAATGGACTTCATTTGTAAAACACATGTTCAAGTGTGTCTTGTTATTTTACTGGCCTCCACAAAATGAGTTTTTGCCAAAAGACCTATAAGCCAAGTTTGACCAAGTATGACTCTCAAGTGTATTAGTTGGCAGTTAGCACACCAATTTTGGGCAGCCTCCTAGATAATTTCAAGAGATATCTCAAGCAAGCTTTTAACAGAAGGCAGGTTTCTTAGATAAATGAGAATAAGTTTATGATAAAATGATAAGAACAACAAAGCATCTGCGTACCATAAGTTATGCATTAAAGGTCATTTCGAATCTTGGAATCAGCTTCTCCAATAAAGAGGTAAGACTGTCTACATTCGCGTTTTCCCCGAGCCCTCCTGGGCCAGAGCCTTCTGGCACTTTGTCCGGTGCTATTCTTTATGCAGCTTCTCCTTATAAATGAGGATACTATCTTTTATGCAATTAGCATTCCTCTTGCACATGAGCCTTGGCTAATTTGAAAACCTTTTGGTCTTTGATGGTGCTATTATTTGTTTGAACTGGAAAAGGTTCTGCAGGGAACTAAGATAGATTCACTAAAATTTCCAAATGTACCATGACTCATTTAAAAGTAAAATGCATATTTGTGTTCCTCAAGACTTGATTAATCAAATTTCAGTGAAGAATACTGATATAAATCAGATAGATGGGATACCTTTAGCAGCATGTAAAGGAGATTACACGGGGTATGTTGTTGTTTTTAAAAGGCAAAAATTAAACTTGTAGTATATCACAAGAATAATAAAATGAAGAGAATACGATACATCTAGAAGGACGCTTAAACTAGTGAGGTCACAATTTTCCTAGTTGCTTCCAATATTAATTTTCTATAATCAAAGACGAAGCAAGATTATTTCTCTTAAAAACAATTCTTTGGGAAAATTCGGATTCTCGAAAAAATTGAGTACCAGTACATAATAAAACACTAACTTGATTCTTTCAGAAAAAAGCAGTGAACCCATCGCCCACGAAAAGGAGCATCTGATGCAACCAGCAAGTTGGAATTTGTCTTCTCAAACAGTTGAACAAACTTTCTCTTCCGATACTCTGATCAAAACGTAACTCATTTCGTTCGTTCCAAAATTCAAAAAAGGATGATATAACACATTTGAGGAATATGCTGAAGAGGGGATAATTTAAGTACACTAGTGAAAAAGAAAACCGAATATAATGCCCAATCAAGAAAAATGAAAAGAGCATACCTTTAGAAGATAAGATGAATCTTTCATGCCCAAATAGATCGATTCTTTGTTTCTTCATCACCGTCCACGACATGAGAAAGAGAATAAAGCTTTTTCCTGATTTGACAAGGCGATAGCCACTTGACACCTCAAAGTACGGGACAAAGAATGTTGTGTTATGACTTTGTTCTTTCTTTTACTTTTATTGAATCAATTTGGTTTTTACTCTTGTTCGTTCTTTATCCGGAAGATGATTAAAAAAAAAACGACTAATCACTATCAAATCTATGAAAGCATTGTTTATAAGACGCCTGGAGTCGTTATCTTAAAGGCAAAGAAGGAGGGGAAAAAGTATCCCAGTTCCCACCATGCCTTGAAGGAAACTAAATACCAATTTCCTCAAACTTACACACATGTATTAATTCTACTGGAATGCTCAATTCCTCATTTTGATAGATACTGATATGGGGTTAATTTAACCATGATCATCTAATTTTTAGTTTATTGCACTAAAATCATAAACTAATTTGTGAAATGAAAAAGTAACTCAATTATGTTTTTTTAAGATTTTCTATATTATAGAGGCATAATTGGATTACTTTTTCAATGTAAGAAATCAACTTTATAAATTTTGGTAATTGAAAGTTGAATGTTGTAAAATGTCCCCATATACAGCGGCAAATATAGCGATAGAGTTAGGGGTTCATCCGAATCAATAGCTTTAGCGCAAATCTCGCAGATAGTATATATGTGTTAAAAGATTCACTAAATACAAGTAATAGATTTCGACTCCTGTAAGAATCAAAAGGGTAGTGGTCCATAAAATTTAAACCATGCATCCACCTGCCATATATATATATATATGCCTCCCATATGTATCTTGATTGATCATCTCAAGTAGTCAAAACAAAAGGAACTCCACTTTGATCAATGGACAGTAGGAGGTGCAAATGTCAGTGGTGCGGCATGAAGATGGCAGCACCCATTGGAGCACAAACAATTACCTGTCCAAGGTGTCAATCTGTTATACAACTCCAACCTGCAAGAAACTATGGCTTTTCGAATTTCCCCACTGCCAATAACAATATGAGCCCAGGATTTCCAGCTTTTCCAGCCAGGCCAGGAAGGATGAGTCCACATGCTAATAATTTTCAGCCTCAACAATTCAACATGTCACCACAGATTAATTATATGCCACCTCCTGCAGTACATGGACGAAAACGAGCAGTTCTGTGCGGAATAAATTACCGTGGCCATCCAAAGAGTCTGAAGGGAAGTATTAATGACGTTTTATCCATGAGATATTTTCTGGTCGAAAAGTTGGGGTTCCCAAATGCATCAGTACTTGTCCTTACAGGTATGCATGAATGTTGATCACCTCTAGAACATAAATGCTTATTTTAGTACTCCTCTACTTCATATTATCTGTATTTTAAGGATTTTGCATATCTCCAAATGAAAATATTTAATCTAACATGTACTAGTACATAAAATTTGCAGAGGATGAGAAAGATCCATACAAGTACCCAACCAAGGCCAATATCAGATCAGCCTTACGTTGGCTTGTTCATGGTTGTCAGCCAGGAGATTCACTAGTGTTCCACTACTCTGGCCATGGCACACGAGTTAGAGACCATGACGGTGATGAGATTGATGGGCACGACGAATCACTATGCCCTGTTGATTTTGAGACAGAAGGGAGAATACTAGATGATGAGATCAATAGTACCATTGTAAGGCCCTTACCCCGCGGTGCCACACTTCATGGAATAATTGATACATGCTTCAGTGGAACGTTCCTAGATTTGCCATTTCTGTGCAGAATAAACAGGTTATTGAGAAACTAACCTTTTGATGCTTTGATCATGCAATGAAACATCATATTAAGCTATAGTAAAAGTGGTATGTCAAAATGTTTTCAAGCAGGGCAGGATACTTTATGTGGGAAGACCATCGGATCAGCTCATACAAAGGCACCAGAGGGGGAACAGCAATCTCTATCAGTGCCTGTGACGATCATCAAAATTCTGGAGATACAACGGTTAGTATTCGTAAATACTTATTCCTATAATGACTTTAAAATCTCTAAACAAATTAAAAAGACTCCTGGCAAACACCAACCTGTAAATGTACTAACACGACTAAGCTATAATCATAACTAGTTTGTACTGCCCGTATAGGTCTTATACTTCTATTGTGTTGTGTTATGTACTAAGACGCATGGATTTCCAGAGATTATAGATTATGTTCGCTTTTAACACCTTCAATCATCAAAATGTCGCACCATGTTCCTGCAGGCTTTCACAGGCTTTCCAACGGGTGCCCTGACTTATAGTTTCATCCAAACATTGGAGCAAGAGACTAAATTGACTTATGGACGCTTACTCATGAGTATGCAGAATAAGATTCATGAAGCACAGAAAGGACTAGGCCTTAATGGTGAAAATGAAACTCAGGTACGCTTCTATGAGATCGTCCATAAAATTTCACTGCAGCATTGCATCATCATTGTACTTGTCTGATGCATTTTATTGGTCTTGCCCAGGAGCCTCAACTATCCTCGTCTGACCAGTTTGATATTCATTCGAAGATGGTAGCTATATAGGAACTTAAAGTATCCAACTCCAGCCTGAGTACAACTTCCCTGGCATATTCTTGTTGTACTAATAAATTTCAACACTTTTATCTAGCTGTAATAAATTTCAACGCTTCCTTTTACCATTGCGTGTTGATTTCACTTGTATTATATCGTTCTGGTGTGAATCTTGGTCGTATATTTTCCTTATGTAAACTTGTAACACTGAATAAACTTCCAGATGGAAATTTGCTCACAACAGCTAATCTATAGAACCATATCTCAAGATTCAGTCAAAAACTCTCTATAGAAGATGTGCAGTATGATTTTTTCGTATAACAGAAGCCTATTTTTTTGTTGACGATGTATTTGAAAAGATAGATGATGAAGATACATGTCTACTCTGTATAATCAGATAAATTTGCAGGGCACTTCACACTTAGAACTGACAGATAAACCAGAAATGAATGTTTTTCTTCCTTGTCCATATTATCTGTCAAAACTCCAATAGGAGATATTGCAGCACTAACCCTATTATATCGCCCAATACCTGATTTTATTTTTGTTAATATACATAAAAGAGATAAATGACGAGGATAAATGTCTCATTTCTGTATAACAAGATAAAATTGCATGGGCACTCCAACAGTTGCCTGATAGAGCACATGACTAGAGCAAAACTAGTTCAAGAAAACTAGTCTACTCAATTTGCTGTAAATATAAGAACTTTATAAACACAATCAAACGTGCATATGCAACTTAAGTGTGCTTTCGTACAAATTGAACTAGAGGAAGAATAATTACAAGACATAGCTTAACTGATACACCTTTCTTTGGACCTTCATAGGCACTTTCCTGCATCCCGGAAACTGATGGACCAGATAGAGGAATTAACACAGCAATAAAATCTTTTCCTCCACTTCCCATTATAGACCCTTGCTTTGCCAGAAAGATGGTACTCGAATTATTTAGAATCAATCTAACCAAAGGTTTTCCATTCAGTGAAGCAAGAGCTTACAAGAAGATGTGCACCAGCGAGTGTAGCAATCGTGGAGGTTGGGCCAGTCAGAAGAAGGGCAATAGGTGAAATAGTGAAGCCAAAGGGACAACACCTTTTCTTGCTCCTCTTCTTGTTCCAATTTCCCTATGATCTGCTCTAATATTCTTTCAAGCTCAGCCCTTTCGCTAATGCTCAAGACTGGAGTGTCTGTACCATTGCTTGCTCGATATAGCAATGGAAGCCGCTATATCATGAGTTCAAACTCCACGAATTGTTCCTGGAGTTTCAAATTCCATGAACTTTTATATTATGCTGGAGTTCCTACTTGTCAAAGTTCTGAACTCGCCAGGGGTATTTTTGTACAGATATTGTTTTCGCATTAAAAAGTGGCTACTTTCTAGTAATTACATTTGAAATGGTAGCTAAGCTTTGATTGTCGGCTCAAAAGCCCACCCCTCCTAATTTTTACTAAGATGGAGACGATAGATTCATTTTCTTAGTGGGTGGCTGCCAATATTAATTTTCTACAACCAAAGACTAAACAAGATCACTAAAAAAGATCACTAAAAAAGATTATTTCTCTTAATTTAAACAATTCCTCAGGCAACGTGCTATTTATAAATTGTCTTGAGTAATTCTTCATGAAACACTAATTTGATTCTTTGACTAGCTAAAAAAAAACAGTGAAATACATATACCCACGAAAATTAGCATCCGATGCAAGTTGGGAATTATCTTGTTACTGTTTTTTTCTTTTTGTTCAGTATCAATATTGTAACATTTTCCCAACACTTTCAAAATTCTAAAACGAATATATGGAACTTCCCATACAATGCATTCAGATGGATAAAGTACACTGGAAAATTAATGAAATTCTCTGAGGTTCTGAGAGAATCTTCAAAAAAAGAAAGATCATAAGACAAGATGAATATATCATGCCGAAAGGCGCAAATAGATCGATTCTGTTCTTTTTTTTTTTCTTTTTTTCTAGATCACCAATCCACAACAGAAATAGAATAAAGCTTTTTGCTGATTTGACATACAATATATTTTTTTTGCCCTAAATACATGTGTTAATTAGTTCTCTTAGAAGTGCTTAATTGCCAACTTTAATAGATATTGATATGGGGTTAATTTAACCATGATCATCTAACTTTTTAGTTTATTGCACTGTAATCACAATTTATTTATTTATTTTTTAAAAAGTAGAAAAATGTTAAAAATTTAATTTGGGAAAACAAGCATATTGTCATCACTGAGCAAATAATTTCAGAGTATCAATGTTACACCACTTTTAGAAAAATAAAAACACAAAACTTGTTTTCTGATCTAGTTAAAAGAAACCCATGATTTGCCACATGGCGAGGGACATTGGTCATTGGGTAATAGGTTGCATCAGAAAATGAGTTTTTAAAAGTAATACCACGTGGTATTATGTATTGTGAATTGTTGATGTAGTTATACTTGCATGATTATTCTGCGAATTCAAATGGATTATGGTCGTACTTGAATTGGCACCAATAAAGTTCAAAGCATGCACCCACCTCTCTGTATATACATTAATGTAACAGGAATTGTTTTGATTCCTCCAACTATGAATGTTTTTCACATTTTAATTTGGATCTTCGCTGGTGTTTTCGATAGGATCAAAACTGTCTATTGATTTATTTAGCCCACATTTTCGGACTCCTTCTCAAACAACATCTAATTAAACCATCATATTTCTATCCTATATAAATCTTGATCATCTCAACTCTCAAGTAGTCAAAACAAGAGGAACTCCACTTTGATCACCCTGTTCTTCAACCCTTCACATAATGGACAGAAGGAGATGCAAATGCAGGTGGTGCGGCATGAATATGGCAGCTCCTATTGGTGCACAAACAATTACCTGTCCAAGGTGCCAATCTGTTACACAACTCCAACCTGCAAGAAACAATGGTTTTGCTAATTTCCCCCCTACCAATAACAATATGCGCCCGGGATTTCCAGATTATCCTGCAAGGCCAAGAAGGATGGGTCCAAATGCTAATAATAATTTCCAGCCCCAACAATTCAACCCTATGTCACCACAGATCAATAATATCCGACCTCCTGCAGTACATGGACGAAAACGAGCAGTTCTGTGCGGAATTAATTACCGTGGACATCCAAAGAGTCTGAAGGGAAGCATTAATGATGTTTTATCCATGAGATATTTTCTGGTCGAGAAGTTGGGGTTCCCAAATGCATCAGTAATTGTTCTTACAGGTATGTATTGTTATCTTTTTAAACGTCTCGTTTAATTAATATTCTACTAATGAATACAGTCAGCCTTAATCTAACATGTAATACACAAAATTTGCAGAGGATGAGAAAGATCCATACAAATACCCAACCAAGGCCAATATCAGATCAGCGTTACGTTGGCTTGTTCATGGTTGTAGGCCAGGAGATTCACTAGTGTTCCACTACTCTGGCCATGGGGCACGAGTAAGAGACCGCGATGGTGATGAGATTGATGGGCATGATGAATCACTATGCCCTGTTGATTATGAGACAGAAGGAAGGATACTAGATGATGAGATCAATAGTACCATTGTTAGGCCTTTACCCCCTGGAGCCACACTTCATGGAATAATTGATGCATGCTTCAGTGGAACTTCCCTAGATTTGCCCTTTGTGTGCAGAATAAACAGGTTATTGAGAAACTAATCCTTTTGATCCTTGATCATGCAATGAAACTACACAGTAAGTTGATAGTAAAAGTAATATGTCAAATGTTTTCAAGCAGGGCAGGATACTTTAGGTGGGAAGACCACCGGATCAGCTCATACAAAGGTACCAGAGGCGGAACAGCTTTCTCTATCAGTGCCTGTGACGACCATCAAAGTTCTGGAGATACCACGGTTAGTATCTTTATCGAGAGATTATTGATACGTTCACTTTTAGCACCTTCAATCATCAAAATGTTTGCACCTTGGATTTATGCAGGCATTCACAGGCGTTCCAATGGGTGCCCTGACTTATAGTTTCATCCAAACGATGGAGCAAGAGACTAAATTGACTTATGGACGCTTAATTATGAGTATGCATAATAAGATTCAAGAAGCACAGAGAGGACTAGGCCTTAATGGTGCAAATGAAACTCAGGTGTGCTTCTACGAGATTGTCAAAAAAATTACTGCAGCATTGCATCATCGTCATACTTGTCTGATGCATTTTATTGGTCTTGCCCAGGAACCTCAACTATCCTCATCTGAACCGTTTGATATTCACTCGAAGCTGGTGGCTATATAGGAACCTAAAAGTATCCAACTCCAGCTTGAGTAGACGTCCCTCACCATCACATGTAGATTTACTCCTAGTATTGTTCTGGTGTGAATCTTGATCGTATATTTTGCTTATGTAAACTTAATCAATAACACTGAACAAACTTCCAGATAGAAATTTGCTCGGTCAGCTTGTCTACAGTTACAGGTTGTCACAGCCTTTATGTCGTGAATTTGCAGCAGAGCTTGTCATTTCAAACAGGGCGTGGAAGATGACTGAACCACATGAACAATTGGAAATTTAAAGCAACACTTTTACATGAAGGCTAGAAATCACCACATCCCTGCTGCTCTACATTATACATCTAGTCTTTAGTTTCTAAAAGATTAAATATGCACTAACCTGTTAATAGATATTACACGAGATCTCAAGGTCGTTAGATTTATATTAATCTATAGTACATAGTTTTGTTGTTATCCTATAAAGAATTTTCGACATAACTTAGTTATTAGGGTATGTTTCTATATTGATACATCACAAAACGAAGTGGGTACTAGAATAATAAAACTTCAAAAAGTTAGAAAACTAGAAGAGAAGCCAACGTAATCTGCAGGAAAGAACATTTGAGGCCTGAAATTAAGTAAACTAGTCTGCTCAATTTGTTGTAAATTGAAGCACTTTATAAACACTATCAAACGTGCATATGCAACGTAAGCGTGTTCTGGACTTATAAATTGAACTAGAGGAAAAATAATTACAAGACATAGCTAACTGATACACTTCTTTGGACCTTCATAGGCATTTTCCTGCTAAGGAGCAAACCTACATAAACTGATGGGCCAGACAGGAATTAACATAGCAATATAATATTTTCCTCCACTGCCCATTAGAGACTCCTTCCTTGCCATAAAGATAGACTCCAAGTAATTAGAATCAATCTAACCCAAAGGTTTTTCGTAGAAAATTCAGTGAAGCAAGAGCTTACGAGAAGCTGTGCACCAACGAGTGTAGCAATCGTGGAGGTTGGGCCAGTCAGAAGAAGGGCAATAGGTGAAATGGTGAAGCCAAAGGGACAACACCTTTTCTTGCTCCTCTTCTTGTTCCAATGTCCCTATGATCTGCTCTAATATTCTTTCAAGCTCAGCCCTTTCGCTAATACTCAGGACCGGAGTGTCTGTACCATTGCTTGCTCGACATAGCAATGGAAGCCATGACATCAGCATATTCATGTTTGTCCGCCTGAGATGCTCTTTTGTAATTTCTTCATCCACTGTGTCTTTTCCTATTTCTCTGGATTGTTTAAATAAGAATGCTAGAAAGAGCACAAAAACATATAGAGAAATTCAGAACATGGCGCTTTTACTGTCCCAAAAAACAATTAAAGAAGACGAATGGTGATAACTTTATATCATGACTAATATCAAATTTGGTAGCAATTCATGATGAGATGTAGTACCCAATAAAACATGACAATACATAATAAAAGCTCTCTCTTCAAATGGTTATGGAGATCCGTACACAAGGAGGAGGATAAGATATTGCAGTCGTAGATCAACGTATGGAACAAAAGATGGAAGGCGTACACCTTATATATATTATGTTTTTGGTAGAACCAACACTTAATCTCATGCATAGGAAGGCATTCAGGATTATGAAGTTGCTACTACAATCTAAATATCCCACTGCATTGCAAATCCAATGGGACATCTTTAGACGATTATAGACAATTAGACATACTAGTTTGCTAGAAGATCATAATCCATACCAGATGAGTTCTCTGTACATATTTTGTTCAATTCAGATTCATTTTTACTTTAAATCTATATAATTTATGCTCCATATCTCCACGTACAAGCAGGTAGAATAAAGAATTGTGAAAATTAGAACTTGCAATCAAAGAATATTCCATAGATAATTACCTGAAACCTTAACAAGAGACCCCTGAAGCCGAGGTTCCGCAGAAAGAGCAAGCCAAGCCACATGTGAAGCCGAAGCCCACATATAAACAGCTTCATCAACACAACCACAAGCTGCCATCTTCTGAGCCAGCCATAGCAACTCCGCTGCCAGCTTCTCAGCAGAGCACCCAAATTGGCTCATCTGGTTCCTCGCCCTACCGCGCTGCCACACAACGTCGCCGTAATACCTAATCGCTCTCAAGCCGCGGCTCAACTTACCTATGTAATCGCCGCCGCCGGACTCAACTCCACTAACACCTCCGCCTTCTTCCGCCACCATGGCGGATTCCAGCTGGCTAAGCGTCCGCATAAACGCCGCCGACAAGGCGGCGCAATTCACTTCCCTCAAAGCTTCGTTACCCTCCAATAAATTCTCATCAATTAGCCTCTCGGCCAATGATCTCACAACTTCATATTTCCTTGAACTCACCGGAATATCATTCACAATTGACAACACTTGCGTCAAGGCCCTAGATATCCCCGACTCCGCACTGCCGTACGCGGCGGCCGGAGAATAAATCTCTCCCTTCTTGGGCTTCAAAGGGTACCCGTAATTTTCTCCAGAAGGATTCAGAGAAGGAAATAACGAAGGTAAAAGGCGAAGAAAGAAGAGAAAAGCAGAAATAAGAAAATAACGTAAAGTTTCAAGAAGTTTGTATCTTTCTGCTAAGAGGATGAAGGGTTTATCAGCGAAGATAAACGCCGATGTCAATAGGTTTCTCAGAAGCAAAGGGGCTATGGAGGAAGAACTACTTTCCGTCATTGCCCCTCGGTCGGAAAATTCTCCAGAACTTACCAGTGGATGACAATAATGAGAAATTTGTGGACCAAGAAAACGCATTATATGCAAAAACGGGTCGGGTTGAACAGGTTAATGGTGCCCCGGAAAGATTTTGGACCATAAAAACATTTGCAAAATTTTCCTACCGTGGCTGTTGCTGTCAGTTAATTTTCCTGGGAAATATAAAATCTACAATAACAAGGTTGTTAGAAAAGAATAATATAATTGGAAGAATGTTCCTTTGCTAATATACTGTGATTCGATTATGAGAAAAAAGGGAAATGGGGTAGTTGCTATTTTTAAGGACAACGAGATCTTAGGTTAATGAGAGTAATACTCCCAACCACTAATTTGTAATCAATATTCTCTAAATTTATGTCAGTTGTTACTAATAAATTGAAATTAGCACGTTTGATTATTTGTCTTTGTAATTGGTCAAAAATCAGGACAGATTCACGTTCATGCAATGCGTAGTTAATATTTTACCATTCAAATACGTATATTTACTAAACAAAGATAATGTACAAAGAGGGTAATACAGCTGTGGTCAAAATTGGAATATGTTAAAAATTAAAATTGGCAGCTTGAAAACAACTAAAATGGACGTATATAATTTCTTCAATTAGTGTAACATATTGGAAAATAAACAAATAAGCATTATTCCCATTTGCAAATGACAGGTAAAATCAATTTGCCAGAAGCGTGTAGATATCAATTTTCTTGCTTTATTTAACAAAATAAATTAGGCACGGCAAAAATGTTATGTTTTGCTGGTTTAAGAAGAGTATAAAGTTGTGATATCGAACCTCTTAATACAGCTTGGAATTAGATCAACGAGTAAATTTCATTGGTGGTCATCCAGCTTTGTGTTTATCACACAAAAATTACTTTTTAATTTTTTTGTTACACAAAAGTCATCTAATTTTAAGTTCATCACACAAAAGTTTTTATTTTTTATTTATTGTGCCATTTAAATCTTTCCAAGTTAACTAAAAAATAAATTTCACTTGGATTTTTATACTTTGTAATGAAAATATGATATGACACTTCAAAATAGTTAGTTAGCTCAATAAAGCATATTAAATATAATGATTTAATTTTAGAGACCTTCCTCAAAAGGTTTATGAAAATCATGTTTACCTTCTTATTTTGATTTTTTGTAGCATTAATTTGAAGGCATTGACCATATCAAGCTCGTAGATTTTGGGTTTGTCATTGAATTCTTGATTCTCTAAAAATAAATTTTTTGTTGATTTTAAAAGGTGTTTATGAAATTCACTAAACGAATAAGTATATTAGTAAGGAAAAAATAGTTAAATTATATTTTTTTTGTTTACTGATAATGAGTTGAAATTATTATAAAAAAATCAAAACAAAGGCAGTAAATGTAATATCATAAATCACAACAAAGATTAATATTATGAAGCGAAATATTAAGACAAAATTCTCAAAATTATATCAAATGTAATTAAATTATTTTGGAGTGTCATATCATATTTTCAGTATAAAATATAAAAAATTTAGGTGAAATTTATTTTTTAGTTAATTTTAGAAAAAATAAATGACACAAAAAAATTACTTTTGCATGATAAACTTAAAGTTAAATGACTTTTATGTGATACAAAATAGAAAAATATTTTTTATGTAATAACTCTTAAAGTCGAATGACTTGTGTATTGTATGATAAACATAAAACTAAATGACCATTGACGAAATTTACTCTTAGATCAACCTTGTATTATACACACAAAGAAAAACGATCATTAGAGGTGATGAATAAGTGGGTCAAACGGATCAAATATTAAAAATTCAAGCAAATCTAGGGTGGACCGTAAATTCGATAAATGAAACTTTATGAGAACTTTACATAATTACACAATATTAAAAAAGACATTGCATATTTTTAGCACAAAAGTTGATATATCAGAAATAACCAAAAACTTACTTTATATAAAATATTTCACCAAAAACGTAACTCCTTCACCCCATAAATAAATCTCCTTTTTCTCTCAACTAATCCCTTTAAAAACGTTTTACTTTTCTAATATCTTTGTTTTCTTATTTTCCTTGCATTTGATAAAATTCTTTTCTTTTTCTTTTTCTTTTTATTTTTCTTTTTCCTTGTTAATTTAAATTTTAATATTATACAATATTATTTAAAAACTCAATATATATATATATATATATAAATAAAATATATTATGCATATTTATCATATCCTCCTATTTATGTTAAATATATTGCATGTATATTGATTTTCTTTGATAGAGTAGGATGAAAAAATTTAGAAAATATATATAGAATATATATTATATATATATATATATATATATATTATATTATATATATATACTATATGATATTATATAAACGCATAAATAAAATAAAATATATTATGCATGTTTATTATATCCTCCTATTTGTGTTAAATATATTGCTTGTATATTGATTTTTTTTTGATAGAGTAAGATGAAAAATTTTAGAAAAAAAATATCAAACAAATGTAAATAGAAAGATATTTATATACAAGAAAGATATTTATATTATATGAAATATATTTAAAAAATTAGATAAATAGAAAGTTATTTATTTGATTAATAATTATTCAAATTTTAAATAAGACGTTATTTTATTTTAGGGGAGACCCTTTAAATAATTCCTCTTTTACATAAGAGACTAATGGGGGGAGGGGGGAAAGAGAGAATTGTGGAAGAGAGAGAAAATAATGCAATAAAAATGTATTAATGGTAATAAATTTCTTAATTAATGGAAATGGTTATTAATAATTTGGTACAATTTCTTTAAATAATTATTTTATTAAAATTGTAAAAGAGAGAATTTATGCTACATAAATAAATAAGGCATAAATATGATCCCTAATTTTATGCAATCTTCTTAAAATAACTATTTTATTAATAATTTTGCAGATTTTAAATATATGCTAAAATAAAATAAAAGATGTTATTTATGAAATAATGCAACAATTATGCCATTTTTATAATTAACTATATAAAATATGTTCTTCTGCATAAATTTCTCAAACTTTATTGACTCCAATCTGAGATCAATCTCGATCCTTATGACCTGATTGATATCGAACACACCCTAAAGGAGAAAAGTAGGAGAAATTTAATTCAACGCATGCATTGTACTGGTGCCTATCTTTTTGGTAAGTAGTTACATAATATATCGGCGGTGGTAGTGGGTGGGAAAATTAATGACAATACTATATCTCAAGATATCTTTACATTTACGTGAGCTTCAGCTCTCTCTCTATCATGACAAGCATGGGCGGATGTAGCTCTGGAGTATCGGGTTTCATCTGAATCTAATACTTTTAATGTGGGAGAATAAATTTATGCAAAAAAATTCACTAAAATAAATAGTAAATATGAATTCATAACTTTAAAAATATAATTCAATGATAAAAACTTAAATATTGAACTTATAAAATTTAAATCCTCAATCCGCTTACGATAACAAGTTGCGTTGGCACGTCAGAAGACATCGTTTTCTTATTTTAAGACGGCCACATAAAAGCCATTGCAGCTACTATATGGTATGATTGTTGAATTGTTCAACACGATTCATTGGCAATCCCCTTAAGTCCAAATCAACCCCCTAGCTACTTGATAATGCTTTGTTGAGTTGCTAATTAACTTGTCTCTCTAGTTTGTACGAGTCTTAATTCTTTCTTATCTAAGCAGTATCATGATTAATCTAAATACCCGACCACCTAATTGCTTAAATTAAAAATAGCCGACAGATATATAACTAATAAATGCATCACATAAATTTTTATCACTTGACAATTTGTTGGTAAGCCCATATACATAAAGACATTTTGGTATTACCAATGACTCAAATGTGAAGCTAAGGCACTTCCCCAACTTTTTTCCTTCTTGTTTTGGCATATGATTTTGATTTTTAGAGTAAATTGAAGCTCGTCAAGCTTTGAGATATTTGACATGACCAGAAATATTGAAATTGACAAGTTTTTGTCCTCTTCTTTTCCAGTTTTGACGAGAATTTCATCACTACACTAATGGTAACACTGAGTTACTTAAAAAATAGATAGATTCGAGTCAATAATGAAAAATCATAATAACCTATAGGCTCACCAAAAAATGTATTCATTCCAAGATCAAGAACTCCATAACTTATATATTGATTTTCGATTTGAAAACATCATAATATGACTATGAAACTCGGCATTCTGCAAAATTAGAGTGTTGAACTAAAACATCAAAAAGCTTACTCATTTCATGAAGGAATAGTTTGCCAACAAATGCAACAACTAGAGTGTTCATGCAAAGTGACAGAAAAAATGATTCTGAGAATCTACAAGCTGAATAAATCAACACATAACAACCACACGGCCCGAGTAAAGAACTTACATATTACAGAGGGTTGGGGGGAGAGGAACATATAATAATCTCTTTTGCAGTAACATTTTAATAATTTATGCAGGATTGTCTGAGACTTTCTGCTTCTGTCAGTCTATAAGTCGCGCCTCATCTAACAAATACCCCTCTAATAAATATATATACTGCACACTGGGATAAATTCCCATAGATCAAAACTACCCCTTAAATCGGACAACAATGCATGAGATATCATCTTTACTTTCTCTGACCAATGCTTCGATTGCTAACTGCTTGGCTGCCTTCTCTGGATCTCTGACTTTCCTCACAATGTCCACTGCCTCTTGATTAGACATTACCTGGAGAAATCCGCAATCAAAAGCAAGAAAAGGAAAAAGTGCACCTCAGAGTGCCAAAACAGAAAGGGATAGGAAATGTTTGGAGCAAATGGCACCTTCCATAGACCATCACTTGCAAGTATGAGAAGATCTGTATCCCCATCAACATCAGCATTTGTTACATCAGGATCAGAGCTCAAGTGTGATTTCAGGTTTTTGTCACCAAAAGCGCGAGATACAGCTAGCTGGCCATTCACTCTAGCAACATCTCCTGAGATTATATACATTTCAGTAGGCATGTCACTAACAATCTCAAAATGCAACAATACATGAGACACCTTTTTAAGTCTAGATCAAATCAGTTCAGTTTGGGTGTAAGGCACCCTGAAGAACTCGTGTGAATCCTATATCTTGATAAGAGTAGGTTTCTAAACTAAGATATAAGCACATGTGAACTAGCAACAGTGGAACGAGATATTTTAGTCACCAGAACATTTATCAGGTTAACAAAAAAAAATTTATAAACACATGAAGGTTGGCTCCATGGTTAAGTTCTATGCGCCAACAACAAGAATAAACACTGACCAGCTTATATGCAAATGCAACTATCAAAAAGACGTATACCAATCCTAAAGAATATCTTTGGTGAGCCACAAGTGGTAGACATCGAATCATAAATCACAAAAAACTGCAAGAAACTAAACTCACAAGCACAGTGCTTGAATTCAAGGATAACTGTTTGTGCTTGAACATGAACTTATTGTAAATTTATGCACATAGCGACAAAACCACTCTTTAGCTTCATTACTCCTATACAAGCAAGCGATAAACATGTCTTAAGATATACTGCAAGATCCAGAAATAAGTTAACTCACTTGATCATCATTTCATAAAGAGTTCCAGTTGCATTTCCAAGATGTGCACATGGATTATATACATTTGAATCGACTAAATTGCTTAGGTAATAGTGGTTACACTAGTCGGTAACCTATGCCTGATAGGGGAGGGTACGTTGGGATTCTTGAAATACTTCTTTGCCCACTGATATCTATATCAATCCTTTTTTAAGGGTAAAGAGTGCTCAGTCGAGAACTCTATAAATTTTTTCCATGGAACTATTGCAAAACAATTTTCCACTAATCCATTTTTAGTAAAATTCAAGCTCTGGTTCCCTTTGAATTTAAAACATAGAGATGGACCTCCATTGCTTCTCATGGAAAGATCTTTTTATCACCAACTTTTCACCCTTTTAAATTATACTATGCAACTAAGGGAGAGAAGGGAATATTTGATCTTGCAGAGTGTCTCATATTGGCTGAGGGAAGAGGCAGTTGTCACTTGTCTCTTTCTGTAGTCTTGGGCAATCCTCACCTCATGAGTTAGCTTTTGAGGCTGAGTTTAGCCGAACGTCTATTTTTTTACATGGTATCACAGTCTGATCCATTCAAATTTTTAGTTTACCCAACGTTTGACCCTCCATGATATGTTGTTGTCTACACTCCAAAATGTCCAACTTCGGGCATAGGGATGTTAATTATTCCACATTTGTTGAGCATTGAGGGAATATGATATTGTCCCACATGAGCTAAGCTTTTGAGGTTGAGTTAAACCCGAAGACCCTTTTCTTTATAGGTCTGAAAATATTTGATGTCTTGTCATACTTTTTTAATCTTTTTGATAGCCACATGTCTTGTAGAAAAAAACAAAACGATGGCTTTTCAATAAATTAAAATCATTCATTTATACTGTTAAAGCTTATCTCCTAGGACCCCTTCCCAAGGCCGACAGTGGTTTCTCCCATTTTCCCTCTTGGTGACGAGAATTCTCAACCTCGTCGTTGGAGGTGGAGATTCTCTTCCACTAGGCCAATACTCTCTTATCATTCCAATTAGTTAAAAAATTTCAACTTCATTCTACCACCTTCTGCGCTTCAAGCATCGCAGATGGAATATCTCTAACAGGGAAAAATTTATTGCAATTAGCCTGGTGTAGTTCTTCTGCTCTAATTGGTAAGAAATTCTTCTCCTCTATTCTCTATCAATTCCTCAATCAATTAAAAGATAGTCTCAGGCTCTTCATGCACCAATACATATAAACCACCATTAATTTTGTTAATCTGTTCCCTGCTCCCTCAAAGGATAGGCAGGACCATTTCTTTTCCAAACACAATGCTTGCAAATGAACTTCACAGAATGCAACCAACAGAACCTACTAGAAGAAACCCACTAATTATTCTCCAAAATAAATATAGTAGCCACCAATTTATTTTCATCCAAATTATTTCTCAATTGCCTAACTTGTGTTGAACAGACACGTCATGGTCGTTTCTACACGTTAGTGTCACCAGCTCATATTTACAATTTTCAGGAGATAATACTACTAGTTACAAAGTTGAGAACTTCGATTTTTCCACGTAAACCTTGACTACACTTGACAAAATCTTTCAATCACATAAAACCACGAAAAAGGCACACTGGACTCCTAATCCTGAACCCTGGCAACGTGAGATGGAGTACCACACTAATTCGAAGGGAGAAATTAAACTAAATCTCATTGATTTTTTATTAGAAGCAGAGAATTGGTACTATCGACTCTATTAAGAATAAGTGAAGATGGACCATACAGGCTTAAGACTAAGGTTATGTATATGTATGAACCAAGTTAGGACTTAAGGAACTAATTGATGCAATCTATTTTCAATTTGTATTACAATATACAGTGAAGAGAGAAGAACAACAGTATTATATCCACAGGAGTAAGTGATAGCATGTGAGATGCACCTGGCATGTTTGAGACAAAACCACCTCTGTTTTCAATATCACCTCGCTCGGTGTTTGGTTCATGATCAATTGACAGCTGGATGGCCTGACCCCTCCTAGAAAGCACTGCTCTGGAATCCCCAACATTTGCTACCCATAGCTTACGACCATTTATAAGAATTGCAGTCACCGCAGTGGAGCCACCTCTTCCAAGATCAGGATTGTGTGAAAGAATAGCCTGATCTGTTTTCTCATATGCTTTTAAGATTGCCCTATGAGGGTCACTCCGAAAATCCTCCTAGAAATTTTTAACGTAAA
Organism: Jaltomata sinuosa; assembly: GCA_003996215.1. Classification (NCBI taxonomy): domain Eukaryota; kingdom Viridiplantae; phylum Streptophyta; class Magnoliopsida; order Solanales; family Solanaceae; genus Jaltomata; species Jaltomata sinuosa. The sequence continues at coordinate 123,582 of QJPP01001196.1, read as the reverse complement.
AGGTGAGAGAAAATCCCAAGCAAACCCCGCCCCCTAACACCAAAAAAGAAAACAATAACAGACATTTATTAAAGAAATCAAACAGCTAAGATTAAATTATCATGCATTTAATGTTACAAGGAATTTCTGAGATTGGTTAACTTTAATGCATTAGGACTTTGTTCTTGGCATGGACACTAATATTGGATTTGATCAACATCTCTACTAGCACTGTGTGTTGATCTCTAAAAGAATACTTTAGCTTCCGCTTTTCCAAATTAGCAAGAGAGGACTGATCAGTAACTTTACCAATTTTCCGTTGTTGCTCATGCTAGAGCACCAAAATACCATTCTCCAATCAAAACCAATAAATGCAAGGTATAGAAAGAGGGGGAAGAGGAAGCACGTGGTAAATATGTTTTGATGAAAATCGATAACATAGCCATCATACATGCACCCAAAGTAAATTGTCTTACTAAAAACACAATGATCCTCACGGAGCAGAGAAGTTTAATTTGCAGAGGTTCCTAAACCCGCAATTTACCTCGTTTAAGATATTGGAAAACAAATGCTTTTGTAAATAGGCAGGCACACTATCTCCCAAATGCCCATCATAAATAGCAAAAAGTCCTAGTTCATGTCCGTGCAACTGGACAAATTTAGAAACATGGTAATCCTCCATGGGATGATTAGCTTTCCCCTTAACCAGGCTGAAGCCATACTTGATAGGCCCTTGATTGCTTCTTCCTTTTCCAGAGCTACATGATGACCGTCCTCCTGCAAGCTAAAGGCAAAATGATACTTCAGCTTTCTGATCAAAGCAGCCAAATATACAATGCAGACAGCCCATAAACTGAGATTAAACACCCACCCCAAAAAAATTTATTAAAAAAAATTCATCGCTAACTTTTGGTGAGGCGGCGATGAAGACAAAAGAAAGCTTTACGGGATATTTTTTTATACTACATGCCTACCTATTCAGGAAGGGGCTCTGTTATGGAAGTAAACTCTTGAAGTCATTCATCGGGCTTCCATAGAAAGAAGACCAATTGAACACCAATCATGGAAAATGTCGACAGTAATCCACGCGCAGAGGGGAGGGGGGGTAGAGTGCAATGGTACATGTCCTAATAAAACAAAGGATAGGACGCTCGAAAATATCAGAGAATTACACCCTAAAAGACACTCATTGCGAAAATTTTGTTAGCATGCTTTAGGACAAACATCCTAACAGGGACAAAAGCAAGGAATTTTAGGAGGCCAACAAAGAAGGGAAATAAACAGCTTAAGTCCCAAGGGTTGTCTTGCAGCCAATGCTAGAGACCAAATATAGAAAGAGAACAACCTTGAACCCAAAGTATTTCAAACTAGAATAATACATGCTAGTTTAATTCCACAAAAACAAGCAATGCAGAAATACCGGTACTTGTGTTGGTGGCAGTGTTATCAAAAGCAAAAAGCGCAAAAAAATTCCAAGGTTCGTTGGGGTTTTAAGCGCAAAGGGAGAAAAAATACAAATATATAGGTTTAGTCCAAGACTAATACTTATAAGCATGAATGACAAATATATAACAAAGAAATTGAAAAAATTACGATAAAGTGAAATATCAATTGTTTAGTGTGAAGAGGCTCATTGATAAGGAAAAGTATGTCTTAGAACCTTGGTGACGAAACTAAAGCGCACATTAAGCGAGGCGAAGCGCTCAACACGTTTTGAGTTTCGATTCAGGGCTTAAGCGCGCCTTTGACAACACTGGTTGGTGGGAGTTAGCATACAACCGGTGGAAGAGTAGAGGTGCATACAAGTTAGCCCGAACACCATGTTATCCAAAAAAAAGATCAAAATAAATTAGAAAATCCTCACTCTTCCCTGTCCCTCCGCCCTCTGGGATAGACAAAGAAAATCTCCAAAAAATCTTTACTCCCTAAAGAGGAACAGTTCAATAAGACCCGGCATACTTTAACCAAGGACTTTATACACTGACAGTGTAATGAATCTTTACACTATTACTGTAATTTAATCTAGTATAGCACGTTACGTACGTTTATTTCAGTTTACCAATCAATGTTTATTAAATAGAGTTACATGCTATTACCTTTTAAACGACATGATTTCGTGTAAATACTTTTTTACGCTGCCAGTGCACATAACTTAAAACTCTTAAGCTAAACCCCTCAAATACTTCCATCTTAGAAGCTAAAGCTAGAGGACCCCCTTATCATCAGCTTATCATATTATAATTTAAATAACAGATAAAATAAATATTCATCAAGCACAACCTAAAAGATCCAAAAGATATAGCTGCCAATAAAACCTCACCTTCGAGAACTTTGAATTGAAGCAGCATAAATTATCCATATAATTCAGTGACTCGTCAGCCGCCTACTATAGTAAGCAACGTGTACCATAAACCCCTCCTAAAATACTGATATTCACAACCACCTGCAACATCAAAAACAGAATATTGATCATCAAATACATAAAAAAAAAAAAAAAAAAAACAATCAAAATATATCCAAGAATCATCTTTCTTCAAGATTCACCAAATTCTTCAAAAATCAAGATTTGGGAATTGAAAAAAACATTATACTCACCGATCCACCAGTCTAGAAAATTTCAAAGATAAAAAAAAAGGGTATATATATATTATCAATAAGATTTGACTTTTGGCTTGAACATAAATTAAATATATATGATTAAACAGCACCAAAATCACAGATTTAAAGGAAAAAGCTTAGAAGTTTGAAGAATTCTTTTTGTGTGTTTAACAAAGAGTTGGATTCGCTGGGAAGAATGGCTGTCAAGAAGAGGCTTTTGCTTTGGGTTTTTGGGCTTCCCTTATTGACTTTGCTGTCTTTTCTGTATTTCTTTAATTGTTTTGTACTAATGTTACAGCCAGTCAGAGGGGACTACTTGTTCTTTTCTTTCTTCCTACAGCTGTTTCCCCTTTCATTCTTTTTCTTTTTCTATATTTCTAATTTCTAAAAAGTGAAAAAGATTAAAGAGGTAAAAATTGAGAAACTGGAATGAAAAGGAAGGTTTAAGGAATTAATAGTAGTAATTTATTAACAGAAAAGTAGTACTAAAACTGATCATCAACTTGCAACCATGTTCTTTGGTCAGCACTTTGTACTTTTTTAATTTAATAAAGAACCTTGCTTTTCAACTGTTTATCACCAGATTTGCCCACTACCCTTGCCAATTCTTTTTGGCTGAAAATTCATTCTTGCCATGGTAAAAAAAAGACGTACTTCTTCTTATTTTAAAAGTTTCGACCTATATCTTCTATTTTTTTTAATTTTATTTGTTAGGTGAATTTGAAGGTTTGAACTAAGTCCCTTTTTTTTCTTCTTTTTCTCATCTTTTTGTAAAGCTCTCTGTCGCCAAAAGCAAAATACAAAAAAATTGTCAACGGAATTGGCAATCTGCAGTTCACGTGATATGATGAGTTTGCCACAATTTACCCCTAATGTCCAGGCAAATTACTCCCTCCCCCCACCCCCATGCCACCCCACCCCCACCCCACCCAACCAATTTATATGACATAATTTGGATTCTCACAAAAATATCTTTTATAGTGATTTATTCATATATTTATTAAATATTTTAAATTATTAATTCTTATGATTTATAGTATTTTACGTAATTTCTAAATATGTAAATTATTTTTTAAAAACCTTAAAATTGTATGTTATACGTAATCAAAAAAAGAAATTTGACTCTCAAAATTTTGGATTATGTCATATAAAGTGCTTGCCCATCGCTTCGCCAATATGAGAAAGTCAAAAGAAATTATCGGGTTTTTTTTACTTGCACCATAATTCACTATAAGCGATAAGATTAGAGATGAAAAATAAAATTTTGGGCGTAGAATTAAGGAATAGTTTAATAATTGTATTAGTATCATTAATTGTAACATAAGATAATACATTGTTCAGATAATAACATAAGATTAAAATAATCAACTCATAATAATATATTATTTAATTAGCGAAATTAAATAATACCAACATTAAATTAAGTGAAAATTAGTAGGCAAACCAAATCAAATCAAACCAAACCAAACTACTCTAAGTCTTTGCCCGTTAAAGAAGACAAATGGAAGCAATCAGGTAGACCAAATACAAGTTTTGCGATACCTCAATTAGTTCAACAGTGCATATATGCTACTTCTCCCCCGTTCATTTTTACTTGTTCATTATTTCAAAAATAATTTTTTACTTTTACTTATTATACTTTTAACATATCAATAAAAAATAATTATTTTTCCTATTTTATCCTCAATATTAATTACTTATTCCTCAAACTCCAAATAATTATTAATAAAGGCAGAATTGAAATCTCACCAAATAACAATTTCTTTGAACAAAGCCACATCGTGATGAGACTGAGTCGACCTTGCATTGCCGTGTCCTTTGGTGACTTATATCTCCATAATTTTCCATAAAAAATAGCGTGAATTGATGATATTATAATCTTATTTCTTAAAAAATAGTCATGATTATAGAATTTTAAATTTTATAAGACCTGAGAATTTTGAAACATCATGACACTAACTATATTTAGTAGACGTTTGGCCATATTCAAATATTTCTCAATTATATGAAATTTATGGAGTTGTGTTTGGTTATACTTTTTGTAAAGAATATTTGGAATAATATGCATGCTTGTACTTATCCAATTTGAAATACAACTTCAAAAGTGAAAAAGGTGAGTTGGAAAAATAAATTATAAATTGTTTTTCAAATTTAATACTATAGAATTTCAAATTGAATTGAAAATTTTCATGACAAAACACTAATTTTCAAATTAAGTGAAAAAAATTCCGAAAAAAAGTAAATAAATTTTATGGCCAAACGGATTTAATTAAAGGAGCTCAAAATGGCTATCAGTGAATTTTATCCTAATTCTCCTAAAAGGGTGTGTGTAAAGTAATTTTATTATGGACAAATATTATGTTCTCCTAAATTACCATGGTCCCTCCAACCAACTTGAGACTTGAATGGTACGAATACACATGATCCTACAATCCTAAATAGGAAAACTGTACTTAAGTGCATTAATGAATTAAAACGGACTACCATAATTGGTTTAAGAAATCAAAAACTTTATACATAGTGAGTCATTAAACATATCATGATATTTCATATATACACTCGAATTAAGTCGTGTTCTATTTGAACACCTCAACTTCTAAAGTGTTTTAATTTGACATTTTCAGTTCAAATTTCGGAAAAAAAATTGTGTGTGTTTTCATTCGTCTATTAGATAGTTAAATTAATCACATAAAATATGTCATCTTTTTGAACCATATACATCAACCTCAAGTAGAAAACATTTGGAGTTTTACGGCTTATTGAGCCGAATGCGTATAATTAAAAGAGATAACATATTTATGTGTTTAACTTAACTACCTAATAGACGAATAAGAACACACACACAAAAAAAAATTGAACCGAAAATATCTAATTGAAACCTCTTTTTAAGAGTTAAAGTGCTCAATTAAAATAGGACTTATTTCGAATATTTAAGTGGTTATCGTGACAAGTTTAAGGGGTTTAATTATATTAAGATTTAAGCCTAGGCAAATGTAGATGATAGAGAGGATTAGCAAATGTTGAATGAAAGGTCAACGAGTGAAAGGAGGGCCCTGGGCGGTGTCAACGCGCATTGCAGACCAAATCTTTTTTGTGCACTAAATTCAATTCTATTAGGAAGACCATTGAACAATTCAAATTGGGTATTAATTGAGTTCATATCATGCCTGCACACCATATATCTTATGAATGGATGACACAAAATTTAACTTTCACATTTATGAATTTGAAGAGTCTATGCACGTTCAAATCTACTAAAGGAAACAGTCCAATTGACAATAGATGCACACAAAAAATATCTGTGTTAATGATTTTTTAGTTTTACTGTACTATTTTTTTTGTTGAACTCTCGGGAAAACCCGCAATTGCTATTCTTTGTGCGACCCCTGGATAAATCCACTCTTATGTACAATATCGGCTAAATGTATGTGAAAGATATCTAAAATGTTTGTTGTATCATGTATGTATGGGCAATCCCGACAAAGCAGCATCAATTTTCTAACGGTCAATTGAAATGCCGACAAATTTGGGGACATCAAAGGGGTGAGGTTGGGACGGATAGGGGCGGCTAGCATTTTTAGACACACAAATATGTATATAAGTGTATATATACTATAAAATTATAGAATCTCATCATGTTTAGTAATTATTTGAAAGTATCACTGTAAAAAGTAATAAGAGAGTAGAATACGTTGCATACTTGCCATGGGCCTTATAGTTGGTCTACAAACCGAGCCCAACCGAAAATTTTCTAGCAGACAAACGCAGCCTAACAAAAACAATCTAATTATACCCCTCAAATTTTGAACACAAAGCACAATATACTCCATCCAAGAGTATCTATCGTTACACCTAATCAATCAAATTCTAAAATAAAATGACAGAGAGGAAGTAAAAGAGAATATCTTAGTCACAGATCAAACAAAAGGACCAAAAAAAGTCTTCAAGAATATATAAGATATATACAAGCAATGTATATTCTACTTTGTGAATTATCTAAAACAAAGACTTTCTCTTTAAAATATTTCTCTTTTATATGGCAATAATTTATCCGTATGATCATATCTAACTAACTAGTTAATAATTAAAAATAAGATAAAACTACATACCAATTAAGTGATAAATTTGTGTATTGAAAGACACATGTCATATCTTTTTAAGTGGGTGCAAATACAGGATAAATATTAACCGAATTAAAACTTGTTCATTTGGAATCTTGATGGCTTATTTGATAAGTTTTTTTGAGGTAAAAAATGTTTATTACTTATTTAAAAAGATTGAGATGTTTGATTAAGCTTTTGAACGAAAATAAGTGATTTTGGGTAATAACTGATCTATTTTTTGTAAGCTAAATGAGGTAGCTTTCCCAAAAAAAAAATTTAAAAATACTTTTAAGAAAAACACATTTAAAAACTATTTTTAAAAATTTGACTAAACACTAAAGGCCCGTTTGGACATAATTTCAAATTAAGTTGATTTGAAGTTACATTGGAAAAATGGTTCAAAACATATCTAAACTTTGACGAAATTTGCTGTAACACACTCAAACTTTGCGGGGGTCTTATAGCCTCCCTGGACTATTTAGTAGTATATTTTTGTGACTTTTATTTGTTTAGTTAGAGCACTGACTCAAGTCAATCCAAAGAGAATGCTTCACACGCGCCATTTAAATAAATAAATAAATTTACTATCTTAATTAATTTATTTTAACTCTCACTTTCTGCAAATTCTGCAAAATAGCAAATTAGAAACTATTTCTGCAAAATATGATTATTGCCATTGTTGGCCGATGGACCTTCAATTTGAGTTTTAGTTTTAGATTTCCATTGTTGATTCCTCCGTTTCCAAATCTGAGCAAATATGATACTAGTTGTTGTTTGCTGCGTGCTTGAAGGCTGGTTTTGATCAATAAAACCCAAAGGAAAATAAAAAACTCCATTAAAGCTTCTTCAAAGTTCAAGTTTCAGATTTTGAATTATCGCAAACGAGCTCCGTTTTAAGTGGATAATATATCAAAAGAATCAAAACATCGAAACGAGATCATATCTAAATTTTGAGATGATTTGGATAATTTTTTGGGTGATTTTTCATCATTTTACAGCAGCTCATATATGAAGATGATGAAGGTTGAATATACATACGCGCTCAGTGCGCGTGTATTCACTTAATGATCAACCTAAGCAAATAAAAATCACAAAAATATACTACTAAATAGTTCAGGGGGGTCATAGGACCCTCGCAAAATTAGAGTGTGTTATAGCAATTTCGGCCATAATTTAAGTGTGTTTTGGACCATTTTCCCAAGTTACATTCTTATTTGGACATGCAATTTTTTTTTTTTTTTTACGTTATATCTCTTCTTATAAACATGAAAACCCTATAATTTGTGAAAACTATCAAGAAAAACCACAACTTATACAATTTTAACAAATGAGCAAATCATAATTCATAAGCAAAGTATCGAAATATCCTAAGACACCGAATTAATAAACCACATATTCTCATTTTTTTAATAAATAAATTTTTTCGATAACATATTATTACAAACTTTCAAATACACATAATTTTATAAAATTTCACTAATCCAATAGATCAATAATAATTGTGGTAACTAAATATTCTTTGGAAAAAAATAATCCTCCCACATAGTATATATAGTAGGCGTTTGGCCATAAATATTATTCACAATATTCCGGAATACGTTTTCACTTTATTCCAGAATACTTGTTTGGCCATAAAAATCAAAACATATTCTGGAATATGTTTTCACAGTTTTTAATTTTTTGAAAAACACTTCTTGAGGTGTATTCACTATTTTTGGATTCAATTTTTCCTTTCACTTTATTTTTAAATACTACACCAACTCAATAGTCTAAAATATTTTTGAAAATACTGTGGCCTAACACAACTCCAACTCTATTTTCAACTTTAAAGTAAATACTAAATAAAGTGAATACATTTTTTATTTTTATGATCAAACGGGTCCATAATCTCTTCACGTGGCTTTTCTTGCAAAATTCAAAATTATAGAGTATTTTTTTTTTATAAAATATAAATTTATGGGTCAAGTTTTATATTTAAGAAAAATAAAATTATAATGTGAAATTCTAAATCCTATTTTTTGAAAAATTTAGAATTTAAAATTATGACTTGAAGCTGAAGTTAAAATTTGTGCAGATTTCATAAATAAATACTGATTTGAAATCTGGTTGCCAATTTTTTTTTTGGCAAATGCCTAATAATTGTTATCCAAAAATAAAAATAAAAATTAATTGGCTAAATATAAATTATTTTTTATTAAAAGTAATTTTTTTAATTTTTAGAATAAGTTGAATTTTAAAAGTTTGAGCAAACCACACAAAAATCACGACAATCTATGGAAAGATCGGAAAGTTGGTCTTGTAAACTTGCCACTTCCCACGTGTTTTGTACACTTGTCTCTTCATCCACGTGCGCCCCCTCCAAACCCTCCACCCCTTCCTTCTTTCTTCTCCCTTCACTCTTTGGACAAACATCCTATACTCCATCACTTCACTCATAGCTTTTTGTCTTTTGATTTTCTTTTTCATCTGTATATCCACCATTTCTGTTATAAGCAATGGTAAAACCTAAAAGCTTTGTTCTTGAATTGGCAAAGGGTTACGATAATGGAACTGAAGGAGTTCCCATCTTTGATTTGTTGAATCGAATGTTGGAGGCCTCCGATAATGGAAAAGAAGGAATCTTTTATACTCTATGTGCCGCTTATGCCTTTGTCTCCTTTATTGCCCTGGTACATTCTTTTTTCTTATATTTCTTAATTAGGTATTCATATAAGAATGTTATGTTAAACTCCTAGGTTAAATTTCTACTGGTAATTTTGCACTACATTTACCATCTACATCTTTATTGGATTGACCCTTAATGCAAGTTGATGAACTGTTCTTTAATGCCGAATCCCTAATTAAATTTGTTTTAAACCCGATTTGAGTAGAATTGGTACATCTGTCATTAGGTCAGTTTCTTGGGATTTATTGGATCCCTTCACTTCGTTTTGCTTTTGGAGTATGTCTATGCCCATAGGCCTAGGACTTCCATTTAGCTTCGTAGGGATGTCTGGTGAAAAATGTACTACATTTGTTGATAAAATTGCAGGAAACCCGAGAATGAATTGTGATATAGCACCCAATAAGCCACAACTCTATTCCTGAATCGAAACCCATGAAGGATTTCAAGGGAGATAAAGAGGGCCCCATATAGGCTATACCATACGTCCTGCTGCTGCCTTAGGACGACTGCACATTGCATCATATCAGCACGACCAAATGGAGGTGGAAAGCTAGGTTGGGTGCTAGCTAGCGCCTTCCTTATACTTAATATAAGATATTGAGCCTTCCCTTTATTTATTAGTATTATTAAAGTTGCTCGAGAACTTCTACTGGGAATGGAAGTTCCCTATTATAGGATACCTAGTAAAGCCAATTTAATGATGGCCGGCTATCTGGGTAAGAAGACGATAGATCCTATTTATTGGCAAATATCTCCTCTGCACACTATCTTTGGGTGGTTTATTCTCTTTCAAAGAGATGACTATTCAAACCTTAAGAGTATTTGGATTCATGTGCTTTGTTAAAATTCTACTGAAGGAAAGGATATTATTTTCTTGTTGGAAAGGGAAATGAAAGTACAAAGTAAGAATAAATCATTTCTGTCAGCTTTATACATTTTTGCTAAGTATTTTAACTTGGAAAATTTTAAATGGCTTTTCCTAGAATACTCCCTCCTTATCAAATGCACAAAAAAGCAAGAAAATTAACTCTTCAGTGCTTTTATTTTCCTAATCATTTCATGGCAACCAAATGGTACCTTCAGGTTGAGACATTGACTTCTTTTAGCATAGGGATCATTTGGTTAGCAGACGGAGAAGGCGTGACAGTGGCCAATGGTGAGAATATTAGGATAAAGATATGTCGAGTGCATACCGTAGCCCTATGTCAGCTTGGACTTAAATGAGCTTGTGTTCATAACTTCATATTCACTAGAAAGCCTTGGTTTATTCTACCATGCTTGTCAAATTCGAAGAAGCTACTATTTATTGCTCGATTACCTTGCTCCTCAGTTTCTAAAATGCACATTTCCTTGAAGTTGCGTTGCTTCAGCAGTAAGAAGCATAGCTTGTTTTGCATCGCTCTGGCGCGGTAAGATAATTAATAAATAGGGCTGTTCACAATTCTTTTAGATGAGGTGGACATGTTTCAGTGAATCGTGGATTCTTGGTTGACCCATGTATATTGTGCCTTATGTATTGAATGAGGTAGGGTCAAAACAAAGATTTTACATTTCAGATCAATAATTCATAATCTTGTTCAGAAACAATGTAGACACATTTAGTAATAACAACTACAGTTATGGTCTATATGTAGACCCTTGTGAAGCGTGGCCCTTGACTAGACCAAATTCTGCAAGTTGCTCCCATGCAGATTTCATTACACAGAACAATGAATGGAATGCTAAAAAAATTACTATATAATAAAAACCGTTGGGAGTTATCCGAAGAAGTAATAGCACATCCTTTTGGAGGCGGAGAATGTATTTCATAGTCATTTGGGGTAGTTAGGAGTGGCAGAAGATGGAGATTGGCAAAGCGGTAAATTTTACATGCTCACCCTAATCTTCTTCCTTCTAAGCCCAACCAAAGAAGTGGCTTGTACGGGCATGGAGGTAGATCTATTGTTTTCTTGTTAATTTAGCAACATTCTCTTGCTACAATTCTGGTAAGTGCTAGCTTTAATACCATTGCGTTGGACTCAACAGCTAGACTTGACACTAGAGTTTTTACTGCTAGGGTCGTAATGAGTTGGAAGGTAAGGTAACCCAGAAGAAACGTTCAAGATACAATTTGCGGATGTACGAAATACTCTTTAGGTTCCTACTAATCACTATTTACCAAACTGAAGGTTGATATTTGATTACCGGTTGCCTAGGTTTTATATATGAATTGTCGAGCTACCATTCTAAAGTGGTTTCGAGGTATATGGTTGCTAGTCCCCCTTAACTCCATGTATTTACCTAAGCAGGAAGTATATTCTCAAATTCAACTAAATTGAAATGAATAAACAACTTATACTACGCATTGACAGCACAGTATCAAAAAGGTCACACACTTTCAGACTTTCAGTCTCCGACACTCCTTACTCTTTTTAGCGGGTTTCCAGAAGAGGTCAAGAGCCATGGTAAATGAGCTTAAAGTAAATGAAAACATGTAAGCGAGATAGACTCGTTAATACAAGACATTTTCAATATTGACTCATGCAACTAGACTATGAAAGTGGTAAACACATTTCTAGGCTCGAAACACAAAAAAGATGACACATTTCCTTATTCATTTCCAAAGGATAATTTCATCAAATGGAAAGTAAATAGGGCGTCCAACAAAACCAAAAGTGATAATGAAGACAAAAGAGTTTTACGATGATCGTAACTTCATCAGATAAAAAAAGAGGAACATATTAAAAGATCTGTTGGCCAAGTTCTATTTCTCCTTTTCTTTTGCATGTGATTTTAGTTATTGTTTCTATGCTTTCCATTCAAGCCGTATGTATGTGTTTGTATGTCACGTTATTCAACACGACAATGGTATGGAAAGGGGTGACATTTGTTTCAGAGACGATTCTAGGATTTCTAGAACATGGGTGCACCACTAAAAAAGAAGGAAAAAATGTATGGTAAATAACTCAACCTTTACCCATGTGCATCATTTAGTCTTCTTGTAGCATGAGTGCTAATAGGTAACATTATATTAATTTTTAAAAATATATACATAAAATATCTAATTTTACGGAGAGACCACGGGTTCACGTGCCCCATTTTTTAAGTGTAAGTTGGCCCCTGATTTCTTTATTGCTAACTTGGATTGGTCTGGACACTGGTAAAGTAATGATGGCACTGCAGTTTTTTTAATACGATTTGATTTTTTTTTTGAAATGTATCCAAATTTCCATCAGCATTCCAGCTAGCTTGTCTTGATGAGGCATACGCCAAATTCTCGGAGTTTAACATCTCAGCATGTTTCCATGTATTGTATTACAGGTACAACTCATCCGCATCCAATTGCGTCTTTCAGGAATTGGTTGGACAACACAAAAGGTTTTTCACTTGATGAATTTTGTTGTCTGTGGATGTAAGATTTGCTTTACTTTCTCAAAGTTCTGCTAGAAACTGTTCGTATCAAGTTATTCTAATGCTCACAAGAACCAAATGATTGTTGGCAGTGAGAGCAATTTTATTTGGTGTCTACAGGAGTGTGTTCTATCTGAGACCAAAAGTAAGTCTCTTCTTTCCCTTTACTTGACCATTCTGATTCCTATAGGACAATTTCAGTTTCTCCACACTGTTGGCAAATAATTTGCAAAGTAGACTATTGACTCCTAAATCTTCTAGAATGGGCTTTCAAGGGAATTACACTGCAAGCGAAGGAATTTTAACTCATGAACGTCACCGTTTAAGTAGCATTCGTTTAATGTTGATGAAACCATCATATGCAAATCCTTGAACCTGAACTGAACAATTTATCCTTGTTTAGCATCAACTCATCACCATATAAGACAACTGTGTCAGTTGCTGTTAGCCTTGAGTTTAATGTATAATGTATGGACTTAACTTGATATTTAGGCGCTCAGTTTGCATGTTCTCCTATTACTGTCTGTTTGGACCGTTTTGTGAGCAATGCACAAATAGTCAAATTACCACCCGTTCCTACTACTCTATCCTTTCGTCTCTCTCTCTCTCCTTATTTTGTGACTTCATAGTTGATATGAACCCATCCTGACCTTAATAGACCAATATTTCCAAATCTTGCTGAATTTGATTGCAGGATACATATTAGGACAGTTACGCTTTTATTATTAAACATCCCATGCATCAGAACTGGGATCCAAGTTTAGTTTCAAATTTTCTTTAAAGAACAGGCATTATGGCATTGTGATTTGTCTGCTTAGCTAACACCAATCAACATTTAAACAGGCACTTGAGATGATGCTTCTGGATCTCCCTGGTCTTCTATTCTTTTCTACATATACACTACTAGTTCTGTTCTGGGCTGAAATATTCCATCAGGTAATGCTATTTGTTCTCAAAGGTTTTTAAGGAACTACTCAAGACGATATTTTCAGTGGAATCATGTTGGATTGTTCGTCATTTCTTTTCCTCGTGGAAGGATCACTACCTATTTTAATTGTTTTCATCATGGATCAAGCCTTACTCGTTGCTTATTAATTTTCACAGGCAAGAAACCTTCCAATTGATAAACTTCGACCTACATATTATGCAGTTAATGCAGTCGTATATCTTATACAGGTAGTTTATCAGAATTCTATTCTCTTCACAAAAAAGTATATCCATGCATAAGCAACAAAAGCCTCTCTGAGTTTCCTCATATTTATGTAACCATGATATGACTGCAGATTTGCATATGGATCTTCATTAGGGTTGGGTCGACTTCGGCTGGTGTTGAAACTGCTAAACTCTTTTTCGCAGGTCAGTGCTCTATCTCTCTTTCGGCATGCAATTGTTACTTGGCCATTGTAGTCTACTATCTTAGTTTAAAAAAACTGATTTTGCACTTTCTGCAGTTATTTCATTTTGTGCTGCTCTGGGATTTATCATGTATGGTGGAAGGTAATTGGTGCCCCAGTATCATACAAGTGGACATATTCACTTTCCTATATCCATGAATCATGATTCATGAAATTGATCCTTTTTTCTTTTCCTTTTTAATCTCTGTTGAGGTTGTTCGCAATGCTTCGGCGCTTTCCTATTGAATCTAGAGGCCGTCAAAAGAAGCTTCATGAGGTTTGTACATGCAATAGTTGCCTTCCTCTTCTTTTCAATCATTCTCTTGCCATGTACACTGCTTCAGTCAGATGCATGGCTACATTTCATTTTGGTGCTTGTTCTTGCCTCAGAAACAAATGCATCTTTTTGAATCTTTTTTTGGTATAAAGTGCTGCCATTCATGCCCAACCTCGTAATAGTGTCTTCTCCAATGAATTACTAGAAATTGAGTTCCGAGCCCCATCCTTTTTGTTCTTTTGTTAATAGTGTAGATAATGGTGCTATAATCTGAATAATCGAAAACAAATAAAAAAGAAAGAAAGAAAGGGAGGTGCTATCTTCCAATATATAAAAAATACAGCCAAAGGATTTACCATAAACAATTTGTCTAATCTTTGGTTGGTAGAGTTATCATGTACCTATACTGATTAGAGGATACATGTGAAATAGTCCAAGAATACCGCCTTCATAAAAAAATAAAAGAAACTAGGATTTTATGATATTAATATCAGCCAAATCAATACATGATCCTGTGTTTCTATATCCTGTCAGCTAGGAAGATTCTGATTGTACTAGGGAGGATCTATTGCTGGGGGAGATTGTTCTTTTCCTTATCCAAACAATTTTATACTTGAAAGGATAATATCGAAAAAATATTGAGCATTCAATGTGGTTTGGTATAATCATAAGGGAAAATTAATTATGAAGGAAAAACATATTTCCTGTGTAATGATCTGTGATCTGCTTTTGGCAGGTTGGTTTCGTGACTGGTATTTGCTGCACTTGTTTCTTGATCAGATGTGTTGTGGTAAGTTTCCACTAAATCTAAGGGTAGTCATTTTTGACCCCAGCTAGCATGATTAAGAAAATTCATTTCGCTATTATTTCCTTCTTGCAGGTTGCTATTTCTGCTTTTAATGGGAACGCTGATGTTGATGTCATTGACCATCCAGTTCTCATCCTCTTCTATTACATGGTAATTTGAGTTGATTTTAATACTCAGATAGCTGGTCAAAATCAAATTCAGCCCTTATGAAACATTGAACATTTCTATTTTCCCATTTTAGGAACCTATACTTAGGTAGTTAGGTTTATCTAATTTCTTTTTATTTATGATCCTCTAGTACTAGTTTTCAAGCTGCATTAATGCTTTTTATAGGCCTATGTTATCCAAAATGATGGAGATTATCTATGTTATGCAGGTGGTGGAGATTTTGCCTTCTATTTTGGTGCTTTTTATCCTGCGCAAATTGCCTCCAAAACGTGTATCAGAGCAGTATCATCCTATTCAATAACTCATAAAAGAGATCCCATGATTTAGTTAGTGCTTCACAGTTTTTGTTCGAAGAAGCCTTTTGCCATGCAACCAAGTCATTAAAAACATTCACAGTTGTTTTTGCCTTTTCTTCTTTTTGCCGTTATTGTGTTTGGCGTTTGTCTGGAGTGACGAGAAGGAGTTATAGTTTGATTGCAACACAGTTGTTTAGAAGTCTTGAATTATAAATTATTCAAAGTGCATGTGACAGAGAAATTAGAACTTGGATAGAAGTAGATGTTTAAGTTAAAGGGATTTGGAAGTACTGTTGCCTCATATTTGTTCGTTCTCAGTCGCAAGTATTTTTTTCTTCTGAAACATGTCGAGAAGTGGCACATTATTATGTGTGTTTCTGTTGTTGGGCATTTGCATAGGCATCTTTACTGCCACGGCAAGGGAAACCCAAAAAGAGAAAATCGCAAGAAAACCACCCATGGACCTTCAATCGATAGTGTCGGCGTTGTCACAAACACCACCCAAGAAAACCAACTCAGCCACCACATGTGGCTC
Source organism: Jaltomata sinuosa (assembly GCA_003996215.1). Taxonomy (NCBI): domain Eukaryota; kingdom Viridiplantae; phylum Streptophyta; class Magnoliopsida; order Solanales; family Solanaceae; genus Jaltomata; species Jaltomata sinuosa. The sequence goes on along the minus strand of QJPP01001196.1, from coordinate 107,369 downwards.
CATCTCTGGTTGATGATTTGGTTTTGTGAAGGACAAAAAGAAGTATAAAAAAAGGGACCAACTCAGACTCTTTGTTTTTGAAAACACATAAGAGAAATTAAGTTGGGCAATTGGGGGCCGGTCTTGAAAATCGGTAGGTGTGACATAGAACTCTTGAACCAACTTCACAACTATCTTAGAGAAATTGCGGGGTTCAGAAACACAAGTATCCTTATATTCTATCTTCTTTAATCTAAAACTCATCAACTAGAAACTATGTAAATACTATATATTAGCCAAACAAAGTATAACATATAAGCAGATCTACAATGGACTGATCCAATCAAACAAACAAGGAAAAAGTAAGATTGATAAGAATACGAGTACTGATGGATTGAGATTATCTTTGACTGGGAAAACAATGGAAAGGATTTACAAATTAAACAGGTAGTGATGTTATGATGGTTGAACTGAAATAATGGCGCGGGAGCTAATTGAGGTCGAGGGTTTTGGCGGCATGCGTTTTAACTTCAAAAATATTCACAACTTTTTTTCTTATGTTGTTTTTGGCGTTTGTCTTGATTGACGACAAGGAGTTACATAGTTTGATTGCAACACAGTTCATGTCTAGAAGTCTTGAATTATAAATTATTCAAAGTGCAGGTGATATTGAAATTAGAATTTGGATAGAAGTAGATATTTGAAGTATAAAGGGATTGGGAAGTTATAGTGCCGCCTTACGTTAAATTCTTTGGCTATATATATCAACTCATATTTGTTCCTTCTCAGAGTCACAGGTAATTATTCTTTCTTCTGAAACATGTCGAAAAGTGGAACATTATTATGTGTGTTTCTGTTGTTGGGTATTTGCATAGGCATCGTTACTGCCACTGCAAGGGAACCCAAAAGAGAAAACAACAAGGAGTTGTTTGGTACTTCTTCAATTCTATCGTGGTGGCATCATCATCGTGTACCTTCAATCGGATGGTGGTGGCTTCGTCACAAACACCACCCAATAAAACCATCTCCGGTTGATAATGCAGTTCAACCAACTCATGTGGCTCCATCCCCAGTTGATGATGTGGTTTCATCATCACCGTCTTGGGCCCCGGCTCCAACGACTTCTTGCATCAAGATGGACGCTTGTGTATCAGATTTGATCACTTCTCTTGTCAAGCGTAAAATTTCATTATCTACACAATGTTGCACAGTCGTTTCAACAATTTCAGATGATTGCTTTTACAAAGGGTTCACGCACTCCTGGAGGGTACCATTTTTCCTAGGCAAAGTGAGGAGCTATTGCAGTCATCGTCAAGGCTGAAGCAAGAGAATATAATAATGCAACTTTTTTCCTTTTTCTTTTGGTTAGTCTTTTAGCTTACTTTATATATGATTCAGCCCCTTAATAGTAGTTAAAAGGAGTGTCAGTTAAATTCTTTAATTCGTTCAATTGGATCTTCATCTCTATTTTACAATTTAATTACTACTCTCTCCATGCATATTTATTAGCTATGGAACACAACCTTTTACTACTTATTTGTCCCAATTGCCTCATCTGAATTTGAAAGACTTAAAACACAATGATACGAAATTTATTCTCTTGCATGGAACGAATTTTAGACGAGCTTCAGTTTCCACCTAGTAAAAGTTCCAACTCTTATTATATTTTCATATTTAATTTCCAAAAGCCTTCCACATATTTTCCTAATCTTGAATTATATATTGTGCAATGCACGTACAAGCAAATTTTATCTACACATTCTTTGTTTATTTTCCTAATAGAAGATCATGACATATTTGGCCACAGTAAAGGATTTAGAATAATGAAAATAATATTTAATTAAAAAAATAGATTTGATTACAAGGACTTGACATCATGGGATTGAGAATATATTAGATTTCTGAAACCTTTTCTAATAAGAGATGCATTGCACCAAATCTTCATTGACCTCTTGTCTAATTATTTATTTGCCAGATAAGGCAAAGGGCTATCACTAATCAACAAAATGTACTTTTTCTTAAATATTTGTTCTTATTGTCACCTCTTTTTCCCATTTTTCTCACCAAAAAATATTTTTTTCTTCTTACTTAAATAAATATAATACGTTTAGCTGGTTTTGTAAAGTCAAAAAATGGCATGTATAAAAGTTGATGAGTTCTAATTACATATTGGGGAAGAAAGTGAAACTCATGACCTAGTCTCAAAATATGGAAATTGACTTAGTAAGCTTCTGAAAGAATAATTAAAGCTTTATGTTTAGTGTAAAAAAAAGAACAAATAAATTGCTAATCAACTTTATGAATTCCACCATCCATCTAACAAAATTTATTAATATCAAATTTGCTCCAACAATATCTTAATGCTATTCTAGTATGTCTTTTATTAGTATAAAAAAATATTTTAGCAATTAAACTGTCATTTTTAGTAAGTATTATATATGATTTATCACTAAATGAGTTACTTTCTTCCTGAATTAGTATACTTAACACTCTTTTATTCTATATTTTACTCTATTTTATATGATGTTAATATTGTCTAGAAAGTCAAATTGTTTTTCCAATTTTAACTATGAAAAATTATGCTTCATAGATTTAATAGATTAATTAAACACACAACTAAAGTTTATTGTCTAGTAATTTACAAAAAGAAAAAGAAATAAAGAACCAGCTACTAAAATTTATCAATAAATAGAATTAATATAATTTTTTATACTATTTAGCATCAATAACTATCTGTCACTAATTTCTTTTCTTTTTTTGAGGTTGATAGAAGTATCTCATAGTATGGATTAAGTTCTTACCATCTTCATTTCCTTTTCTCTTTCTTTGATATCTCAATCTAATAGAAAACAATTAGGAGTGCTCATCTCAACGCCATAATATTTACCTAGATTATATATAATTATTTTTGAAATAATATTTCTTGCATTTACTTATAAAATCACTTATTTTCCAAAAAAAATAAAAAAATTATTCATCTCATTCCCATAATATTTATCTAAATTATATATAAATATTTTTGAGATAATATCATTGACTTAATTACCAAATATTTTCTCTATTCGTTTTTACTTATCCAATTTAAACTTTGCACATCTCTTCAAAAATATTGATTAACATGAATATTTTATGACAATCCCACATTGATTGATTAGTCCTAAGTTTTAGAAAATGATTTGTGGAATATACAGTTAATGTTGAGGGCAAAACATTAAAAAAAAGGTTTTTTCTTAATATTTCAAAAGTAACAAAATAAAGGTAAAATTATATTTTCAGTATAGTGAAAACGTATAAAAGTAAAAAGAGTGAGTATAAGAAAATAAATAAGAATTCATCTATTTTAAAAAAAACATATCTGTTCACCTTATCCCGATAATATTTATCTAGATTATATACAAATATTTTTGAATAATATCTTTTATATAATTATCAATTATAAAAAAAAAAGTAAGTAAGAACCTGTTTAGATGGCCTTATAGTTTATTTAGCTTAAATATAAACGGTTAAAATACCTTCTTTTTTTCCTTATACAAATATTATAAAAATACTTAAAATTTGTTTTAACTTAAAATATCTAAAATAAGCCGATCCAAACAGACTCTAAGAAATCACTTATTAAAAAAAAAACATTTTTCATTTTCATTCGTGCCAAACACATCCTAAGCAAGTAATTAATTAGTAGAAGCATAATGTTGGGTCAAAGCTCAAAGGTGGAGAGAGAAAGAGAGCACAGATGGCTAGTCCACACCGCCTCTACAAGCACGCCCTTAAAGATGAATGACACATTCAGCCCAAGCACAATCGAAAATTCTCAGTCTCTCCATTTCTTGCTCTATAAATTCACAACAATAGTCTACATATATGGTACTACTATAGATAAATTACCCATTTTTGAGTGATGAAGATTTGTTGAATTGGAAGACCAAATTATATATAAAGCAGCAGAATAGAGGAGTATTGGTATTTGGTTGATGGTCTCATGGGTGCAACGGGTTCCAAGCTCGAAAAGGCCCTCGGAGACCAGTTTCCTGAAGGTGAACGCTACTTTGGTCTCGAAAATTTCGGCAACACTTGTTATTGCAACAGCGTCTTGCAGGTTTTATTACTCTTTTCCCTACTTTCTTCTTGTTTTATCTTGGGATTCTTGATTCTTTTTCTGTAATAAAGTTGTTGTCTAATCTTGGGATTCTTGATTCTTTTTCGATAGTGAAGTTGTTGTTTAATCTTGGGATTCTTGATTCTTTTTCTGTAATGAAGTTTCTTTCTTTTTCATTTGATGGGCGTTGTGGGTCAATTTTAATTGAGTTTATAAAATCTGGGTTTAGCTTGAATTTCTACAATAACGATAGTTATGCCTTGATCCCCAGCTAGTTGGACCTATTTCATTCCGATGATCTTATTAATAAGACGAATTAGTTTAGTTTGGGTTCCTATCTAGTTAAAGCTGGAGGTTATCTAGTTGTGTCCTGTTGCTATTTGATCGGTTTCTTATGATGAATTTTGCTCTTAGACCCCCCCCCCCCCTTTTTTTTTTTACTATCCAGTTTATGAATTATAAGTTAAATGAGGATTATTTGGATGTTTAGTTTTGCAATTGGATGTTTTGATTAGTATTCCAATGAATATTACATTCATGAGTAATTTGGGTGATAAAACACTTCATTTGAGCGGTGATTATTGATTGTTCGTTTTCTGTTATGAAACAGGCGTTATACTTCTGTGTCCCCTTCCGCGAGCAACTGCTAGAGTATTATGCAAATAATAAAAGTCCTCCAGAAGCAGAGGAGAATCTCTTAACTTGTTTGGCTGAGTTGTTCTCACAGGTAGCAAATTCAATCTAAATGTGTGGGCTTTGTATCTAATATATGGTGTTTGGGTGTGTTTGAGTATTCTGTTCCATTGAACGTGAATTTAATAATTCTTAGTAAAGTAATTTTTCTGATGAAGAATAATTCTCAGTAAAGTGATAAAAAGAATTCTAGCAAAATGTTTGAGTCCTCCATGTACATGCTTAATTGAGTAATTTGGCAAGTCTAGCCTTAAATGCCAGATATCTCTGTGTTATTCAATCGAGAAAGTGGAAAAGGACGACACATAGGCATAACAATTCCAACAATTGTGGACTTAATCCAATCAAGTGCTAGTTCAGTATGTGCAGCAGCATATTCCAATTGTCTTAATTTTGGTCAGAGGAAATTCAAGGAAGTGAGGATACTAGCATAAGATTTTTAGTTTTCTCGATTGAGAAGGCAAAAACACTATTATTGGCTGAGCTAGGATGATGGATCTGCTTGTTTAATTGACGAGTCAATCCAAAGTGCTAGGGAAGTAAGAAAACAAAGACAACATGATAGTGTAAGAAATATATAAAAACCTTAAACTTTCTCTTCCAAACTCCCCTTCCTTGAACTTTCATTTCTCTGTCTCTTGGTTATGTTGCTACATAGTAGAGTTTTAGCAAATTCAAACCTGAAAATGAGGATGTGCCATTAATCAGTTTTGCAATAACTGGGGATTTTTTTCCCTTCTACCAGGTCAGTCTCTCCGTTGGTGTCTACGAGTTAAATTTCTGTTGAACGATGATTGTTCAAGAATTATCATCAGGAAACAAAATTTCTACCCATGAAAATAGCATTTGTCTTAATCTATGCTCGTTGAGAAATTTGTAGGCACATAAATCTTGTTGTTGTTATTGTGCAGATAAGTTCACAGAAGAAGAAAACAGGTGTTATTGCTCCAAGGCGCTTTGTACAAAGAGTCAGGAAGCAAAATGAACTTTTCCGAGGTTACATGCATCAGGCACGTGTTTATCTATTCATTTATGTATGCTTGCTTTTTGGTGGCAACCATTCGACATCTACACAATAATCATTTGTTTGTTAGATCATGAAGGAACAAGTCACTTCTTGATCAGTTTCGTTTACCATGACGTTCTTGTAGGCTTCAAGAGAATCTTGAAGGAGCCATCACTATCTTTTAAGTAAATTCACAGTGGTGATAGCAAGAGACCTGCTTAAAATAAAATAAGAAGAACGAAAGAAAGATCATCTAGAACAAGAAAGAGAATACCCTAAAAATGTCAATCTGGGAGATGTGCCATGCTCACTTTTACTTTAGATGCATAATTAGTGCTAAGATCAGTTTGAAATGAGAAACCTCTTATATCGGTCCTAAGTTCATCTTATGTGCTTTCACATTGAAAGCAGGCACTCTTCGAGTTACATTGATGTTATACTGCATCTATCATTTAATTCGGAGCGTCTTCAAGGTGCTCTGACCCGTATGTCCTTATACAATGTATTTTCTTCTGGGTTACGTCCTTAGTGTTTTTAAACTGGTTTCACGACAAGGCAGAGAAGTTTTTACCTTCCTACTTACCCAAATTGTGCTTTACCTGCTGAAACCACGTCATCTCTTAATCTTTAAATGATTACCTTCTTTATCTGATCATTTACATAGAGGTGGAAAACGAGCTTCACTAGGGGCTTATGGGTAGTTGGTTGCTAAGGAGAAGAACAAATAGGAGGATGAAAAAGAAGAGTTAGTGTTGCGATTCTTTTGTGCCTAATGGCACAGGGTAATGACTATGAGGAGGAGAAGAAAGAAATATTTAGGAAGGAACTTAGTTGTAAGTCCTATAAGTTAGAGATATCAGTTAAAACTACAGAGGGTTAAGTTAATATTCTTTTGACGCTGAAGAGTCTTAACTACCATGAACAATGGTTTAGGCAGCAAAGTGTTTAATTATTGTGATGTATGATCTGTACTCCATTGCTATCCAGAATTATTAGGACGACTACCTGGAAAATCAATTCCTAGTTTTTCTAGGTTCTAATAAAGTTGATTTTTGATCTTGCTTTTGCTCAGGATGCCCATGAGTTTTTGAACTTCTTGTTGAATGAACTCGTTGATATCTTGGAGAAAGATTCACATGCAGCAAAAAGTTTAACGGCAAGTTCTCCTGAGAAGGTCTCAAATGGATCATGTAATGGTCACGCAAATGGTGTTAAGAAGGAGCCACTTGTTACTTGGGTGCACAAAAATTTCCAGGTAAACTATCTAACTGTGTTGAGGATTTTATCCTCCTCGTTGTCTATATATAATTTGACGATGGCAGTTTTAGCATCTGCATTGCATCTTCACATTAGGCAGTGAAGGATGAAATCAAAGTTTTCTCTTAAATGTCTGTCTAAAACTTCTTTTATACTTTCATTTGAAAGGAAAAGAGGCAAGGTTCGTTCTATGTTGGGGTTTTTGGGTTTGTATCTCAGAGGAGGTAGAGGAGAAGGACAATGAGGAAAATGTGTAGTACTCTTAAAATTCTATCAATGAAATGATTTTGTATTGTCATTTGAATAGATTAGAGGCAAGGCCCTATATTGGTCTTCTGAATTTGGGTATCTGATGCTCATGATTCCATTAGTGGACAAATTCATATATGTTTAACATTAGAAGTGCTTGCTTCACTCAACTTGTGATACAAATTTTGGATCATAGGACTTCGCAAATGGTGTAGTGAGTGTACTACTTTCTAGATCTAGTGGCTGCTTAACTGGTTTCATTTTTTATATGAAATGCAGGGTATATTAACCAATGAAACAAGATGTTTGAGGTGTGAGACAGTCACAGCAAGGGATGAGACATTTTTTGATTTGAGCCTCGATATTGAACAGAACAGTTCAATTACAAGCTGCCTAAAAAATTTCAGTTCTACAGAGACCCTTAATGCGGAGGACAAATTTTTCTGCGACAAGTGCTGTAGGTAAGTGGCTTCACCTTTTCCTTTTTAAACAATTAAAATGGAGGAGAAAGTTACTTTCTTTTTGTGAATTCAGCTTGCAAGAAGCACAAAAGCGGATGAAGATAAAGAAACCGCCGCACATCCTGGTCATTCATTTGAAGCGTTTCAAGTATATGGAACAACTAGGTCGCTACAAAAAATTGTCTTACCGCGTTGTGTTTCCTCTGGAGCTGAAACTCAGCAACACCACAGAAAACACGGACTCTGAGTATTCTCTATTTGCTGTTGTGGTTCATGTTGGAAGTGGGCCAAACCACGGGCATTATGTTAGTCTTGTGAAAAGCCACAACCACTGGTTGTTCTTTGATGATGAGAATGCCGAGATCATTGATGAGTCTGCTGTTCAGACCTTTTTTGGCTCAGCTCAAGAGTACTCTAGCAATACGGATCATGGCTATATCCTCTTTTATGAGAGCCTTGCAGCAAGCAAGAGCTGATAAGAGTACTCACATATTGAGACCTAACTACTCCCCATGTGTCTGCTTAACTTCTGTTGTGTTTAGCTTTCCATAGTTCACTGGACTGGCTTAATGAATGTTTGTGGTTCGGTGTACAACACACAAGGGGTTGCTAGCATTTTGACTTGTTTTAACAATAAAGAGATGTAAATCTTGGTATAGAAACTTCAAATGAGATGTTGATACTGTATTATTGGCTATGTAACTGCAACAACTTCCAATGAACTTCATTGGCAGAACCCTAGAAGCAGGAATAAGAAGCAGGAATAAGTTAAGTTTCTCCTTTGTGTAATTCAATCTGAAAAACACTGCTCCTGTGTTGTTTCATATTTTGAGGTGCTGAAATGCACATTCATGGAGTATGATTCTAATACTTAATTGCTTTTGTTTCTTACAACAATGTGCGTATAAAGTTAATCTAATACACTTCTCTTTGATTGTTATACTTGATTTTTTTTCTTTTCTGATATTATGCGAGTCCCAGATAGCTCTTATCTGTGCTGAACATCTTCATATGCTTCTCAGCTGAAGTAGAAAGTGTAATTGGATGGCTTTTGTTTCCCGGGTACATTGCCTGGAAGTATTCTTGATAAAATTATGAACTGAAAATCTTCTGTATAACATCAGATACATTTCCAACACTTCGTCACACGTTTGGTAAAAGATATTTTTCTTCAAACCATGCCAACAATTAGCGTACCTAGATACTCGAAGACCAGGTCTCTAAATATGTTAACGACGATCTTATTATCGGCATTTTGACCTTACAAAATTGGTGCGATACTAAACGTGGCAGATATATACAAAGCTAATGGTGCTGCAGCAGACCTTATGCTAGAATCTCTCTAAAGAGTTCCAACACTTGGCACTCACTAAAATTGTATTAATTGTTAGAAATGGCAAACAAGTTTCCAGAAGTGAAAACTGACTAGTAAAAACTTACTTTGGTGAAAATTGATGGCTGCAAGCCTGCACATATTATCATTTCCTTTATGTTAACAAAAAGTATAAGAATCCAGATCAAATTGAGTTTTCGCTCAAGTAACTTGATGGTGCAGAATTAGTTACTATGTTCTATGTATATATACAATGAATAAACTATTAATTGGCTAACCAAGGCAAAAGAAGCTTATTCAAATGCTATAGACATGAAAGTATCATCATCCAACAGACTTGCAACATCAAACAACTCCTCTTCAGGATAGATGGTATCTTCTGGGATTTCCGGGATTTGAGTTGGACCATCCTGCAGAGAGTGAAGAAAAAAGTAAGAAAAAAACAAATGACACCAAAAGCCAATCAAAGATACGAGTCCAGTTAGGCAGCTGAAATTTTGATTCACCACAACATGGGCCAAAGGTTGACATCAAAATCAAGGTACAGCCAATAACTACAACCCTATACAATTGGCTGGAATTTCCTGGACTCTACAGTTGTAATAAGAAAAATACTGACAAATTCAATTCAGATGCGTAATTGAGGATTCACACATATGTGCAGTTTGATGATATCAATAATTTGAAATATCAACCCACCAAACTAAATCAGAAAGTCGAGGTACACTAATCCAACTATGTAACTAACAAAAAGATCTCTCTGCAACACAGATCTGTCCTAAACAAATTTATCTGCTTTCATATTCAGCAAGTGTCATAAGGGGAGGGAAGCTACGGCTAATACCGTTCATAGTTGCATTTGGTAATGAAAAATTAACCAATGAGATGTAGCATCCTATTTTTATTTGTTCAATCTACTTTTCTCCGAAGCAGCCATTTTCCAAGTTTTTGCCCTACAAGCTCAGTCAACTTTTGATCTACCAACCTAGCTTTAACCCATAGTTCATGTTTTGCAACTTGAGAGCAAACCCATAGATCAACTCATAAAGTAGATGCATAAATGTGCATGCGAGGCAATGGGAAAAAAGTAAGCTACAGTTTTCCTCCCATTTCTCTACACATCCTAGTAGAAACCATATAGCAGCACACACTTGGAACATTCATTGTTATACCTTCACTTCACGAAGTCCTTCAGCAGCAGTAAGCAGCCTACGATATTGAGCACGACCCTCAGGATATTGAGTCATGGACTTCACCCTAGCAAGGGCTTTTTGCATCCTGACTTCAGTCTGTTTTCTTCCTTCCTTCAGAAAATCATAATCATCCTCCGGTAATGAGTCGTCTTGTGTGCTTGGCTTATTCATGACCGTCTCTGATCTAAATCCCCTCAAACCACTTCTTTTACGTCTCCACCGCAATATCACCTTCTCCAGAATTCCTACCGACCAGATAATTGGTTTATATTTCTTCCTCACTTGATGCCCCCTTATATGAGCCTTCACAATGAACAGTGAAAAACTGAAAATGTCAGCAGAAAGAAAGAAAGGACTACAGATGTTGAGCTATATAAAAAGGAGAACTTTAAAACAATAGGTCAAATGTAACGAATTAGCTGAAGGACAAGGACCCATGTATGAAAATATGATTAGCACAGCTTTCATAACGACACACCCTGACTCGTGAATAAAAGTTTGCATGTGGAAGTTGGTTAAACAACTTAAAGGCAAGATACTCCGCATCAACAAAAACATATGTAACTAGCTTCCAAGCATACAACAATGTTCGATATTTGAAAGAAGCAACGCACCTGAATTTTAACAATTTTTTGTCGAATTAAGAGGAACTCTTTCCTCTTATTCCAGCCACGGAACTTTTTCTGGATTTGAATGGCAGCCGCATGAGCTATACCATTGTTTTGCCCCAACTTACAAGATCTAGAAGCTACAATAGAAAGAGCATTCTCATCAGATGATAACTCATTGTCGCTATGCTCAATAATTTGCTTCCTCTGAAATGACTGAACCCTGAAAATTTGATGTATCCGAGCAGCTGCTTGAGTAGCATTGCGAATAGCAGCCAGAGAATCCTTAAGTGAAAGTGCATCTGGCACATCATTTCCAGTAGTTGTAGCAGCCACGCGCTCTGCAACTGTTTCTCCAACTTTTGCTCCACAAACTTCTGAAGCGAGTTCTTCCTTTGCATCAGTCACAGTAAGCTTAGAAAGGTGAGTGGTCAAAGAAGACTCAGCAAGAAATCCAGATATTCCCTTGTGTCCATTGGCAGATGCCAGATCAGCGGGGGTCCTACCCAAAGGAAATTCAGCAGATGGGTCTGTCAATGCTCCAGAAGATGCACCTAAAGAGACAAGACCAACAACAGTCTTCTCCCTGCAAGATAAAAACCTCTTAGCAAGATGCTCGTTCTGTTGGAAGCTTTTTACAGGAATGAATGATGATTGCACTACGTAATAAGATTACTAATGACAACGGGGATAAAATGAAAGTAAACATGGCCAAGTTTTTGACAATTAAAAAAAAATAAAAAAATGGTTGTCTTTAGACTTGAATTTGCTTTCAGCTTTTCGATCTGTCAATAGCAGAAATAGAATAGATCCTTCAGACTTTCCCTTGTCTACAGCTATAGCAGAATGCATTGAAGAGAATCATTTTTGATTGGCATGCCACCAATCATCACAAAGCTCTCCATAGTCCAAACTATCTATATGTAAGACTGTTTATACATGTAATGAGATGGAACGTGCACCCAAGGGTGTGGCCTAGTGAACAATGAAGTGGGGGTAGAACATGAAGTCTCAGGTTCAAATCCTAGAAAAACAAAAATGTAATAAGATGGAATCTGACCTTTTTTCCGAAATAATAACTACAATGATATCTCTTATACATGAATCTCAGATTCTCAATGCATCTGGATAGCCATTATCTTGAACTAATGAAACATAATAAAAGCATTACACCTAGAAGGTGAAATCAGCCAGAAGAAAGGGCAGGCTGTACAAGAACTTGAGCAAAATATTTAGCACATGAAACTTTTGTTAAGAGCTAAGTAATATTGAATCCATTGTAATACCTTCAGTTGAAGGTTTTATGTTAATGCTAGCTGACCCAACATTATCTGGTAAAAAATCTGACTCTGCATTGCTTGGATTAGTACAAACAAAAGGAAACGAGGGACTCTATTGGTGTTCGCTTTAAAGTGTTCGCTTTAATTGTTTAGCATAGCATTGGTCTTTTTTTGTGTGGATCTCATCAGAACTTAGGCAAGTTCTATTGGCTATTGGTCTCTTTTTCTTACCTAAAGAAAATCAGTTATGAATCCTAAAATAGAAGTCACAGGACAGGAACAATGGGCCACTGACTTGCTAAGTGAAGCATAAATGAAGAAATGAGAAATCAGTCAATGAAGTATTTACCTGCCATAGAATGCAGCCCAATGAAGTGCAGTCCATCCATTCATGTCACGAAAATCTACACTTACCCCTGATGCTAAAATTGGCTTTAAGGCCCAATCATAACCAAGTGCAGCTACCAAATGAAGTACACCTTGACCTTCATCATCGAGAAGAGTTCGCCCTCTACCATCATCAGTAACTTGGTGAACCAGCCAGGCATAGAAATTCTGCTTCAGCTTTCTTTCAAGAAATAGATCCTCTTTCGCCCTGCATTGGGATGTATCATAGTCTGACGCTCTCTCTATCATCTGCTGATTCTCTTCCTCCATCATACAGATGATTTTATTCACTGTATTTTGTTTCTCCTTAGCAGCCTCCATACTATCAGAACTGCGACAACCACTAACAGGTCCCAAGGACAATAAATTTTCAATTCGTTCAAGGAGATGCATCTCAGTCGTAGAAACATCGGCAGCACCAAATTCCTGATAAGGTCCAGATCTATATTCAAATTCTCTGACTTCACTACAAGCCAATCTATTTGAAGATGTCACATAAAAAGGTAGTACTCCTGGTTTGTGTGGGGGAGCATGACAACGAAGTACCCCGTCTGCTAAAACCTCTGCGGGAACCTCTACTTCCCCAAACATACATGACCACTTGTACTCTACCAGCTCGCCTTCACTCTTAAGAAATCTTCCAGTAATCAATACCTGTTTTGTGTGTCAAAAAATCAACAACTTTGAAAATTCATCTAATATCTTTCAAAATTTCAATTGCTTAGCTAAAATACTGAGATTATGCACAATCTAGGCTATAGAATAATTGGTTGCATGATTGTGGAAAGCTTGGTGTCAATCAACCAGTCTGCAGCAAGGTCAAGAAAGGTAATTGCATTTGATAGAGAAGGCAGACACTAACTCATGAAACTACTGCAAATAGAGATTTCAAATAACAGGCGATGCAAGCAGTGCCATCTAGCACTCAAGCTAGCGAACATAAAATCCAAATGCTTACCTTCGTTTCCAAGTTTGAATAAGCCCAATTAGGTGAAAAATCAATGATGCTGAAAACCTGCTCCTGCGAGAGTGAGGGATCCAGTGAATCTGAATCCACATGCAACTGGCTTGGCAGACAGGAACCATCATCCTCAGTATCTATAACATTCCATGAAATTCGATTACTTGGTTGCATATACAACTCTTCGACATCCTCAAGCTCTTTTGCAACCCACCGGGAGAAGCTGTCAACTTTTTTCAGGCCTTCTTCCATTTTTACACTGCTCAAATGAGGCTGTTTGATCGTAGAATAGTCTCCAAGCCCTAGTATATCCATACTATTCTCTTGATTGATGTCACCTTGAACTTCCACGAGTGAATTCAGATATTGAAGATTCAATTGTGTTAGTTGCTCTTCTTGCTCATCAGGATACAAGTATGATTGCTCCCTAACTGTAAGTAGATCCGAAGGTAGGTTTCTGTTGTGAAAACTATTTCCCAAATCATAGCTCGAATCTGCAATCAAATCCTGATTGACATTTTGTCCATGAAACTGCAACGGAGAGTCTCCAAAAGAATACTGATAAAATAAAGCAAGGTTCAGCACATAAGCATTCAAGGACAAGGAAACCTGGTATAGAAAAAGATGAAATCCAAGGGCAAGGAGAAGAGGATAAAATAGATTTATCTCCAAATTTTGACTCTTAAGTAAAAGACTGGAGTCACTGAGACACATGCACATGAATACATCCTTAAATTGTCTAACATAGGTATTTATTTGCCACAAGAAAAGGATAATAGAGGATCTTCTTAATTTTTTTTAAAAAGTGGACGTATAAGAATCCTGGAAAGTCTCTTTTAGTTTTTAAAAATACAAGTGCTTACTAGATCCAGATTTACAGACCTAAGAGTTGACTGGAGAAGCCAACAAATATGTAACAATGGAGTGACTCTCCAAAAGAGCAGCTCAGAAGAATTAGAAAGAGGATAGTTATTGCTTTTTGTACTTGAACAGTTGAACCAGTAATGTTGATCAAGAATATAATGTAATTATGTAAAATAAATGGACCATAATAGCTTTACCTGCCAATTTCCATGGACTGACAAATTGTTCTTGAAATCATCTTGGCATACCATATCACCTGCAAAAGACTTGGTTAAAGACCTAGTTCATTTCCCAAAATGGTACCAGAAAAGCTCTGAAGCAATTTAGTATCATTTGAACAATGCTGAGAAACTGGTTCCCCAGATCCCAAATCAATTGTTCTTTGAGGACCAGATGCAAAATTACCAAGATCATACTTTCCAGCTCCATCTATACTGGGAAGTGATGTATACTCCACTGCAATAATAGCTACAATTTTTTAGACATAAAATCGACAATAAAGAATCTGAAACGGTCTTAAAGAAACCATAGCGATAGAAAAATGCAATAACTTTGCATAGAAACTTAGTAAAGGCACCTGAAGATTGAGGTGAACCATATGAACTACAGATGGTATCCCTATTCTCCACCAGATAACTGTCCATAGATGCTCGGTCTGGATATGAATGAAATCTAGAACACGCTTGGTGACTATCTTCTGCAATAAATTGATTTCAGTATGAGACTTCAACAACAGGTTTAGCACTCGGCACAAACAACTAGATAAATCAAGTATAGCCAAAAAAATTCAACAGTACAGCTGAAGAAATCACATTAAAACCAACTGCAAAGAACATTACCTGATTCAGCTTCTTCATGTGCTTCTGTTAAAGTGCTTGCTAGACTTGTTGAATCAGCATTTGCTGAAGCTAGTTTCTTGTGTCTCGTAGGAAAACTATCGGACAATGAGCAGTCATTCAGATAGTTTGAGTGAGCTGGTTTAATGCTTCTGATGCAACCGACATTCACCTTGTTACCCTGTCAAGGAGAAATAACAAAGAACTATAAAGAAGAAGAAAAAAAGACAGTCCATAGATTTTTCTGATAAGATAATAGTATTTTATTAAAGATAGTACCAAGGAGGTACTGCAAAAGTACACAAGGGGAATCACATCATCAGAGAAATAGCATTTAGCTCAAATAGACAGTCCATGGATTAAGCAGGCTTGCTTAAACGAATTTGCTATCTCCATATATATCTCATAGACCCAAAGTCTGGTTAAAGGGATGTGCAACAGACATATCATGGAGTTCTCCTATCACTTTGCTTTCTCTCTCTCCCCCCCTTCCTTTTCTTTTTTCCCAAAAGGCGGGAGGGTGGGACCGGTGATTTTTCACAGTTCTCCAAGAATGTAACTGAAGAGTCATCAGAAAGAAGGATGCAGAGATCATGCACAAACTGCACTATCACATCCCGCTTTGTGAAAGTAATTTGATTTGATCCCTCGTGAGTGTTTAACAATTAACCAAACTGATTCATGACCTAATAAGGAAAGAAAATGGCAGAATCTAACCTTGACTTCCAAATAGTGGACAAAAACTATGTGCATGAGATCCCTGCACCATATCAAGTGAGAAGAAAGAACTTTTAGAGCAGAGGTGGTTAGAGATGAAGAACACGAAGGAAAGAGTAAACAAGAATGTGCAAATACCACTTGTATATGTTCACTATAAACTTCTTTTTGTAGGACTAGTAGAAAGAATGAGTAATATGTTCATTATAAACTCTTATATAATCACTTAATTACTCTACTGCTATGGAATAGACATAGTACTTTATTCTAATCTACTTTTGCTTAGTGCCACTTGTATGAAGGTATTTTAACCAATTGATAAGTACTTTTGTTTCTTATTTTGAGCTTCTAGTTTTGCCATGAGAAGTAAATCAACACAAAAGTAAAAGGAGAAGAGGTCCAAAAGAAATACAAAGTAAATAAAGAGGAGCTTCCACAATGATGCCACATTATATGGTCCATACTCACTGTTCAAGCATCCAATAACTACGCCTTTGAAAATTATCATCTTCTTCTCCATGGGCATAGTAGCAGTGTAGCACATCAATACTTCCGACCTGCAGGAGAATTTTATCAACAAAAAGATGAGCATATAAAAAAGTCCATTAGCTTTAGCTAACAAAATTAGACTCATCTACCCAACCCAAATAAATGGTACGGTTACGTGAACTATCAACAGTCAAAACCTACCTTCAGCTTCTCATGAGCTTCTTTAACTGTCTTCCCGTCCTTCTTCTTCCTCCAATTATGCCCATCCTTCCTAAAGTATCTTAGCACCTTCCTATCGAAAAGAAAAACAGAACCACCTGAAGAGCAAAACACACATTAAGAACAAACATCTAAACGTGAATAGAGGGAAAATCAAATAATTAGCTTTTCCTTTTTAGGGAATAAAAGTATCTACAACAGAAGGCTCCAATCATCAACAGTCATTTCGGGTCGCTACTCTCGCAGGGTGGATAATGTATATTCTTCTAGTCACTTTGAAAACAAAATATACACGGAATACGGGAATATTCTCAGAGGATCTTCTAGTTCCTTACTTAGACAAGAGTTTTGCAGGACAAAGTAGGACCATGGAAAAGTCATTTACAAAGTCTAAACAATTAGGGTCTCAATGAGCGAGCTGAAAACCAATAAAACGTAAAGACTATATTTTTAGATCGAGAAGCAGCATGTTACTTCATGAAATCATTTCATTGGCAACTATTATAAAGAAATTTACTTAGTCCTCATACAAAAAGGAAACTGCTGCTTTATCTAAACTCAAATCCCCTTTAATTAAGCTTAAATTGGGACTGTAAGTCTTACAACTAAAGTACTCATTGAAGCTAGGTCACACCTGCAAAAACTTTACAAACTCCATCAAAACCAAGGATCAAGAATGTTTTCTTTTGTAGAAGTGTGTTAGGATATGCTAAGTGGCATAGCTTCTCTGAAGTCAAAAAAATATAAAAAGTTTCAAAAATAGATGGATAAAATGAAGAAGACATACTGACTGGCCTGTATGGAGCCTCTGGGGTCAAATGAAACTTCCTATAGTTCTGCAGGATTTCACAAATCTCTGCGGGTCTCAGCCAACGATGCTGCACTTCTGACAATATCTGTGTTATGTCTGCAACTCAAAATCAACAAATAAACATATTATGTTTTCAAAGATACAATGGTTCAATTTTGGAAGAAAGTTTTATATAGTCAGTCGACATAATTTTTTTGATCAAGTAAAAGATTTCATTGAAAATAACAAGGTCATCTTGTCCATATACAAGGAATATACCCAAAAAAAGGAGAAACCTACAAATTATGGTTCTCTCCAAAAGACACTCATCCTCTATACAAACAGGTACTACATGGGTGCACAAAAAAAAGGGATAGGATACTACTCCTCAATTGAGCAAAGCTCATCTTCCCCCCCCCCCCCCCCCCCCCCCCTCAGAAGCGCTCCTATTTCTCTCTTTCTAAATGACCGAGATTACGGCAAGAGGAGTAACATACCACGCCTTGTGTCTTCTTCTCCTAGCTCCACTCTTCCATTTAAACATCAACTCTTTCATGGATCTTGGCATTGCCCAAGAAACACTAAACCATCTAAACATATCTCACCATAACCTCGTGGCAATTTTGCAGTGTAGCAAGATATGATCCACATTCTCCCCTAATTGCCTCCTTATGAAACACCAGCTTTCGTTTCCTAAGATTCGCCGCCGTCAATATCAACCTCTAGTAGCTAACCACGAGAAGAAACACACTTTCCTCGACACCTTAGGTATTCATAGCAAGTCATACGGGATACTAACCTCCTCCCTAGCTAGAATCTTCTCATAGAAGGACTTAACAGAGAACACTTTTTTGTTCCCCAACTCCTAACTCAAAGCATCGAGTCTATCTACTGGCTCGCATTGCTTGTGGAGTAAAGCTAGCAATCTCTCAATCCCCAATCTTGGAGACCCCTCTTGAACCTCAAATCCCATAAGGTCCAACCCCCTTGTGTCCCCCTAATTCTCTGAACAGAAAAATCCCTTTGGCAAGAGACCATGTACAAAACCGAGAAATCATCCTTTAGCACCAAACCTCCACACCACTTTTGACCCCAAACTAACTCTCCTCCCACCCCCAATCTTAAAGAAAAGGTCAACATAATAAACCTCAGTGAAGCACCTTTAATTCAAAACACGCAAAGGCAAAATCAGACAATGTTATAGATCAACATTTGGAACACTCTTGCCAATGCCTATATGCTTAATAATTGTGTGTCTGTTTTCTGAGAAAAGAGCATGCAAAAGAGACTCCAGCCTCTAGTACACTAAAGGAAAACTCATTCTAAATCACAGCTCAAAACCAGATATGTGATATAAACTTAAAATCAGAGATTATGTCTCATTTCACATACTCCAATAAGATGGAGTTGGATAATGTTGGACTTGAAATATCACTAGTGACTCATTGTTAAGGTGTTTGGGGTTGAAATCGCATCTCTGAGATGTCAACAATATTCTAGCTAATGAGAGGTTTCATTTTTCACTTCAATTCTTTGCACTAGATTTCTCAAGAGGAAGTTGGTTCTGCAAATAGATTGCTTCTCTGTGGTTTATGTATTTCATTTGCAATCTGTTGTCACAAAAGTCTTGAGCTTTTTAGTTACTCAGCAAGACAAGCTCAAAGGACTAAATCTGGGCTTGGTTACGCTTTAGGCTTGAGCCCATAGCAAGCTAAGAAGTTCTCTATTTGACAGGAGTTGAGCCAAAGAAAAGTTGACTTGGCTCACATACACCCATCCTCTACTACTATTATATGCCAACCTATGATCAACTTCTTTCACCAACTAAAACTACTTACATAACCAACACATTAATGTTTCCCCTTTTAGATGAAGAACACATTAATGTTTCTCTTGTGGGTTCTTGTGTATTTATGGAACTATTGGCAATTAGATTAAAACACTCTAATTGGTTCCACTATGGAAAGAGTGTTTTGCGAAAGGTTAACAATAGTATAATCTTCTCTTAAAGTTCTTGTATGGAGAAGCAGATTTACTTTGTAATTCTTATCAAAAGAAAGAATGTCTAAGAAATAAAGAGAAATATACATAAGAAGAATTATGTATCTACATGTCGAAGAGTAGCGGGTATCGACATCTACATGTTTTTTGTCCTTATTATGCGTATTTCTTCTTCTTAGGCATGCAGTTATCCTTTAGTATTTATATATGACATAAAGTTGCAGAGATAAGATTGAAATTTTGAAAAGGACAAGCTAAACTATGAAGTCTGATCTATAGGTAGAGATTAGAGTGACAAAATAAAAACTCTGCACATCAATTAAAATTATAAGAGACTGAATTCCAAATTTCCACGATAAATCAGACAATCTATAACCATCTCATTACCACATGATTTACATATGTCACAAGTCTCTCATCGGATTTACTGCGACATGTTAAACACACAATCTAACTTCAGAGTCTGTACCTTTTACTAACTGCCTGGTTGCAATAAAAAAAGTAGAGATATAAAAGCTTAAAACTCTTATATTCAGCCGTTTAGGTACACAATTCTAGCCCATCACAACTAGCAACAACTCTTTTCACTCAAGTATGTCATGAAGAATAAAAATTCATACCTAAATGCTAATTGCGTCAGAACTAACAACAACTAGCTAATTCCCCAATTATTTATGAAATTTAATTAATTGCAAATTCAATCAATTCAAAAATAGAAATATTACACAAATCAGTGCATCCTCGCCGCTCTGCATTTCCGTTCACAGTTCAATCAACGTCGATTAAGTTTATACCAGTAAGCTATAGTCATCTAATTCTTAAAGCATAGAGAAAAGTTTCGGATTAACAAGCGATTAGGTGACCGGAAAAAGGAAGGCACAAATTAACTTTACCTAATCGAAATCCGGGAGGATCCGATCCACAATCCGTCATTGATGATGAATTGATCAGAAGACCGATGAGAGCTTCGGAGTATAGAGAAGATGAATGGGAATGAAAACAAGAGAATCGAGAATGTTTGGTGTGAATATGATGGATTAGATTTTGAATATTGCGGATTTTTACTTCTCTATTAATTAATCTATTTAAGACTTTGAGAACCGAGACTTGAGAGGGCTTGTCAAGTCTTGTAAAGTGGTGGGACATGTCAAAGCCAATTGTATACTGACATGTGTCATACGATAGAAGACTCGGAGGCCCCCCTCAAGTAGCAGCATGACTTGTTGACGCGTGGACAAAGTAGAGAACCGTCCGGTTCTCCACTTTCAGCTTCTTCCGGTTCACTGCTTTTTTTTCCGGTTTTCATTCCATTTTTCATATTTACATGGTGAAGTCCTACCTACCCAACCTAATTCCTTGAATTGTCTTTTGGACAAGGAATTATTTCCACTATCATAATGGCTCCGTCGAAGTAATAGAAAAGGTAAAATATAGAGAAAAATCTAATGATCTCATTATATAAATTTGACTTGGCTCACATACACCCATCCTCTACTACTATTATATGCCAACCTATGATCAATTTCTTTCTCCAACTAAAACTAATTCCAGTCTTACATAACCAACACATTAATGTTTCTCTTTTAAGATGAAGAACACATTAATGTTTCTCTTTTAAGATGAAGAACACATCAATGTTTCTCTTGTGAGTAAGTATCTTGTGTATTTATGGAACTATTGGCAATTAGATTAGAACACTCTAATTGGTTCCACTATGGAAAGAGTGTTTTGCGAAAGGTTAACAATAGTATAATCTTCTCTTGAAGTTCTTGTATGGAGCAGTAGATATACTTTGTAATTCTTATCAAAAGAAAGAATATCTAAGAAATGAAGAGAAATATATATAAGAAGAATTATGCCTCTTTTAAATAACTTTCCCTTGTTTATCCTCAAGTAGCGGGTATCGACTTCTACGTGTATTTTCTCCTTATTATGCATATTTTTCTTCTTAGGCATGCAATTATCCTTTAGTATTTATATATGACACAAAGTTGCAGAGATAAGATTGAAATTTTGAAAAGGGCAAGCTAAACTATGAAGTCTGATCTATAGGGAGAGATTAGAGTGACAAAATAAAAACTCTGCACATCAATTAAAATTATAAGAGACTGAATTCCAAATTTCCACGATAAATCAGACAATCTATAACCATCTCATTACCACATGATTTACATATGTCACAGGTCTCTCATCGGATTTACTGCAACATGTTAAACACACAATCTAACTTCAGAGTCTGTACCTTTTATTAACTGCCTGGTTGCAATAAAAAAAGTAGAGATATAAAAGCTTAGAACTCTTATATTCAGCCGTTTAGGTAAACAATTCTAGCCCATCACAACTAGCAACAACTCTTTTCACTCAAGTATGTCATGAAGAATAAAAATTCATACTTAAATGCTAATTGCGTCAGAACTAACAACAACTAGCTAATTCCCCAATTATTTATGAAATTTAATTAATTGCAAATTCAATCAATTCAAAAATAGAAATATTACACAAATCAGTGCATCCTCTCCGCTCTGCATTTCCGTTCACAGTTCAATCAACGTCGATTAAGTTTATACCAGTAAGCTATAGTCATCTAATTCTTAAAGCATAGAGAAAAGTTTCGGATTAACAAGCGAATAGGTGACCGGAAAAAGGAAGGCACAAATTAACTTTACCTAATCGAAATCCGGGAGGATCCGATCCACAATCCGCCATTGATGATGAATTGATCATAAGACCGACGTGAGCTTCCGAGTAAAGAGAATATGAATGGGAATGAAAACGAGAGAATCGAAGAATGTTTGGTGTGAATATGATGGATTAGATTTTGAATATTTGCGGATTTTTACTTCTCTATTAATTAATCTTATTTAAGACTTTGAGAACTGAGACTTGAGAGGGCTTGTCGAGTCTTGTGTAAAGTGGTGGGACATGTCAAAGCCAATTATATGATGACATGTGTCATACGATAGAAGACTCGGAGGCCCCCCTCATGTAGCAGCATGACTTTTTGACGCGTGGACAAAGTAGAGAACCGTCCGGTTCTCCACTTTCAGATTTTCCCGGTTCACTGCTTTTTTTTCCCGGTTTTCATTCTATTTTTCATATTTACATGGTCAAGTCCCACCTACCTAACCTAATTCCTTGAATTGTATTTTGGACAAGTAATTATTTCCACTATGATAATGGCTCCTTCGAAGTAATAGAAAAGGTAAAATATAGAATAAAATCTAATGATCTCATAATATAAATTTTAAATTTTTCATTTTATTTTAAGTACTAAAGTGAGATTCTAACGTATAATTATTGTTAGTGTTATACTAATGTCAATATTATTCAACTTCCGCAGCTAAAAATCCACCATGCTAAATGCAAATTCCAATATCTTCTTTGGTTTCTAGTTTCAAATTTTTGGAATTTCTTAATAACTGTACAATATTTTTTTATAGTATTAGAAAAAGTGAGTTTAGCCTTACAAATGAGTTTGGGTGGACTTATAAATCTTTATTATTTCAATTTAAAAATAATTATTTGAAAACACTTCAAATAAATTAATCCAATAAGATATTTTTTGCCGTCCAAGTTCCACTAATTAACAAAAAAAATCACCAAAAAAGATTAATATCTATCATTAAATCTCAAGTCCAATTTTTAATTGAAGCCCCTAATAAAATGGATTATTTTTGCTAAGGAAATAAACACAAAACTCATTTCAAATGCTTCTACGATTCAAAAGTTCTCGCGAATAGAATAAGATGTTGCTCCCCTTCTTTTTTGAATCAGGTTCTCAAGACAGGAAATCGTTTTTTTGAATATATTGCTTTTGACTGTCGTCCAAATTTCACTAATTGACAAAAGAAATCACCAAAAAAGATTAAAATAAATTGATCGCATGACAAAATCCAATGTGATGATTACTCATCGTTTCTTTCCTCAGAGTCAGATATTATCGCCACGTATCCAGACAATAAAGGTCCCACGTTCGCTTTTGCATTAACAGATTTGTACTTGTCTGACAATTTTAACCTCCATTTGAAGTCTAACCGTCACTAAGCTTAAGTGCTTAACGAGCAACTTTCTCATGTGTTTCACCTTTACCATGCTCTGCTCTACGAATGTGTCCGAGTTAACCGCTTCTTTTATCACTGAACAAATAATCAAATAATCACAGCTCCGATTATCGGAAAGATGAATCAGTTGCTGGCGAGGTCGGTGATGAGACGGTTGGTTTCTGGTAGTACATGTAACCGTTGCATATCGTCTTTGTCATCGCCGTCGGCGGCGGCGGCGGTGGTGGTAGTGTGGAAGGAAGTGCATAAGCCGAGTAGTGAGTCAGTTGTGATGATGAGTGGCCAGAGGCTGAGATTCTCTGCAGGTCAGTGGTGGAGGATGATGAGCTCCACTAGTGAACCGCCAACGAAGAATTCGAGGTCCACTGCGGTGAGGAAGGAGAACGACAAGGACGAGAAAACGACTGGTGATTCTGTGGAGAAGATGAAAGGGGAAGACGATGTAGCTGTTTCCAGCTATTGGGGAGTCTCGAGGCCAAAGATTACCAAAGAAGATGGCTCTGTGTGGCCTTGGAACTGCTTCATGGTATGTGAATTATTATCAGTGTTGGATTAGTGTACAACTTGTTTCTTCTACATGTTTCTTCAATTAATTTTCAAAGTTTCAAACAAATAGCAGGCAATAATTTGGAGGTTCTGCTAGTCGCTAGATAACTTGACTACTGCTTACTTTCTGCCTGCTTTTTCAATTACTGGTTTATGTCTTGGTGGAATGCATCACTAGTTGATGACACTACATAGCCGATGTGGGACTTCTAACACCCCGCACGCCTAAGACTGGACATTTGGAGTGTGGACAATGTAACTTGGGGCCTAATTAACATCGGGTAAACTAAGAATTGTGATGAGTCTGACTCTTGATACCGGGATAAGAATAAACCTTCAGCCTACCTCAACTCCAAAAGCTAGAACCTAGCTCTGCAGGACTTCTGATTTTTCACTCTTTGAGGGTTGGAGTAAGATTTCAATATTGGGTGATGTTTCAGTAGTACATTAATGTTGTAGCTGGAGCTGTTTCATTCTTCTTTTGTTTATTGTGATTTTTAAATTGAGTACTATTATTTAGGGAATCTTGCACATGTTACTTGAAACTTTCTTGTGATCTTTTTCTTTTTCCTTTGTTCCTGGGTACAAGATGTCATGTAATTTCATCTGATTATGTCTTGTTTTATTTGCTCAAAAAGAAAAAGAACGTATTGTCTTTCATTAATTTATATCTATTTTATGTTTCCGTTTGTAGCCATGGGAGACATATCAGGCTGACCTGTCGATTGATCTAAGCAAGCACCATGTGCCCAAGACATTCCTTGATAAGGTTGCTTATTGGACAGTGAAGCTTCTCAGGATTCCAACCGATATATTTTTTAAGGTTTGCTTTCCACTTATTTTTGGAAGGAATATGTTGTCCAATCAAATTGTAAATGACTATTTTGTATTACTTCTTTATAAACCATGCTCTCCTATGTCTTCTTGGTCTTGATTTCGTCATGAAGTTCATACTGATCGAGAGCTTGTACCAGCAACTTATTTGGTGAATAGAAATGGATTCCCATTCTGCTAGTTCTTACGTTTGTTCATCAATGTAACCAGAGTGGTCAACGTGTGTCATTTTGGAAAATGATATGTGATCTAGACTAGAAAATGTGAGCAACAAAGTAGGCACATTATATTTTTGTATACAAGGAGGTAAAATATGTAGGACCAGGTGAATACGTGATATACCCATCAGTTTTAGTTACTAAGTCAGAGCCTTTTTGCCCCAACTTGGCAATATGATCTATTACAAGCTTACTGATTTCTTATGTGAACGATTGATGACACAACGCAGTGGATAAACAAAAACCAGTGGAGATACTCTTTCAGTTAAAGAGTTTTAGGATCTTATTGACATGAAAGGAAAGGAAGATCTAGACCTGATAGAAAAGGATGGAGATGAGGAGGAGGGGCTAATCATAAAGGTGGATCCAGGATTTTTCGTTTTTTGGGTTCAATATTTGAGATTCTTAGCGTTGAACCCGTTATATTTCTTAAGTTATGGGTTCATATCTATTATTCATTGCAATTTTAGTGAATTTTTACACCAAATTTATGCTCAACGTCGAAACTAATGGGTTCGAATGAACCATGTACCTCAAAGCTCCATCCGCCCCTGGTGAGTCATGATATTTTGCTGTTGGATTAATTATAAGACAAAAGAGGTTGAATTGTCTTGAAGTCTCTTTTAGCATTGTAGTATCATAAAAGGATTGGCCTTCCTCTCGACCGAGCTTTTGACAGGAGCTACGTCTACAAAGATCCATTAAATTGTTGATGAAAAGTTCTAGAAAGACTAAAGAGACAATTTCAGAAAGGACTCTTGTAGCCTAGAGAGGTGAACTGCTGCCTATATTGTCCCAGCTAGAACTAGCATTTAGAAGGTGATGCTATGGGTAGTCACTGAGATGTCAATGTAATGTAAAATATGAGAGAGAATTATTTCTTTGAATCTCCACCATATATTCTCCGAAGAATGACATTCAATTTTGTCTTCATCAAAGGCTCCGTCTCCTCAACCCCATCTCCCCGACCAAGTGAAACTGGTCATTCATATCACTGAAATCCTCAACCAGGAAACACTTCCTAGTCAATTCACCCCAAATTTCGAAATACAAGCATTTCCACTGGCAGATACTGATTCAGGCTCTTGACCATCACCACCTTCAGTTTTGTGCAACCGACCATTCACGCGTCATGTGAAAGGTCTGGTGATGAATATATGTACATGTGGCCAACTTCTCTGATGACACACTGAGCAGGGATGTCAGGGAGGTGTGCTCTTTACGTCATCCTTCTCTAGTTGTATTTTTGTGAGAGGAAACACATGCCAAAATTACAACAGTTATTGCTTCATGGACTACCTAAGAGTAATGGAAATATATATAATAGATAAACTTCTCTGTTCTGGACACTACAACAGTAATTGAGTTGCTTTTATATCAACACTAAACTCTGATTTGTATTGCAGAAAAAATACGGCTGCCGTGCAATGATGTTGGAAACAGTGGCAGGTGTACCTGGAATGGTGGGAGGTATGCTGTTACATCTGAGGTCGTTGCGCAAGTTCGAGCAAAGTGGTGGTTGGATAAAAGCATTACTTGAAGAGGCTGAGAATGAGAGAATGCATCTGATGACTATGGTGGAGCTAGTGCAACCTAAATGGTACGAGAGGTTGTTAGTTATTGCTGTGCAGGGAGTGTTTTTCAATTTCTACTTTGTGCTTTACTTGCTGTCCCCCAAGCTTGCACACAGAGTTGTTGGTTATCTGGAAGAGGAGGCTATACACTCATATACGTTGTATCTTAATGATATTGATCGTGGTGAAATTGAAAATGTTCCTGCTCCTGCAATAGCAATTGACTACTGGAGACTGCCTAAAGATGCAACTCTAAAGGATGTTATTACTGTCATCCGTGCTGATGAAGCTCATCATAGAGACGTTAATCATTTCGCATCTGTAAGTTTGCTTCTGTTTCTTAATCAAATTTAAACATCATTACCAATTTCCACGTTTTTAGCTGGTAACTTTATCTCCGGTTTGCATTGTCTGCAAAAGTTAATGGTGCAACTGATTTAGTTATTTCTCGTGCTATTCAGGATATCCATTACCAAGGAAAGAGATTGCAGGAGGCAGCTGCTCCTATTGGTTACCATTAAATCTTCATATTGTTCTGCTTTGCATAGTTGTATTTTGTATATATGTTGTAGACCACGGTCCAGTCAAAACAAGGAGGTTCGGCGCGGCATTTCTAATTAGTCATGAAATCCCCAAATAGTACCAGAAGAATGGAAAAAACGTTTATCCTGCATAGTTGTATGATAAACATGTTCTTTTGCTCTTCAAATTTTGCATCTTTTATGAGAGAATGCAAGTGATTCCTGCTTCAGAAATTTTATATTATGGATTTCTTTTATGCCATTCATGCTTGGAAATCTTTATCTCCAGAAATTCACAGATAAAACAAAGGATCTCCAGAATTCTACGTATCAAACATGAAGTATAAATATTCTTTACAGGTGTTCTGAAGCAGTGTTCGTCCAAGAGCCATCAGTTTCCACCAGATGATGAATGAACTAACATAAAGACAATGTTTCACTGTGACTGAAATTAAGTCATTCAGGTAACTTGCCTGTATGAGATATATGTTCCAGTGTGTATCTTAAGCCATAACGTTCAACTGCCCATTTTGCTTCTCTAAATCCATGACCATATGCCTCAGAATGGTTTTTTTCAATTCCATCTTTCAGAAACTCTTTCAGATTTCGCAAGAACTGAGCTTTCTCACTTGTACCTTTTATGTTTTCATCACCAGTAAAAGATTGCCAGTCTAGCCACTTGTGAGCCATAACTTCACAAATACCTTCTGCGATGTTTAGGGACAGCCCCCTATACCCTATATCATAGAGTAAAAAACGTAGATTCATGAGGAATGTTGTTCACTAGTTTATTTTTAATTTAAATTAGACAAAACCAACTACAGATTATAGTAGAAAGATGGAAAACCACCTTGAACCCTCATCCAAGCGTGCATCATTTCATGAGCCAAAGTTGCTCCCAAGGCCAACCTGTTTACAAAGACCAGTGATGCACACCATAAAATTTAAGTAGGGAACTTGTTTCAACCTTGCATATCCTCTTAAAGGTTGGAATGAAATTATCTTTGGAAAAACATAACTTCGATCAGTCAAGCACATCACTGACCAAAAAAGATAGCATATAGACATCATCACTCCCAATTTAGGTGACATCGTGGGATGAGTAACATGTAAGAACCTACCTTAGGGAAAGAACAATAGCTGGAAACGGTGGTTAATAATGCATATTTTCTTGCAGATTCTTTGAATCCCGAAATATTATGTCTTTAATGCAAAATAAGAGACATCTCTACTATTCTAAATCAGTTGAACTTCTTCAGCTGGTCATACTATCTATTCTAGGATATGTTCATCAGACATCAGAAATGGCATCTTGTGACTGTTTATTACATGAAATATGAAACTGCAGATACTTCTTAGATTTTAATTATATAGTTTTGTAAATAAACCTACTGGGCATCATACCTCATTGCATATAACAAGGCTCAGAGTAATTCAAAACTGAAATTGCTTATTTGCTGATCCCAACTCGTAACTAGATGAAGATCATGAGATATATTTCCTATTTACTCTCCTAGAAATTACTGGATGACAATTGCTTGGATTTATATACTGGATCCATCAAGAAGACTATGTGAAAGTATAGAAGTTCAGAAGAAGATTACTTTGGAAATCCGTACAAAAGCAGCATTGCTTTCACTTTGCGTCCTTCAGCCAGATGCTCTACTTCTTTCACCACTTTAACATTTTCACTCTTTTGTTTTGACTTTGACACCTAGCATGAGTGAATTGGATGCAAAGTGAGAGAGTAGATGACTTCATACCATAGGTGAGAGAAGTCTATAATAGAAACAAATGTACTCACATAAGTTACGGCGTCCAATTTAGATTTCTCATAAATAGTCAGTCCAAGTGATTTCTGTGAGTGAAACCAACCAAATACTATTACTACTACAAAATATGATGGAAATAATAGAATTCCACTTGCTAATGTAAACACCTGTTCTGTCTACCTTTTGATCATTTTCTATCATCTCTTTTTGATCAACTAACAGAATTGGAATGTAATATCTGACTTTCATGTTTAACCCTTTGAAAAATCTGTGCACTTCATCTAGAAGGGGCTTACAGTCTCCAGGATCCGTCACTGCTGTATAATGACAATCAGGGCAAAGTTTCCGACCATCATTCAGAGTGATATACTTCATGTCTCCTATCTACAAATAGGTGAGCAAGTTCTATCAGTTGACATGTTATAAGCTGAGTTATTGTATATATTTAGCTTGGCATCTACTATCATTGAACGTAAAGCCAGTGTCGCAGCTAGAAAGCGCATTGTGTATGTTTTCTATTCAGGAATATTCATCATGCAATTGCTAGTGGTTGATTTATTTAAGAAGATTACCTTGCATTTTCATTTTTAATAATTCTCATACTAACTGAGTGGTTCCTATTTAGCTCATTATCGACCTTCATTTTAAAAAGCATAGATTCAATCAGGAACATCTTCAATCTAACATTATAGAACGCGTTTGAAAACCTTTAATCTTGAACAGCTGCAGCACTGAGGAGTTCCATCAGATCTATGCTTTTCACAGTAAGTTTGGCCCCAGTATGTACACCTTAACCAATCCGAGCAAATCTGTAGCAAACATAACAGAAGTATCAGGTAAACTCATTCAGATATTTTCTGATCATCTTCATGATTACAAGGATAAATTATTTTCAAGACAGACTCAAGGGAAGGACATTTGAGGAAAGGGAACACAAACCTCTTCTTCACAAACATCACAAACAAGAATATTGCACCGCTTGCTACTCTTTCTCCGGGAAGAAGTGCTCCTACAAAATTATAAAAATGTGTCAATTTGATAAAATTGAAAGCAGAAAAATATATCATGGCAAATGATACTGCAGAATGATAAGAAAGTGTATTCATGAAAGGCTTTACTTCCTTATACTGCTTGTTATTTTCCCAAAATTGAGGATTAACAACCTGCTCAAGGATTTAGTTCTTGGAACAATTATGAAGATAACAAATAGAAGCATGATTTTTGTTCTCTCTGCATGTATAACTAAAGACCTGATTGTATATACCTCAGTACTTATATAGAAGCACTTGAATTGTGTTACACTTACTTTGATGTATGGACAAATGGATTTAACTCCTTGAAAAGTTTCCACCATTTCAGTTCTCTGCCTCCGGTACTGGTGCTGTAAACGATGTAAAGCTTTAGTAAAACAAATATCCAATATTAAACTTAAATCAGCTCGCGACAAAAGGGAGGTGAATAGGACAATTACATATATGTGACATGCTAGATGGAAATAACATTTCCCTGGGAGCCAGTGGTGCACAGTTCGAAACTCAGTGGATAATGGTATTCATTTTTCCCCTATAAAAACCAGGGAATGAGAGGCTAATCACAGGGCATATTTACCTCAAGTCTGTAGGAGATAATGTGCTTTCTTCCAGCGCTTGTGCAAGTTCTTCTACTTCATCAATATGGGGAAACTCTGTATCTGATAAAAAAAAAGTGACCAAATTTATATATTGGAATACTTGCCTAAAGAAAGTAAGAAACTTGTGTTAAGCATTTAGTTCTGCCAAAATAACCAAGTGAAGCTCCAAAATCATGAAATTGAACTAATGGCCTAAGCATATCTTACTAGGACAAAATTTAGCTTAAAATAGTGAGGTGAAAAAGATTGCATCAGACAAGTGATAAGGCTTGTTCGAGTGGTTGAGCACCTCTACCATCAACTAGTAGGTTGAGGTTCGTGTTACGCTGGAGGATAAGTGGGAACAGTATTGATACTCTGATAAGGAAAAAAAAAGGCTGCATCATTAGTGACCCTTACCACCGGTGTATATCTCTTCTGCTGCCTTTGATTCTTGAAGAGAGAATTCAATAGCACGTACCTCATTCTCATCTTCTGATAATTGGTAATTCTGTATTCAAGTTTTTTCAAATGGATTATTTAACTGATAATTATCATATCAATGATGATAAAACTAAATAATAACAAAAGACAGAGATAAAAGTGAGAAAACACGAAACCTCATAAGAAGGACCTTCATCCTGGAATCTATTTGCATACATTTTCAAGGTCAATTAATCCTCTGAGTTCAAACAAATATATCAATACATAAAAATGCATTAATAAGAAATATCCATTGGTGGAGAAGATGGCAAGTTTATTGAACTTTTAAAACACCATGGTATTCCTGGAAATAAATTTTAAAAATTGGAGTATTTGGTTGGTCGTACTTACCAGAACAAAAAACAAATATTCTGCTGGTTGCACATAAAGAAGTTGCAACACAACTGAAGTGGTAGTTTCGTGGTGTGTTTCTTGTCCTTAGAAATAGTATAATATAGCAATTAATTAATAATTTCCGAAGACTTTGACCATGTCGTCGAGTCTTCATGAAAGTTACTTCTTTTTTTCCTGAAAAGTTTTCATGAAAATTAGTTAAGAAAGTGTGCTTCATTTTACTAGCAATTAAAGATTCTAATCATTCTACATTATTTCATATTTCTGATTTTCTTTTCCTCCTTAAAAGAGAACTAAAAAGGGTCACACGTTTAAAGACTTTTTCAAAATATTGTACTAGCTTGTTTGGACATGAGTTCTTTTAATCCTTTTTCGCAAAAAAATATTTTCAAAATATTATTTGATTATACATTTTAATGATTTCTTGGTTAATTTTTGCAGATGATCCCACTCACAAAACAATCAACTTTTTTTCAAATGCAATACATATAAACACAACTTCAATTATAGTGGAGTGTAGCTCAGTTGGAGAGCTGATCACACCTTCACCGTAATTGGTGGGGGTTCGAATCTCACGGTATCCCTTCTCCAAAAAATAATACAACTTTAAATATCAAATATTATTTTCAACTTTAATTTTAATTACTATATTTTTTATTTTCAAATGTCACTCCAAACACTTAATTAAAATCATAAGGAGAAGTAGGAAAGAAAACAGAAATATGACATAAAGTGTTTAACTTCGAGATTACCAGGACTACAATCATTTGTGCACGTAAAACTAATACATATTTTTTTAACCTTTAGTACCAATGCTCGTGTTTGGTTGTACCATTTGCGATGATATTTCACATGTTTAGATTGCATAATTCTTAATTGGTTTTTGCTATCCTTCAATTTTCTTTTTCTTTAAATAACCTAGTAGTTCCTTCGTTTCAATATGTTTGTCCTATTTTAACTTGGTACAGATTTTAAGATTGTAAAAAAGGACTTTTGAATCTTGTAGTTTCAAATTAATATGTTAAATATATTAAAGTGCTCTTTAATCTTGGTGAGTTGGTGGTCTTAAACATGTTACGTGAAAAAATGAAACTAAAAAGTTGCTAAAAAGGAAAAGAAATATTTTTCTTTAAACGAACTAAAAAGAAAAGTAGAACAAATAACTTAAAACGGAGAGAGTAATACATAACCAGTATTAATAGAATTCGACAAATAATCCAAGTTTTCTTTGACTATCTTGTAGAACCAAAAAGTCAATGTGATATTGAAATTACGAAGGAACTTCCAAAAAGTAAAGGGGACGTTGGGAGAAAAAAGTGACTTTGAGAAAAGCTACAGCCAACAAATGGGCAAAAAAGCCTCGATGTTTTGGGTTGGCTGACTTGATTCGTCGTAGGAATAGGAAGGCAAAATCTAAAGAAAGAAGAAAGGGACCAATTAGCATTTAGAGAGACAAAGAGCACCTCCTAGGCCCTAGCTAATAAAATGATAATGACAACTTAACAATAAATAAAAGAAAAATAAACGAAGATAAAAATAATAATTGGTGTTTAGTTGGTAAATACAAAATATTTTTCTGAAAAAATATATATTAAGAATTAAGAATAATATTAACAAATCAGAGATTGTTCTGATTTTTTTTTTTTTAAGTACTGAATATTAAAAAGAATATATAAATGTTATTCGAGCAAGTTGTGTGATATTAACGGTCAAAATAGTTGACAAAAAATGGGAGAGAAGTAATTTAACACTAAAAAATGACTTTCTCGAAAATAAAATTAAAAATTAATCTTTGTCTGTCTCAAGAAGCCTATATCAAAAAAATCTTAAAATCTTAAAGAGCTTCCAGATGAAGGGTACTTAAACAATTCACAATGCATAGAATAATTCAATAATAATCCGCAAGGGCAGACATAATTTATGTCAGGCCTGCATTTGCAATTGACCACTGGAAATTGCCTATGTATGCAACTGATCTAAAGGATGTTATTACTGTCATCCATACCGGTAATGAAGCTCATCGTAGAAGACGTTAACCAGCTTCAAATAAAATTTCAACTTCAAATCAATTTGATTTCAAATGATGATTTACAATCATGTCTAAGCTCCTACTAAGTGTCCGTTTTTTTTTCTTTTGGATCAAATTTAAATAACATTGTGAATTTCCTTGCATTGTGTGCAAATATTAATGGGACAACTAACTTAATTAATTAGGTATTGTTCTTGATGTGCAGGATATCCATTACGAAGGAGGCAGCTGTAATAAAATCTCTAAAATGTAGCAGATGTATGGATTATAGAAGATCAAAGAGGATTTTCTCTCCATTAGCATTCACTGTGAAAAATATTAAAGTGAATATCATAGATTTTTCTAGTAAAGTTTCTAGAATAGTCTAGTGTAGTCTCTTTGATATTTGTAATTAGGAAAAGTCTAGATATTCTAGAGTATTAGATATTTGATATTCTAGATTCTTAGTATCTAGAATCATCCATACACTAGTATAAATTGGGGTAGCATTGGACATTTGTAACCAACCCAAACAAATCCAATACAAAGCAATTCAAGAAGTCTCTCCATAGCAAAGTTATCTTTTCATAGCTTCCTCTTCTTTAGTTGAATCTTCCAATCTTAATTAACGATCTTGGGCTAGCAGAAGGTCTCCTCGATTATACTTCTTCTGCTATTTCTCTACATTCACAACTAAGAATTAATGGGTGAAAATTATTTTTTCAATTTGCTGGAGATCAAAGAGACATGAGATATTCTTATTAAAAGAACAAACCTTGAAACTTGAAAGTATGAGACTGCAATATTGTTGATAAAATTTTATTTAATGAATTTTTGTATGGCACTCATGTCTGGTGGTAGTCTTTATCTGCAAAAATTCATTAGGGTGGGGTAGGGGTGGGGAGGGGGGGAGGGGAGATTCTATAGACTACAATAAATACCTGACATGTCAAGTTCTACTAAGGCAACAAGTTTGAGAAAAAACTTAAATGAAAAACAGCTCGCTATAATACTAAAAAGAGACAAATTTATCATCTAATCGTCAAGAAAAATTATGGCCATATGGACTGCCGGAGATTTTTTGTCCAATTTGTGTTACCACTTACCCATGTAGTTTCAAGGGCCTCAATATGGAGTCACAAAAGTAAATAAAAAATTTTACAAATTTTTCACAGCAATGTTTGTCCAAGAACCATTTCCTCCTAATAATGAATGAATTAACACAAAAATTAATAATGTCACCTGAGAAGTAAAGTATCATTCAGGTAACTTGCGTGTAAGAGCTATATATACTCGAGTGTTGATCTTAAAAAAACTCTTTCAGATTTCTCAAAAATAGAGCTTTTTCACTTGTACCCTTCATGTAGTCATCGCCAGTGAAAGATTGCCATTCTAGCCACTTGTGAGCCATAACCTGGCAAAGACCTTCTGAGATATTTCGATCCAGTCCTTTATAGCCTATAAATATGAGAGAAAAATTGTAAAAAAAAAAAAGAATGACAAGATTTCATCTCAATCGGAGGGAAAGTTGGGTCAGAGGACATTTTTATGTTTCTTCTCTCTTTTGTTGAAAAGGTGTAGAGTCATAAGGAATGTGGCTTTTCACAAGTTTGCTTTCCTTTAATTTTTTGTTGATTTAAGTTATATTACTCTATTTTTCAGTCACTAAATTAATCAAGCTTGCTATAAGGAGTTACGTATTGTTGTAGGTTAACTTAATATGAAGCAACATGTGTCAATATAAAAAGCTGAAAATCACCTTGAACGTGCATCCAAGCGTGCATCATTTCATGAGCCAAAGTCGATCCGATGGCCAACCTGTTTACAGAGAACATTAATGCATACATAAAATTACAATAGGAAACTTGTTACAAATTTTGCTTAAAACTATAATCAAATTAAATAAAACATTTTTCTTAACTTTGATCCAAGTCAAGAAAAT
The DNA here is from genome assembly GCA_003996215.1 of Jaltomata sinuosa. Taxonomy (NCBI): domain Eukaryota; kingdom Viridiplantae; phylum Streptophyta; class Magnoliopsida; order Solanales; family Solanaceae; genus Jaltomata; species Jaltomata sinuosa. The sequence goes on along the minus strand of QJPP01001196.1, from coordinate 72,028 downwards.
CATAGCACTAATTAATGGATAGAATATGGTCAACAACCTCTGAAATCCCCCACTGGTGACCATTCAATATTTCTTAACATCTCAATTTAGATTGCATTGGGGAAGAGTAGCGCGTACGAACCTACCCTTGGGGGACAACAATAGCTGGAAACGGTTGTTAGTGATGCAAATTTTCCTCTGTTAATTAGGAAATATTTCGTCTTTAATACAAAATTAATAACATCTCTACTATCTCAAATCAGTTTCTCTTCTTTAGAAGGTGATACTAACTATTCTAGGATATGTTTATCAAAAATAGAAGTTAGTGGCTGTTCATAACAGAGAATACACAAATGCATATTCGTTTTAAAATACATAGTTTTGTAACAAATTAGGCTGCATGAGATATATTTTCCTATTAACTCTCTTAGAAATTACTAGATGAAAATTGCTTGGAGCTCTATACTGAATCCATTAGAAGACCACTTATGTGAAAGCATAGAAGTTTAGAAGAAGATTACTTTGGAAAGCCATACAAAAGTAGCACTGCTTTCACTTTGCTTCCTGGAGGCCGTAGTTCTTTTACTTCTTTCACCACTTCAACATTTTCACCCCTTTGTATCGACTTTGACACCTAAGTGAATGATATGCAATATATAAGGAATCAATAAAGTTTCAATAAATATTAAAATCTAAGTCCAAGACTGCAAAAATGCATTGAGTTCGATAGTGAGAATATAAAAGTTAAACTCATTAAGTTTGAATATTAACCACAAAAACTGTATAAACTTCCATTCCATTGCAGAAAACATCAACCCATCTAACAAAAGTCTATAATAGAAACAGATATACTCACATAAGTTACGGCTTCCACTTCACATTTCTCAATAATCGTCGAGCCAAGTACTGTACTCTGTGAAACCAACCAAAGCTATTACTACTACACAATGTGATTAAAGAATAAAATTCCTCTTGCTAATGTTGGCACATGTTGTACACACCTTTTTATGGATTCTGATTATCTCTTCTAGGTCAACTAAGAGAGTTGGAATGTAACATTTGATTTCCATGTTTAATCCCTTGAAAAATCTGTGCACTTCATCCAGAAGGGGCTTACAATCTTCAGGATCCATCACTATTGTATAATGACAATCAGGGCAAAGTTTTCGACCATCACTCAGAGTGATATACTTGATGTCTCCAATCTGCAAACATGTGAGTCAATTGTCAATTAACATGTTATAAGTTGAGAAATTGTAAAAGAAATTTAAGGGAAGTATATATTTAACTTGACATCTGTTATTGAGAGGTTAGTATTCGCCGAATATTTGAAACATGCTAAGGGCTACAGTGAACTAATTAGCGAATATCAACTCATTTACCGTCTGTGGATCATAGCACTCCAATTTATATGCATGTCTATATATCCCTCTATGTGTTGGGGTTAAAATCTGAAAGGTTGAGTCAGAAGATATTAAGGGAAGAATGGGAAGATATCAACTTATTTCCTGTCGGTGGAGGACAAGATGCGAGACACGATGCTGAGATAGTTCGAACATGTGAAGAGGAGATGCTTTGTTATGCTTTTCGCTTCCGTTACTGCTTTTTCTGAACTACTCTGGACGGTTTTTCCTAGAGCCGGGATCTATTGGAAACAGCCTCTCTACCTCTGAGGTAGGGCTAAGGCCTGTGTACACTCTAACCTCCTCAAACCCAACCTTGTGGGACTACACTGGGTATGTTGTTGGGATTGACCGTTACCAGTTACTTTAGTACCCTCAGGCTCAACAGAGCTCAGCTCATTACTGACCTTACTTCATTTTATTATTGATCATAGATTCAATCAGGAAATCTTCAATCTAATAATATAGAAGGTGTTTAAAACCTTGAATCTAGAACAGCACAGCAATAAGGAGTTCCATCAGATAAATGCTTGTAACAGACAGTCTGGCCCCAGTAGGAACTCCTGGAACACCGCAAGCGAATCTGTACCAAGATTTATGATGTTAAAAGGGCAATAACCAAACATAATAGATGCATCAGTATCCCATTCAGAAATTTTGTAATCATATTCACAGTTTACAAGCATAAATTATTTCAAAAGAGAAAGTGCAAAAAGGGAAAGATTTGAGGAAAGGAAACACAAACTTGTTCCTCACAAACATCACAAACAGGAATATTTCGTTGTTTGCTACTTTTGCTTCTTCCAGACCTCTTTTGTGGGATTACACTAGTGTTGTTGCTACTTTTGCTCCCCAGAGAAGTGCCCCTTCAGATCACAAAAGCATGTCCATTTAATTAAATAGTAATGGAGAAGAAAATATTCAGGTAAAAATTCTACAGAATGTTTTTTTTCTTATACTTCTAGGCTCTGGCTATAGCTTCCAAAACTCAGTTGGCAGTTTCTCGTACGTTTCTTTTACTTTTTACAGGAATCAGGTTTATCAAGAGAACCAGATGAGTCCTTGTTTTTTCTCCCTTTTTTGGCGTAGATAACTATCACTCAACAACAACTACGCCTCATTTCCAAATGACAACTACCACCCAATTCTAAAATATTATCAATTCTTCACAAGCACTTTAATTGTATTACACTTACTTTGATGAAGCAAACAGCTTAAACTCCTTGAAAATCTTCCACCATTTCAGTCCGCTGCCTTCTGTACTAGTAGTGCTGTAATGTAACTTTTTGGAAAATTGGAACTTATCAGCTTGTGACCAAAGAAAGGGGCAATAGGAGCAATATAATACACAAATGTGATATGTTAGGAGAAAATGATTATAGTAGTTTTATATAGGACCAATATCACAAATGTGATATGTTAATTATAGTACTTTTACTGCCATAATGGTTAAGTGAATGTAGATCTTGCTGGGGTTGATTTAGAAGGATAATCATGTTACAAAGCAGTATTTCTAATTTTCTATTTTTGTACTGCGTGCTACAGAGACATAATCTTCCAAAAACCAAAAGAAAAATGGACAATATATCATAAAGATGATTGGACGTTTTGCATGTTTGAACAGGTTGAATATCATGGAAATGGCGTGGTTCCACAAACTAGTAAAAAGGTGTTCATCCAAATTCTTCCACGAGTTGCAATAGTCTATTGTAGTGGTTGTAATAATCAAGTGTTTGGAAATATATGTGCAGTGCATGCTTCATTTAAATGTTGATCACTCCCATGATAAGACTTTACGTCCTAAAAGAATCTGTCTCAACCCTCTACAACAGATTCCTTGAAGGAACAAAATGATAGCACACTCTGCTTGATGAAGAATAAAATTCACAATAAGGTCTCATTACCACAATCTTGTCGACACTATGACAGAAAAATAAGTGCCATGAAGCCCAATCTCCTCCTTATATGGAAAGAGTGAATTTCCATAGTAAATCTAATCAAAATGAAGAGCCGCATGCCAAATTTACCTCCATTTTTTAGAAGATATTATGCTTTGTTCCAATGCTTTTGCGAGTTCTTCTTCCTCATCGATCTGGGGCCGCAACTCCATAGCTGACAAAAAGTGACCAAAATCTACACATGAGAAGCAACTTCCCTAAGGAGTTTCTTTTGATCATTTACAGTTCTGGCAACATAAGCAAGTTTTGAATCTAGAACAGTGCTCTTCCCTAGTGGATCATTCTTTCAACCAGCTTTATTACGGGGTTAATTTTACTCACTTTTTGTTATACTAAAAATAGTTAAGAAAGTGTGTTTCGTTCTACTACTAGACACTTTTTGTATTTCTGATATACTTTTTCCTCATTAAAAGAGAATAGAAAAAGTCACCCTTTTAAAAATCTTACGCAGAAGCAATGAAAGAAAGCAGAAACATGAGATACCAAGACTATAATCCATTTGTGCACGTAAAAGTTGAAGAAGAAAAAGTGTTCTCTTTTATTACATTAATTCAACCTTATTTGTGTGGCTATAAAGAAGAAAAGGAACCTGCGAAAATTTTCTTTTGTTCGCCGTGTGTTTTACAAAGCCAAGCAGCGTATGATGTGTATATAGTGGCGGAGCCAGGATTTTTATTCATGTTAGGGTTTGACTGAATTTCCTATTTATCTGAATTATACCATAATTGTGTTTTACTTTTGGAGGAGAAGTTTTAGACTTTTATAAATAGAATATCTTTATTTTTCATACACAACACCCTTTTTCTTAAGGGAGATTTATTCTCCTAATAGTTTTAGAATAATATATTTTTTTATTAGAATTATCATATGTAGGTCAATTGACCAAACTCATATCATATATCATAAAGCAACCATGTATAAGTATAATTTTCTGTCGAAGGGGTCTGTAAGGTGGCTCCGCCCCTGTATATATATGTAGATGTCGAACCCCTTCGATTCGTTCGTGTTGTCACTTTTTTAGATTTCGAACCCCTTAATGAAAATCCTAGCTCCGCCACTGTATATACACCAAGGATGACCAAAACTTAGAATCCTAATGAAATTCTTATCGCTAATACTAATACTAGTACAACACGATCATATTTATGTTTTTTTTTTAGCTGTTGTGATAAAAAGGGAATTTTAAAATTAAATAATTTTTAATTATAAAAAAAGTAATGGTCTTTTCGGGATAAAATAAAAAAAATTGAAAAATTGAGACGGCAGTAGTACGTTACCAACACATTAATCCGACAAATAATCCAAGTGTTTTTCAGAATAGCTTGTAGAGCCACATGTGGTTGTGGTGGGATGGTTAAATTCCTCCATCTTTAATTAGAGGTCTCGGTTTAAGCCCCGAGACTGGGTGGGAAACCAAAAAAAAGAGCTTGTAGAGCCAAAAAGTCACTATGATCGTGAAGCATGGCATCGGAAGTATCCGAGTTCTGTTTCTTATAGATCAAACTTAAATATATTGCGAAATTTCCTGGTTTCAGTTTGCCTAGTATGCCCAAGATTAATTATGCATATTGATGTACCACGTAGTTTTGATAATTGACAAACCTCATGGGGGATCTGGTATCTGGAACGTATGAGTACTCGGTCAACTGGCAGCGCCGCAGCAGGAATGCAGCCAACCTCGGCCAATAGCATGGCTCCTAGGTTTTGCCATCTCTCATATATAAGGAGATGTGACAAAAGGCAAAACCTAGTTTTTGCAACCAAAAATTTGATATTCTCTTAGCATGCAGAAGCCACTGCTCTTCTCAAGTTTCGAAGGCTCATTCAACAAGAGACCTGATCGTGATCCAAGTCTGTTGTGTTTATCTCCTTCTTGTATTTTGAGTCTTTGTGTTTAGTTCTCATATTATAAACCTACTTCTCATCAGTGATGAGCGTGTAGGTGTTGTCATCTACTTTTCATCTCTTCATTCAATTTGTATCATCTCGAGGTAGTTGATAGCGTGATGGTACAATAGAGTTATTGTATTGTGACTTGTGGATTAAGAGTTTAATCCTAGGATTACCGGAATCTGTAATCTAAACTTTACTTAGTTGTTTTAGTGAAGTGGTTGAGAAATTATACGAGGTAGGTCGTGGTTTTACTCCCTTGAGTAAGAAGGTTTCCACATAAACATCGTCTGTTCTTTACTTTCTGGTATTGTCGTGCTTTGCTTCTAGCTCCTAGTAGCCGTGTTTAGTCAAGGACCTTGTCCCTTGACTCGTGGTGGACTCATACAAGCCAACACATATTGTTCTTGTTGCTCCATACTATTCTACCTTGACTTTTACTGTTTTGTAATATATCTGTCCATTCAAAACTAGGCTATTGGGGCAGTTATGCTTAGTAATGAAATCTCAATCAAGTAGCAATAATACATGACACATGAAGTTCTACTATAGCAATAAAACCGAAAAAAGAGTTAATGAAAAATAGCTAGAAATAGAACTAAGAAACAAACCAAATTTATCATCTGCTCAACAAGGGAAATTTGGTTGGTGGATGGTTATTCGCATGGTCATATGGACTGCCGGAGATTTTTGTCCAATTTGTATTACCCATGTATTTCAGGACCTCAGTTTGAGGTCAGAAAGGTACATAAATTTTTGTACAATTTTTTTCACAACAATGTTTGTCCAAGAACCATCAGCTTCCTCCCAATGATGAATGAATTAACACAAAATTTAACATCACCTGATAAGTAAGTCATTCAGGTAACTTGCCCTTACGAGCTATATGCTCGAGTGTGTATCTTAAACCATAACGTTCAACTGCCCATTTCGCTTCTCTAAATCCATGACCATATGCCTCAGAATATCTTTTCTCTATTCCATCTTTCAGAAACTCTTTCAGATTTTTCAAGAACTGAACTTTTTCACTTGTACCCTTCATGTAGTCATCACCAGTGAAAGATTGCCATTCTAGCCACTTGTGAGCCATAACCTGGGAAAGACCTTCTTCGATGTTTAGGGACAGTCCTCTATAGCCTATAAATATGAGAAGAAAATTGTAAAGAAAAAGAGTGATAAAATTTCCTCTCAGTAGGGGATGAGGACATTTTTATGTTTCTTCTTCTCTCTTTTGCTGAACAAAAAAGGACATTCGTGAGGAATGTGGCTTTCCACAAGTTTGCTTTCCTTCATTTTTTAAGTTGAATTTAAGTTATATACTCTATTTTTAAGTCATTAAATCAAGCTTGCTATAAGGAGTTACCTACCTATTGTTGTAGGTCAACTTAATCGGACGGTGTGTAAAATCTCTATTACAATATTAGTGTATAAAACTCAATATTCGTCTTATTTTGAACAAGAAAAAAGCAAACATGCATCAATAGTAAATAGTTGGAACACCACCTTGAACGCGCATCCAAGCGTGCATCAATTCATGAGCCAAAGTTGATCCGATGACCAACCTGTTTACAGAGAGCATTGATGCATACATAAAATTAAAGTAGGGAACATGTTACACATTCTTTTAAAACTTGAATTAAATTAAAGAGAAAAAATTTCTTAACTTCCATCTAAGTCAAGAAAATCGGACAGCAACATCTGAAACCCCCACTCATAACCATTCAATATTTCTTTAATCTCTCAATTTAGGTGACTCTTGGGAAGAGTAACGTGTAAGAACCTACCCTTGGAAGGAAACAATAGCTGGAAACGGCTGTTAGTGATGCTAATTTTTCTGATAGATTCTGTTAATCGGGAAATATTATTCCGTCTTTAGAGCAAAATGAGTAACATCCCTACTATTCTAGATCAGTTTCTGTTCTTCAGCTGATGATACTAACTATTCTAGGATATGTTTATCAAAAATAGAATTTAGTGACTGTTCATTACATAGAATACAAAAATGCATATTCGTTTTAAAAATGCATAGTTTTGTAGATAACGAATTGGGCTGCATAAAAAGAAAACCATGAACAAGTCAAAACTGAAATTGCTTATTTGCTTATCCTAAATAGATGAAAAGCATGAGATATATTTTCCTATTTACTCTCTTAAAAAGTACTAAATGAAAATTGCTATACTGAATCCATCAGAAAAACACGTAGATAGAAGTTCAGAAGAAGATTACTTTGGAAAGCCATATAAAAGCAGGACTGATCTCACTTTGCGTCCTGGAGGCAGTTGTTCTACTTCTTTCACCACTTCAACATTTTCACCCCTTTGTATTGACTTTGAAACCTAGCATAAGTGAATTTAATGCAAAATGAGAGAGTAAATCACTATGTACAGAGGCAGATGCAATATATAATTATATGAACTCATTAAGCTCAAAATTTTTTATCTGCCAGACTACGAACCATAAAAAAAGTATAAATTTTTATTATATTGCAGAAGACATCAACCAATCTAACAGAAATCTATAGTAGAAACAGATATACTCACATAAGTTACGGCATCCAGTTCAAATTTCTCATAAATCGTCGAGCCAAGTACGCTCTGCGAAACCAACCAAATGCTATTACTATTACTACAAACGTGAAGTAAAAATAAATTCCTCTTGCTAATGTTGGCACATGTTCTGCACACCTTTTTATGGATTCTGATTATCTCTTTTTGGTCAACCAGAAAAATTGGAATGTAATATCTGATCTTCATGTTTAATCCTTTGAAAAATCTGTGCACATCATCGAGAAGGGGCTTACAGTCTTCAGGATCCATCACTGCTGTATAACGACAATCAGGGCAAAGTTGTCGACCATCACTCAGAGTGATATACTTGATGTCTCCTATCTGCAAACAGGTGAGTAAGTTCTCACTTATTCATGTTATAAGTTGAGCAACTGTAAGAAATTTAAAGGAAGAATATATTTAAGTTGACAGCTATTATTGAGAGGTCAGTATTCAGACAATTTTTGAAACATGCTAGGGGCTATAGTGAACTAATTACTAAATATCACCTCATTTCCTGTCTGTGGATCCAGTCAGCTCATTATTGACCTTACTTCATTTTATTAATGACCACAGATTCAATCACGAACATATTCAATCTAATAATATAGAAGGTGTTTAAAAACCTTAAATCTTGAACAGGCACAGCACCAGGGAGTTCCATCAGATGTATGCTTTTTACAGACAGTTTGGCCCCAGTAGGTACACCTTAACCACTCCGAGCAAATCTGTACCAAGATTTATGATGTTAAAAGGCAATAATCAAACATAATAGAAGCATCAGTTAACTCATTTAGACATTTTGTAATCATCTTCGCTGTTTACAAGGATAACTATTTCAAGAAGGACTGATTACGAAGTGCAAAAAGGGAATGAGATTTGAGAAAAAGGAACACAAACTTGTTCCTCGCAAACATCACAAACAGGAGTATTGCACCCCTTGCTACTCTTTCTCCACCAAGAAGTGCCCCTACAAAAATCACAAAAGCATACCAATGCCAATTGATTAAATGGAATGCAAGAAGAAAGTAGTAAGGTAGAAGATACTTCAGAGTGTGGTTTGTTCTCTTCGCATGGATAATTGAGACCTAATTAACAATAAATACTTTTGTACTAGAACTTGAATTGGGTTGCACTTACTTTGACGTATGGACAGATGGATTAAACTCCTTGAAAAGTTTCCACCATTTCAGTTCGCTGCCTATGGTGCTGATGCTGTAATCATGTAAAGCTTTAGTAAACAAATATCTGATCTTAAACTTAATCAGCTTGCAGACAAAGGGAGGTAAATAAGACATAAGAACTACGTTACAAAGATAAATTACTATATGAAGCAGTAATTCTATGTTTTAACTGAGTTAAAAAGATAACTGCTGTATGGAACAGTAATTCTATTTCGGGGCACGTGCTCATAGAGGAGACATGATCCTCCAGCAACCTAAAGGAAACTAGACAATATTTCATGAACTTGATGGAATATTGCATATTTTCAGCAGGTTGAAGTACATGGAGCTGGTGTGGTTCTACAAATCATTACACAAGTGTTCAGTCAGATCTTATCATGAGTTGAATTAGTCTGTTGGTTGTGCATATTAACTGTTCAGAAATCAGGATTGGTGTGTTTGGTATGATGGAAAAGATGGAAAATGATTTCCCTCGTTTTTGGGCTGAAGTCATTTTCCTTCATAGTTATCTCAACTCATAGCTTCGTATCGTTGTTTTAACCAACACTTAGACATTAGTATCAATCTTTAGTACTCAAAAGATCCACCAAACACTATCTGTTTTGCTAATAATACTGACCTCGAATAGACGTTCTTTTCAGCAAACCAAACACTGGAAAACATCTTCCATAGACTAGGTCATTTCACGAAAAATATTTTCCGGAAAATGTTTTCATTAATACCAAAGACTGCTTAAAAAATATATTTGCAGTGTCTGCTACATTAAAATCTTGATCACTTCCTTGATAAGACTACATCTTCACAGGCTCATTATTGAAGCAGCTAAAGAGTAGCACAATGGTTGATGAAGAGTAAAATTCACATAATGGTCTCATTATTTTCATAAATTTGTCGAAACCATGCCAGATAAACAAGTCTGTGTGAAGCCTAATCTTCTCCCAATATGGAAATAGAATCATTTCTCATTATAACGATAAGTCTAACTAATATGAAGGAATATTGCAAGGGAATGAGAGTTTTGATACCACAGACCAATAGACATATTTACCTCAAATCTGCAGAAGATAATGTGCTTTCTTCCAGCACTTGTGCAAGGTTTTCTACTTCATCATTCTGTGGAAACTCCAAATCTGACAAAAAATGACCAAATCTATATCTGAGACTACTGGCAAATGAACCTAGTGAAGCTCCAAAATCTTGAAAATTATTGGCTAGAGCTGAAAATACAAACTTCTTACTAGGACAACATTTAGCTTAAAAAGGTGAGATGAAAAGGTTACATTATTAATGACCCTTACCACCGATATATTTTTCTTTTCCCTTTGATTCTTGAAGAGAGAGTTCAATAGGACGAACCACATCCTCATTCTCATCTTCTGAGAATTGGTCCTGAATTCAAGTTCTACAAATGAGTTAATTGTGTGTTAAGTAGGTGAATAGGCAAAAACTATAAAATCTCCGTTTTTCTTTACAACTTCTCAAGAAAAAGTGACAAACTTCCCGTAGCTTTAGAAAATCACAAGGAAATTGATCTCATCATGTACTCGTGTGAATGAATAGCTGCTCGTAAAAAGGCTAAAGAACAGATTTTTAATCAGATCTTGATGTAGGGTAAGACCAGATAGCAAAAACAATGAAATGACATAAGTTGTTAACTGTCAAGAGAGTACGACTAGCATAGATCATAGTATCATGATCATGGACTTCCAATCAAAATTTTCATACTAGCCTATTAATATTAAGAAGCAGCTATCAAATACAGTAACAATAATGGTAGTAATACTGATACTTAATAATGATAATGATTATGATAATAACAAAAGACATAGAAGTAAGAAACATGAAACCTGGTAAGAAGGACCTTCAACGTCGTCCAGGAATCTATTCACAAACATTTTTCAAGGTCAAATCCTCTGAGTTTAAAAAAAACAACTATACTGCTGCAAAACATGAACATACATTAACACTAACAAGTATCCATGGTGGAGATAATGGAAAGTACAAAGCACTGGACATATATAGAAGCTATGATCACTAACCAGAAGCATCATGTACTCGTGTGAATGAATAGCTGCTCGTAAAAAGGCTAAAGAACAGATTTTTAATCAGATCTTGATGTAGGGTAAGACCAGATAGCAAAAACAATGAAATGACATAAGTTGTTAACTGTCAAGAGAGTACGACTAGCATATATCATAGTATCATGATCATGGACTTCCAATCAAAATTTTCGTACTAGCCTATTAATATTAAGAAGCAGCTATCAAATACAGTAACAATAATGGTAGTAATAATGATACTTAATAATGATAATGATTATGATAATAACAAAAGACATAGAAGTAAGAAACATGAAACCTGGTAAGAAGGACCTTCAACGTCGTCCAGGAATCTATTCACAAACATTTTTCAAGGTCAAATCCTCTGAGTTTAAAAAAAACAACTATACTGCTGCAAAACATGAACATACATTAACACTAACAAGTATCCATGGTGGAGATAATGGAAAGTACAAAGCACTGGACATATATAGAAGCTATGATCACTAACCAGAGCACGTACAGTACCCCCAAACTTTCTGTCAGATACTTCAAATGGCATAGGCTATTTGTTGAATCATAAGCAAGAAAAACAGCAAATTAGCAGGGAAATTAAATTTTTAAAACATGGTTTACCTAGAAATAATTTTTTTTTAATGAATATTCGGTTGGTAGCAGTTGCACTTAACGAAAACAACAAAGACTGGGCTGGTAGCACATAAGTGGTTGTTTCGTTCTGTGTTTCTTGTTTTCAGAAGCAGTATAATATAACAATTGATTAATCATTTTTGTAGACTTTGACCTTGTAGTCAAGTCTTTTAGGCTTTTCAAATTTCAGACATTAGGTATGAAGTATGAACTTTTAGTGGGTGTTTGGATTGGCTTTTATTTTTTGACTTATAAGTCAAAAGCAAAAGCTAGGATTTGTAGCTATTGGCTTTTAGCTTATTTTTGTCTTTTTAGCTTTAAAAAAAGTACTTAAAAGCTATTTTGGCTTTTACCCAAACACTTCAGATGTGCTTAAAAATTATTTTGGCTTAAAAGCACTTAAAATAAGTCAATCCAAACGGGCTCTTAGCATGTTTGTATTGAAATTTGAATATTAAAGAATTTATATGGTTTTTCTCTTTAATATTTGAATGTATAAAATTTCTTTTTTAAAAAAAGTAGAAAAATTATAAAATACTAGTATTCAATTAGTATACTATATTGTTGGTGCATTTTAATATTAAAATAAAAATATTAAAGTGCATGATAATTAATAGGCATAAAGTGGAGAAAGTGGTGTCATTAGTTTCTTGCAACTCATATGGCCATTAGTTTTTTGTAACTCTCATGGTCATTAGTTTCTTGTAACTCATGTAACCACAATGTCATTATCTCCTACTAATTACTCCACTAATCCTCAAATAAATATCCACATTCTTGACATTTATTTGTGGAAGAAATCTTATACCTATATAAAGGAGGTCTTCTTCATTGTGTTGGAGATGTACAAGAAAATATAGTGAAAAAAGAAGATGAAATATGATAAGTGTGAGAAAGTATTATAGTGTGTAGTAGTGAAAGAGAGAGTTGAGACAAAGAAAATATTCTAAGTCTTCAACTATATTCACTATACAAAAGAGAGTTTTATATGTTGAAGGAAGGTGTTCTTTTGTGGAGCTTTGAACTCTTCAACTAATCCGGAGTTGCTTGAGTTGTACGACGTTATTGGGTTGTTGTATCGGGATAAGTCAAGAGTGTTACCGTTGGATCAGTGTAGATTATGCTGCAGTGACCTTGAATCTCCTTAAAGAGAGCGAGATATTCGCGCCTCAGCCATGAAGATATTTTTATTCAATTTTGTTCATTTTTATTTTTTCAACTGTAATTTAATTATTGTGGTATATTACACCATATATTAATAAAACATTTTCAAAAAAATAATATGATTGTTGATGATGGTGAGACGATGGTGATTGTAATTGTCGATTAGGGTGGTCCTTGATGTTGGTCCTTATAGATAGTAGTCAGTGGAGATGGCAGTTGGCATATGGTAGCTATTAATTGTAATGAATGATACTATGTTGGTGGTGGTCGATACTCAATAGTGATGATTGACAATATATTTTGATGATTGTTGTCATGGTAAATGGTGAATAATGATGATAATAATTGGTAATTAGCAAAGTAATGATTATTGTAACGATGATGGTGATAATCGTAAATAGTAACTAATGATATGACATCAGATTGTGATAATTAGTGAAAGTGATGATTGTGATTGAGGACAGTGATTGTGTAGTGATAGGTGAAGATAACGATAATTAATAATAGAGAAAATGCATAAAGTCCTCCCTAAAGTTGGACGTGAGTTAAAAGTAAACACCTAAAGTTTGCGGGGGTCCTATTACCCTTTTATTCTTGTTTAATATGTATTTATTACCTCCTTATGAGCCTAGGTGGCGTGTAGAGTGTATTTTACTCTCCAAAAGCGCGTGAAATAAGTAAAAAAGAAAAAAAATGTTTTTCAGTATTTATTTAATTAAAAATACCATTTTTTTCTAATTTTACTCATTTAATTTTATTTTTCATTTCTTTTTCTTTCTTGTCTTCTTTGTAGAAGACCCAAATACTAAAAATCCATTCATCCCTTCTATGTTAATTTTTTCCCTAATCTTCTTGCTTCTCTTTTTACCTTTTCTTTCTATTTCTTAGTTCCTTCAACAAAAAAATCTTGCAAATCTCTTCTCTAATTCATTATTGCTGTGTCTATTTTTTTTTTGTTATGAAGTTATGTAGCAGGTTAATAAAGAAATTTTGATTTATCATTTTTTTGATTAAAGAGTACTAAAAATCTCCGTTGTAATGGAGTTCCAATACATCATTTTTATAATGGGTTAAGGTGTTGGAGATGGTGCTTTTGATATTTCGAATTTAAGTTTTATTTGACAGTAATTTGGTGGTAGTTACAATGAAGATAGTGTTATAGCAGTTGTGGGGATGATAGCTACGCCGGAGATGGGCGGCGACAAGGAGCAAATGGTTGGGGTTATCAGCCATCAAAGAAGGTTGAAGAAGAAGGAAGGAGAAAAGACAAAGAAAAAAAGAAATACAGAAAATAAAATAAGAAAAACATAAATAAAAATAGAGATTAGAAAATTAAATAAATTTGACAAGTGGCAAGTAATAATTGTTGCGTGATTGCACTTTTTTTTAATAGCTGAGAATAGCCAAAAAAGGAGGTACATATGCTATTTTGCAATGATTTCGTAGGTAATACCCCGCAAATTTTAGATGTCTACTTTTAAATTACGTTCAATTTTAGAGAAAACTTTATACATTTTCTCTTAATAATAATAACCGATGACAAAAACTTATGATAATAGTGGTTGGTAGCAAGGGAGGCTAATAATAGTGGGCAATAACATAGGCTAGCAATCAAAGTGGATGAAGTAGTAGTGAAAACATCATCTGTATCAAATTTTTAATAGATAAGATCTCAATGATGGATTCTTTTTTTTTTTGGTTAAATAGGTTAGATTATATATATTAGCAAGTTACGAGAACAGAGTTTTCAGTTGCATCACCACTGAAAGTAGTGATTACAGAAAGATGACTAAAACAGGCTAACTTATTATAAATAGTCTTATGTACTGATTTAGGGGAGATAGCTTTTTGTTGATCTGCTCGGAGTAGTGAAAGTGCAGGATCACGTGGAGTTAGAGTGGTCATTAGTTGGTTGGACGTTGTTAGCTTGGAACCTTTCTTGGACAAAAAGTCGGCTACCTCACTGGCTCCAGGACCTAAAAAACTTAACACTCCATGATAACAGTAACTGCTACGCTTGGATTGATCTTCTTCCGTTTGTGCTTTGACAAATCTGGCTTAATAGAAATCATAACGTCTTCAACAAAGATAGATGCCTTCCCTCGGCGACCTTTGCTAAGAATAAGATGATTAAAATATATTCTATGTGGTAATCCAGATACCAACCCCAACACTGTGATAAATGTTCTTATTAATTGGATTAAGCCCCCTCTTGATTATAATATATCTTAAATATTCAAATTCAGTAAAATCCATTAAGTGGTTGTAAAATAATAATTAAAAAATACTTTCTAATATTATGATATAATAAATAAGTTTTAAGATCTGGAAAATAAACGCAATTTACTTTTCAACACATGTTAAGTTAATTTTATTTTTATTAGGGAAAATGGCTAAAAATACTTTTAAAGTATTGAAAAACGATCAAAATTTCCCTATCTTTTATATAATCATACAACAACAACACATTCAGTGAAATTTCACAATTATATAATCATATAAAATGAATGAATTATAATTCATAAACAAAGCATCGGAATATCCTAAGTCACTTAATTATAAATCACATATGTCGATATTTTTTTATAGATAAATATTTATAATTATGCTATTACAAACTTTCAAATAAACATAATTTTAAGAAGATTCACTGGTTTAATAAATCAAGAATAGCAGTAATTAGTTATTCTTTGATAAAATCCTCCCACGTGGTATGTACAAACAATCTCTTCAGGTCATTAGTCCCTTCTCTTTTTTTATATAAAAATTAAAATTATGGTTTTTTTTTTAAAAAAATACAAATTTATGAGTCAACTTTATATTGAAAATTTGAAATCCTACTTTTTAGAGAATTTGAAATTTAAAGTTGAATTTAACATTTTGTGCTGATTTCATATATAAACACTATTTAAAATTAAAATTTGAGATCATACTTTCAAATCTTGCGATCAAAACTTAAAATTTGAGCATTCATCGAACAATTAAAATTTATATTTTTTAATAGTAGTAAGATCTACTAGTCACCCAAACGAGATTGTGTCTTAATTAAAAAATTACAAATACTGTCTTTTATTTATTGAAGATACTACTTAAGTTTCATTATTTTTCGTATCAATTGTACGTTATCGAGGACTTTTCTCCTGGCATTTACTCTGAAAATTAATGTGAACAAGCACGTGATAATCATGGATGTCAATCATATGCCAGTAAGTATCATTTGACTTTGCTCATTAAATTTTTAAAAACTGTGGTTTAAATTTGAATTTACTACAAATTAAATGATTTAATATAAAAAAAAACAATAAGCATTTTTTAATAAGTCTTGTATTTTTTTATAATTTCAATTGTTGGTGAGTAACAAGAGTTACGTAGGTATTAGTAATGTAGGGATTAGTTACGAGGGAATCTATGTATTATTTATGCAGGTATTAGTTATGCAGGATTAACTATTCATGTATTAGTTATACATGTATTACTTATTCTACCTTCTATCTTGCATAAGATAATAATAGATTCCCTTATAACTTATACATGTATTAGTTATGCGGATTTCTAAATTACAAATCAAACACTGTACTAATTTTACACATGAATAATTTACCTCCTAACTAGCTACCAAACGTGATATTACTTATACAGGATGTAATACATGCATAACTTAACTCTAAATCAACTACCAAACGACTCCTTATAATTAATTGTTAAGTTTATAATCTGATCAAATTAGCTTATAAATATTTTTTGACATATTATGTGTTTAATAACCACAAAAGAAATTTTTAAACCAAGTGCTTATCAATCAAAATCAGTCATAAGTTGATCACCATTAACATGAGATTTTACTGTTTATAAGTTTTTTTAGTTTGACCATAACTTTTACAATTTCATTTTTAATATTTAAAATACTTCTCCTAAAACATATAGTAACTTCTAATATTTCTCTATTCTGTTCATCATTGGTCTTTTTTTCATGCAAAATACTTTTAGATTTATATTTTCTTTATAAATAACTTTAAGGACATTTAGTAATTTTAACATAAAAATACGTATAATCATTTTTTACCGATACTAACTTATTATCAGCTTCAATACTTCAATCCAAACACATAATTATTTATTTATAAAAAATAATTTTAACACCTGAAAATACTTTACAACACTTGATATTTATCAATTACTTTTCATCTACTAATCCTATAGTTTAGTAGTTAAATATAAAAGGAACTAATTAGCTATAAAACAATAAAATAAGTTGCAGCAGACGTGTTATGTCCTTCAAACTCTTACTAATAAAATAAAAAATTGAAGGATTTTAAATTTACAAAAAGGAAAGATATATCACTTTGATACATTTGTGATTAATTAGATAACCACCTCTCCATATATCTCATGACTAAATCAAAGCATTTCAAGCAAGGATGGAGCTAAAGTATATTTTACGCGCTCGATCGAAATTAATAATTTTAATCTAAACTCTAGATTATATGAAAGTACTATTTCTTTCATTCTAATATATGTATTTTTTTTAGTTTGTTTAAAAAAATGTCATATTTTTTATAATTAGAAATAAAATTCTTAATTTACCCTTTTTAGCCACATTAATATCTAAGATTTATTTTAGACCAAAATTCTAAAAGTCATTCTTTTTTAATTTTTTTTTATTTCAAGTCAAACAGTGCCACATAAATTGAAACAAAAGATATAATATGAAACTCAATAATTTTAAATATTAAAATTTCGAATCCATCATCTTCAAATCTTGATTTTGCCATTAATTTGAATGAAAACACTAATTTTATTTTATTTTTCAAAATAAATAGTATATTACTCCAGCAAAAAAGATGGAGAAGTAGTAGGTGGGTTCCTTACACGTGAACATAAATACTCGAAACGCCACCTACCCCGTATTTAATTCAAATCGCAAAATTACGTATTTGCCCTTAACCACGTTTACTACGCTTTCACGCCCGCTCCGCTACTGCTTCATAAATCATAATCCGAAGAATAATAATGATGAGGCAGTAAAAGGCGATAGAGCCACAGCCATATTACTGCCAAGTATTCCCAATTTCCCATTACGTATAAATTACGTTACTTCATAGAGAGCTTTTTGGTTGTAGTTCAGTCGAAGATCTGCAATGGAGTCTTCACTATTGACTTCACCGGCGGCAATTTCTCGTTTAGCAGCATCCAGAACTCTTAATTGCAATTGCAGTCCTTTAATTTCTCAGTTCCATCGCCATTTCTCAACTAGGCCAACTCAGTTTGTACTGCTGAGTCAACTCGCTCGGGTCCATCTTCGAGCCGTGTGTAAGGGCGAGGTTCGAGGTCTGAACCGGTTCGGACCGGTTTCTCTGTCGAAAAGTTTGGGAGCGGCGAATTTGCGCCCGGTTCGGAAGGATTTGCGGAGTGTTTCTGGCTCCGCAGCTTCGTTTGCAGCTAGTGGTGGAGGAAATGATAGCTCCGGTGGTAATGGCGGCGGCGGCGGCGGCGGTGGTAATGGAGATGGTGCGACGGATGGTGGTAAGGAAAATCCTAGTGTTGTTGCTGAAACGGGTGAAGATGTATCTGCTTTGTCCTCCGATGTCATTATCCTTGATGTTACCGTAAGTTACTCGGTTTTATTTCTCCATTTGCTTTATGGATAATGCAATATCTGTTGTTTCGGAGTTCGGACCTTTGAGTATTCCTCAAATTTTGTCCGCACATTTTCAGGGAATGACATGCGGCGGCTGTGCATCGAGCGTGAAGAGAATATTAGAAAGTCTAGTAAGTATTCAATGTACTTCTAACTCAGGTTTTTCTCTTCAATTAAGCATCTCATGTTTATGCTGTAGGCCAAAAAATATTGCAGTAGCTCACTACATTGTTTACTTTCGGAACTGAAGGAGGAGCTATTTCTCTTCTTCTGTTGGACAGTTAGATTCTTTATATCATATGAAAATGGTTGGTTGTATCAACATGATTAATAGCTCTCAGTGGCAAAGGGAAAAGCTATAAAATACGGTAGTCTTACTTGGCCTGGAGTGTTTAATGTTTCCAACAGTGGGCATATCCACATTAGTGGACTCAAACTATCTCTATATAGTTTAAAATTCCTAAACACACACACACACACTCTTTTACAAATCAAATCTGGATGCATTGTTACAAAGGAATGGTCGGTACCGTGGTATGTTGACCGCTGAGTTATTAGTCTGAATATGCCTCTGGTTCGGATTACATTGGATTCTTTAGTCGAAGACACAATTAGCTATCATAAGCCCAGAACATATTCTCTTCATGTAGAGATTATCTAGTAGTTTAGAGTGGAAAAGAAACTACCTCGAGAGCTGTTCAATTCTCTATGATTTTTTGGCGTGCATAAATTGCATAATTTACAGATATTTATGTGTTTAGCTAGCCTTTTCTTCTGTTACTTGTATTCCTAGTGCATGTGTTTTCTATTTCTTTTACTCTTTGGTATTCTTTTCACTTGACATTACAAAGTTCTTTATCAACAGCCACAAGTTTCTTCTGCTACTGTAAATCTTACGACAGAGACAGCAATAGTGTGGCCAGTATCTGACGCGAAGGTTGTACCAGATTGGCAAAAGCAGTTAGGGGAGGCTCTTGCAAAGCATTTGAGTACTTGTGGGTTCAAATCTAATGTTCGAGGTTAGCGTTTTCATTGTTGTTAATTTGATGTGCTTCCAATAATACCATTATTTTACTCTATTGTATCATTAGCATAACGATTTCGTTGAAAATCTCCAAATGTGGAATATGCTTGCACTAATAGCAGTGAATTATAGGTGTATATAAATTTAATGCAATAACACTTCAAATGCCGAACAGGGTGCTATACTAAGGAAATAGATGGTTCATAGAAGATTCAGGATTTTGTACATCTTCAACAGTTGTGTGCTTGTTGAAGATTTTTCAAGAGCAGTTGCAAATTTGCAATGTCTTTTTGGTGCTTAGTCTTTCTACCATCTCAAGGTTCCCCGGATTTACCTTTTGACTACGTGTAGCTTTAGGTCACCGGACAGTTGATTTACAAGAACCTAACTTGATCCCCTGGCCATTTTTTCATAGAGCTGTTTTAGAGCAACCTGACATTGTTTCCCTGTTTATTATTAGTCTGAGGCGAGTCATAATTTCACACTATTGATTAAAAAGAAGGGAATACTCACTTGTGGGGTGAGGGGAATACTCACTTGTGGGATCTCACCGGGTATGTCGTTGTTGATTAAAAGGAAGGCAATAAGCTATGAACTAAAAACACAACTGAAACCCATCCACTGTCCTTCCTCTTTCTTTTTTTTCTTCCGGGGTTGAATGATATTGCTTTTCGTCTTAAGAGTAGGAATTTAACTAAGAATATCTCTGTGGTTTTGTGCTAAATGAAAGAATAATATACTTTTTTTGGTCCATTAGCACCTCTTAAATTTCAAGCAGATCAGAGACTGCAATACACTTGGGGTTTTTGTTACTTATGTGAAGCTTGGTGGGTAAATGACAGGTGAGGGAGCCATTGAAGGGGAATTTCCATCATGAAATGCAAAAGCTTTCTTGAAATGAGCAACCATTGTCCTTCATGGTACGTCCCTGTTTTATTGACTAAAACCCTTCTCAGAAGCACCTCTTAGTCACTTCTCCCCGTCTTTGATGAAAATAGAACATATTAGGAAAATAATGATTTTGATTTTGACAACAAGGTCCTTTTCATCTATAGGTGAGAGTTTCAGCGGCAAGAATTGGTGGATTTGTTGAAGGGAGGAATTTCTATGAGGAGGCTCGTGCATTATGAATTATTGTACCAAGACAAGTTTATAAATGTATTAGTTGATAGGACCCATCTTTCCATAAAAGTTTACTGTAGTAGTTCAGGCCGTGAAGACATTAACTTTAAGATATGTCAGTTGTATCCTTCCTTGTATCTTTCCCATTTACCATGAAAGTGGAGGGAAATGTTTTAGGTTCTGCAATCTGATATTATGGTGACATTTTGTAACTGTTGTGAAATTTCTGTTGTAGCAAGATTAATTAACTTGTTAGTGGGAAAACTTTGGTGAACTTTTCAATTTTTTTATTGTGATGATGTAGTGTGTTTTCTTCTCTAGTCATTAGGCATTACTTAAGTTTGGTCAACCTTTTCAGTCTCCCTTCTAATTGTATCTTTTTTCTGGACATGGAACTCTGCCTTGAATTTGGGTTGTATTGCTATGAGATAACAGATTAAGTAAAACAAAGAATCTGCACAAAAAAGCAGATTCATAAATTCACATCAAATTTTTTTTCAAAAGGCTTAGCCGGTTACTGCATTACTCCAGTCGCATCTTGCATATGCTTAAGCACTAAGCAAAAAGTCAAAACTTGCTGCTTCTACTCATTGATAGCAGATGGCTCAATCAATTCACTGGCCATTCATTAACTAAGAAACTAATTTCAGTTTTCAGCTGAAAATATCTGAACCAAAACACAAAACAACAACAACAACATACCCAGTGTATTCCCACAGCGTGGGGTCTGGGGAGGGTAGAGTGTACGCAGTCCATACCACTACCTCAGAGGTGAGGTAGAGAGGCTGTTTCCGATAGACCCCCGGCTCAAGACAAAACAGTCTAAAAATAGGCTAAAAAGGACGTAACAATGATACAGGATAAAAATACAAGATAAAACTACAAGAGACGATAAGGAGTAATATGTAGTAACAAACAACAGACAGAAACAGAGCACTGCCACAAAATACTACCACGAGGAATCCAAGAACAAGAAACTGTAAGCGTAACACTACGATTACTAGCCTAGGTAGGTAGGCTAGTCTACCTACTAGCCTACACACACTTCTACCTACTACTCTTCTACCCTAATCCGCGTCCTCCACACCTTCCTATCTAGGGTCATGTCCTCGGTAAGCTGCAACTGCGCCATGTCCTGTCGAATCACCTCTCCCCAATACTTTTTCGGTCTACCTCGTCCTCTCCTGTAACCATCCATAGCCAACCTCTCACACCTCCGCACTGGAGCATCCGTGCCTCTCCTCCTCACATGTCCGAACCATCTCAACCTCGCTTTCCCGCATCTTATCTTCCACCGACGCCACACCCACCTTATCTCGGATATCCTCATTCCTAATCCTATCTCTCCTAGTAAACCCGCACATCCATCGCAACATCCTCATCTCCGCCACCTTCATCTTTTGAATATGGGAGTTCTTTACTGGCCAACACTCAACTCCATACAACAAAGCTGGTCGGACCACCACTCTGTAGAATTTGCCTTTAAGTTTAGTAGGCACCTTCTTATCGCACAAGACTCCAGATGCGAGCCTCCATTTCATCCACCCAACACCAATACGATGGGTGACATCCTCATCAATCTCTCCATTTCCTTGGATAATAGACCCAAGATACTTGAAACTCCCTTTCTTTTGGATGACTTGTGTATCCAGCTTCACTTCTACGTCATCATCCTGAGTCGCCTCACTGAACTTGCACTCCATATATTCAGTCTTGGTCCTGCTCAACCTAAACCCCTTCGACTCGAGGTCTGTCTCCAAACCTCCAACTTAGCATTAACTCCTCCGCGAGTCTCGTCCACCAAAACTACATCATCCGCAAATAACATGCACCATGGTACCTCACCTTGTATTTGCCGCGTCAATACATCCATTACCAAGGCAAATAGAAACGGGCTAAGGGTCGATCCCTGGTGCAACCCCATTAACACGGGAAAGTGCTCCGAATCTCCTCCCACAGTTCTAACGCGAGTCTTGGCCCCCTCATACATGTCCTTAATTGATCTGGTGTACGCCACGGGTACACCTCGAGCCTCCAAGCACCTCCAAAGGACCTCCCTAGGGACTTTATCATACGCCTTTTCTAGATCGATGAACACCATGTGCAAGTCCTTCTTCCTTTCCCTGTACTGCTCCACCAGTCTTCTAAGGAGATGAATAGCTTCTGTAGTCGAGCGTCCTGGCATAAAGCCAAACTGGTTCTCTGAAATAGGCACGATCTGTCTCAACCTCAACTCCACCACCCTCTCCCAGACCTTCATAGTGTGGCTTAGCAATTTGATACCCCTATATTGTTGCAACTCTGAATATCGCCCTTGTTCTTGTACAAAGGAATCATCGTGCTCCATCTCCAAGCTTCAGGCATCTTTGCCGTTCTAAAAATACCATCAAACAACTCGGTTAGCCACTTCACACCTGTCTCACCCGAGCTCTTCCAAAAATCAACGGGAATCTCATCTGGCCCCGTCGCCCTACCCCTTCGCATCTTACGAATCGCAACCTTAACCTCTTCAACCTTTATATAGCTACAATAATCATAGTCACGACGCCTCTCTGAGTGTGCCAAATCTCCCAGCACAAAGCTTTTGTCCCCCTCTTCATTCAAGAGTCCATGGAAGTAAGACTGCCATCTCCTCCTAATGAGTACCTCATCTACTAGTATTTTGCCATCTTCGTCCTTGATGCACTTCACTTGGTAAAGGTCCTGAGTCCTCCTCTCTCTAGCCTTTTCTAACCTGTATAACTTCTTATCCCCACCTTTATCCTCTAAAGTCGCGTATAAGCTTTCAAAGGCTGCCGTTTTAGCTGCCGTTACCGCTAACTTAGCCTCCTTCCTAGCAATCTTATATGCCTCCCTATTCTTTCGCCTCTCCTCCTCATCCTTACTCTCTACCAACTTCGCATATGACCCCTTTTTTGCCTCCACCTTTCCTTTTACTTCTCCATTCCACCACCAGTCCCCTCGATGTTTGCCAGAACGACCTCTCGAGACGCCCAACACCTCTCTAGCCGTCTCCCTTATGCAACTAGCGGTCGTATCCCACATATTATCCACATCCCCACTACTCCCCCAAGCCCCCTAGTCAATAACTTCTCCCCTATTTCCAGTGCACTGGCCATAGTCAGGCTACCCCATTTAATCCTAGGCCGGTCATCCACAATCCGCTTCTTTTTCTCCTTCTTGATCTCTAAATCCATCACTAAGAGTCTATGTTGGGTCGAAAGATTCTCACTTGGGATAACCTTACAGTCTTTACAAAGACCTTTATCACCTGTCCTAAGGAGCGAAAAGTCTATCTGAGTCTTGGCCACCGAACTACAGAAGGTAACCAAGTGCTCCTCCTTTTTCGGGAAACTAGAGTTAGCTACTCTCAACCCAAAGGCTCTAGCGAAATCCAAGAGTGCGGCACCCCCTTCATTCCTATCCCCGAAACCAAAGCCTCCATGCACATCATCATAACCCCTCGAAGATGCCCCGATGTGCCCATTGAAATCTCCTCCAATGAAAAGCTTCTCAGTATCAGGCAAACCTCCCACTACCTCGTCCAAAACCTCCCAAAAATGTTTCTTCTCCTCCTCATCTAAGCCCGCTTGTGGTGCGTACGCACTAATAATGTTCAAAGTAGACCCTCCAAGTACTAACTTAATTGTCATCAACCTATTGTTGACCCTCCTAACCTCCACCACTTGCTCTCTCAACTCCTCATCCACTAGGATACCTACCCCATTCCTATTCCTCACACCTCCTGAGTACCACAACTTATACCCGCCTACTTCTCGCGCCTTAGTGCCCACCCATTTAGTCTTCTGGACACACGCTATGCTAATCCTCCTCTTCCTTAGAACCTTCACTAGCTCTATGGACTTTCTGGATAAAGTCCCTATGTTCCAAGACCCTATTCTCAACCTAGGTGCTCCCTTAACCCCCTTACCTCTCCTTCCCCTCGCCCCCGCCTGAAAAATCCTACGAACTCCTTAACACCTTAGCTAATAGAAAAAATAGCACAAACTTAGTTATGTTACCTAATACTTTCCCGGATTATCCTAAACTTTACCTCGCTTAGATTTCATTCAAGACTAGCCTAGCTTAAAATTTTCAACTCCCCAACCTGAAAGTCTTTTAATCTATTTTCTCGCATGAATAACTTACGTCGTTATAATAGATACCAATTTACCCATTATTCATTTCTGAATAATCAAACAAGAAAAATATAATCTAAATCGAGAAGAAGGTAGTACCTGAATCCTCAAACAAGTGAGGGTACTTCTCCCGGATGTTCTTCTTAGTTTCCCACGTGACTTTTTCAATCTGAAGATGCTTCTATTAAACCTTTACCAATCTAATTTCCTTTGTCCTCAATTTTTGAACATCCCAATCAAGAATAACAACCGGCTCCTCCTCGTACTGAAGGTCCTTATCTAACAAGACCGAATGCCATTTGATAATATAATCACGATCCCCATGATACCTCTTCAGTATGGATATATGAAATACTGGATGGACTCTGGATAAACTGGGCAGTAATTGTAATATGTAAACTACCGGTGTCATGCCTCGAGCCTACACCCTGGACGTAATCGACACCCAAAATCATGAATGGCTCGAGAGAACCACTTGGTCTGGCATAAAACTAATAAAGCTGAACTTTTAATAAAAAAATGTGAAACCTGGAAAATATGGGCTAAACTTTGTAAATAAGATAAAATAAAATAATATAAACTTTTATTAAACTGAAAAGAATAAATGTTTAACAACTGATTACAACAGACTTGACTTGACTATGTCTATGAAACCTCTACTATATTCTGAGTATAACTATCTTTATGTAACAAAACAAACTGATGACTGGTATACTGCTAAGTCCTCGAGAATAATGAAAAATTACTCAAGCTGATGGCATAGCCTACTGAAGAGTCTACTCAAAAACCTGCATATCTGAAAGTTGGGGGCTACATCATCTAATGATGTAGCACCAAAAAGGGGCGTCAGTACTTTGAATGTACTGGTATGTAAAGCAGTAAAGTGAAACAGTACTAATATATGGACTGATAAAGCTAAAAAACTGAGAAATGAATAATATAACCATAGACAAAGCTGAATAACTGTAAAGAAAAATGACTGACCTGAATGCTGAAACTTAAAGTAATATAAGTAAAACTTTCTTAAAATATTTTCTTAAAACTAAAACTGAAACTGAAAACTGAATAACTAAAGTCTGGACAAAACTTAAAATAATGCTTCATAAAAAAAACTCTTTTTAAATTAGTGACCTCGGCCAATCATATATTATCTCAAAATAAGCAAGTTTTATTTTTTGGGAGTTTCTCTTAATCGACATATACCATGTGAGCAACATGGAGTACAACGTCTTGTCCACGTTGCCAGAACCCAACGACTTGCACTCGTTGATAGAGTCATCCTATACTTTAACATGGTATACGATGAAACATAATCTGGGGATCCCAAAGCTGAGCCCGAAGACTATAAATAATAGAGGAGTCACCCTATCTGCGGATGATCCTATACTACGATGGCAACGTAGTTTTGGGGCATGTGTTGTCTAAATCCATACCCATTTCAGTGCTAAATAGTCCTCTCAAAATATACTAACTGCTCATAATAGTCTTAAAATATTTATGAAAATCATGCTTGACTCAAATATCGTATCATAAACATATCTATTTTCGTGAGCCTTGGCTCTAAGTCTCTTTAACTTTTCTGAACTTTAACTTTCAAGATTCAATAAACTTTCCTCTTTTCAAGACATTTTATTAGCATAAAGATTTCTTTTATAAACTTTTTCATGAACATAAACTTGTAATTTTTAAACAAACTTTTAGGGAAAACTTAATCAATATTTAAAACATCAAATAGACTTTCAAATTCATAAGAGGAAATTCAAAAAGATTCTTGGAAAATTCAATATATATGAACTAGAAATTAATTCAGGGAAGAGAATCAAAATTCATAGAATTTTGATAATAAGCATGGAATATTCAAAGACTTGTATCAAAACATAAGGAATTAAACTTAAGGATCTTGGATTCTCAAAAACCCTAACTTAATTCGTGGATTAAAATTTAAATTAAATTTGGTTATGAGGAGAACGGGGTTCCCAAACTGAAGAATTAACTTTAAATACCTGAAAAATCAAGAAACTTGAGAGAACTTTGCATGGAAGAATCCTACGCTTGATTTCGTGTAAACCTTTGAGCCTTGGAGTATGGGAGAGGAAGAGAGGAAAAATTGATGAAATTCTAACTGGTTAGGGACTTTTTGGAGTGAAATAATTAGGTTGGGGGGTTTCCTAGGGGTATAAGTACAAAAACAACCTTTTTAATGACTTTTCGTAGGATGAAACGTAGCCCGCACATTGCGAAACGCGGCCAGCATTTCGCTACAGTTCACTACACTGCATCATGTTAGTAAAATGATCATAACGTTTTACTCGAGGCTCTGATGGATAAACGGTCAGTGGTGTTGGAAAGAAGTCTCAAAGATCTTTAATTTGGTGGGTAATAGGCCATGTAAATTATCATATTATAGGAGCAATAATCAGTTGAACATAATCTAAGTTAGAAAGTTGTACGAGAACTTAGTCGGTAGGGAAGCTTTCAACTTAACTTGTGCTAGAGGTTCCTTAGGACCTTAATTCATATCTAATACTCTTTCTACACATAGTACTTGACGATAACACCTAGTTACAATATAATCTTTTGGGTTCATGTCTAATTGCACACAAAAAAATAATTGGAATCCTAGCTCAAAATTTCTGGGGCGTTTTATTATCTCCCCCTTGGAATCATCCGTCCTCGAATGATGGGTAACTCTAAGATGATAGAACAAACCAAATCATTATCAATGCTACCATACGCTTAGGCTGTAAATATGAGTCAAGATGTTGCAACTCAAAGTCAAGATATTTATTAAAGCATACAAAAACACGAATTCTTTTGAGCACGAACACTATGACTTGGATGACATGGAACTTGCTTAGGAGTTCACAACATAGGTAAGACTTTCTCTTCTTTCCCATAGGGATTAATCATGGACTGGGAGAAGAAGTGTTATCACACAAAAGCTGGGGTAGAGTAATATCTCAATTAACATAGAGAGGAAATACGCAAACAAGGTAAAACACGAACATACCCAAGCCCAAATCTCAAAAAGGGAAACTCAATGACACAAAACAACTCACCATCTCCCCCATAGTTCAAAAGTTAATAACTTAAGTCTGCAAGGTAACATTATACACTAAACTATTCCCTCCAAAATTAATGGGAGCATCACCATAATAAAACACTCAACACTAACCATCTATAGATCCCTCCATTTTTCTCCTTAGGGACACTCTCTACACCGCCTTAATTAGCTTCTTTCATACTTCACAATACCAACCCACTAACTAGCCACACATGGCACTTACCACTCACGACTCCACGTAACCACACATACTCACCATCTTAAACACTTTTTACCTTCCCTCACTCTCTAAGGCTCTTCTTAAACTCTAGACATAGCCAAGACCTTCACATCTTACCTAAAGGGTTCATCTAACACATTCACGATTAAGAACTTACTTCTCACAATGCCACATCAACATACATAAATTAGATTACCAAAATCCACACATTTTTTCTTATTCTACCTCAATGATCATTCAAAACTCAAACTTATAACCTAACACTTACATCAAATGGTCGCATAACTTCCTTTCACACACACTACTACTCATTTGATCATCTGCCTAAACTAGCTTCATAACTCTCTAAACATCAAAAGGCTCTTAATTCAAAGCCACCCAGTGCAACCTAGAAACATTAATTCATAAACATTATACACTTCCACTTGAAACATGTGCTTGATCTATACTAACACCATAAAAAGCTTTAAAACGTCATAACCTGCAACTCTTCCTATAAATACTATCATGAAATCTACACTGCATTTATTACACCTCAATCAACACTGGAGAACATAACACCCTATCACTCACCATCTCCCAGGTTAATTCACTACCTAAAAATCTAGATGCATACTTTCTCCCCTCCCCCTCCCCCTTAAGAGGTGTTGTCTAAAAATAAGGCTTAAGAAGGATCTGAATACTCATCTTATTCTGGCTCAAAATGCATGATTTATAAGGACAAGGGTGAAATCCTTTGAATCAATGAACGTAAATGCACTAATGGGCTCCTCTCAAACCCTCGTGCAGTCTCTTAACTTATGTCGGCCTTTATCTGAGAAAATCACCTTGATAGGAGTCTGAGATTTACTGCTTCTGCCACCTCGAAGATGAGGCGTAGCTGGAGGAATCTGGAGCAACACATGAATTTGCACAAGTTTCTTAAGGGACAACTTTAATGCATGATCTAAAGTAAGAAAGAATGAGAAACTTTTCTTAAATGCCCATAGTCCCTCATTTATAGAAGTGGGGCTCTCACAATCATAAACAAGATCCTACCGACATGGCTTCATAGATTCCCTAGGACACTTGAACTTTGTGCCTTAATATCAAATTTGTCATGCCCCGAGCCTAGACCCTGGACGTAACCGGCACCCAAAATCACGAATGGCCTGAGAGAACCACTTGGCCTTGCATAAAACTAATAAAGCTAAACTTTTAATAAAAAATGCGGAAGCTGGAAAACATGGGCTAACCTTTGTAAATAAGATAAAATAAAATAATGCAATACAAACTTTTATTAAACTGAAAAGAATAAATGTTTAACAACTGATACAACAGACTTGACTTGACTCTGTCTACGAAGCCTCTACTACATTATGAGTACAACTACCTTCTTATGTAACAAAACAAACTGATGACTGGTATACTGCTAAGTCCTCGAGAATAATGAGAACTTACTCAAGCTGATGGCATAGCCTACTGAACAGTCTACTCAGGAGCCTGCATATCCGAAAGCTGGGGGCTACATCATCTAATGATGTAGCGCTAAAAGGGGCGTCAGTACTTTGAATGTACTGGTATGTAAAGCAGTAAAGTGAAACAATACTAATATCTGGACTGATAAAGTTGAAAAACTGAGAAATAAATAATATAACCATACACAAAGCTGGATAACTGAAAATAAAAATGACTGACCTGAATGCTGAAACTTAAAGTAATATAAGTAAAACTTTCTTAAAATATTTTCTTAAAACTAAAATTGAAACTGAAAACTGAATAACTGAAGTCTGGACAAAACTTAAAATAATGCTTCATAAAAAATCTCTTTTTAAATTAGTGACCTCGGCCAATCATATATTATCTCAAAATAAGCAAGTTTTATTTTTTGGGAGTTTCTCTTAATCGATATAAACCATGTGAGCAACATGGAGTACAACGTCTTGTCCATGTTGCCAGAACCCAATGACTTGCACTCGTTGACAGAGTCATACTATACCTTATCGCGGTACACGATGAAATATAATCTGGGGATCCCAAAGCTGAGTCTGAAGTCTATAAATAATAGAGGAGTACCCTATCTGCGGATGATCCTATACTACGATGGCAACGTAGTTTTGGAGCATGCGTTGTCTAAACCCATACCCATCTCGATGCTAAATAGTCCTCCCAAAATATACTAACTGCTCATAATAGTCTTAAAATATTTATGAAAATCATGCTTGACTCAAATATCGTATCATAAACATATCTATTTCCGTGAGCCTTGGCTCTAAGTCTCTTTAACTTTTCTGAACTTTAACTTTCAAGATACAATAAACTTTTCTCTTTTCAAGACATGATATTAGTATAAAGATTTCTTTTATAAACTTTCCATGAACATAAACTTGTAACTTTTAAACAAACTTTCAGAAAAAAACTTAATCAATCTTTAAAACATCAAATAGACTTTCAAATTCATAAAAGAAAATTCACAAAGATTCTTTAAAAATTGAATAGACATGAACTAGAAATCAATTCAGGGAAGAGAATCAAAATTCATAGAATTTTTTATGATAAGCATGGAGTATTCAAAGACTTGTATCAAAAGATAAGGAACTAAACTTAAGGATCTTGGGTTCTCAAAAATCTTAACTTGATTCGTGGATTGAAACTAAAATTAAATTTGGTTGTGGGGAGAACGGGGTTCTCACACTGAAGAATTAACTTTAAATACCTAAAAAATCAAGAAACTTGAGAGAACCTTGCTTGAAAGAATCTTACGCTTGATTTCTTGTAGACCTTTGAGCCTTGGAGTTTGGGAGAGGAAGAGAGGAAAAACTGATGAAGTTTTGACTAGTTAGGGCCTTTTAGGAGTTAAATAATCAAATTGGAGGGTTTCATAGAGACATAAGGACAAAAATGACCTTTTTAATGACTTTCCATAGGATGAAATGCAGCCCGCACATTGCGAAACGCAGCTTTTGCTACAGCTCACCGCACTGCATCATGTTAGTAAAATAATTATTACTTTTTACTCGGGACTTAGATGGATGAACAGTTAGTGGCGTTGGAAAGAAGACTCGAAGATCTTTAATTTGGTAGGTAATGGTCTAGTAATTCTTCATATTCTAAGATCAATGATCGTTTGAACATGACCTAAGTTACAAGGTTATACGAGAACTTAGTCGGTAGGGAAGCTTTCAACTTAACTTGTGCTAGACGTTTCTTAGGACCTTAATTTACATCCACCACTCTTCCCACACATAGTAATTGACCATAACACCTTGTTACAATATAATCTTCCGGGTTCAGGTCTAATTGCAAGCAAAAAAAAATATTAGAATCCTAGCTCAAAATTTCTGGGGCGTTACAACCGGTCCCATGCTTTTCAGAACCTCAACTGGATTGATATACCGAGGGATAAACTCAACACTCTTGCCAAACTTCATTATCCCTTTCATTAGTGACATCTTCAACAGAACCTATTCACCAACCTGAAAATACATGTCCCTTACCTTGCGATCAGCATACTCCTTCTGCATGCTCTAGGCTGCCAATAACTTGGTTTGGATACCTCTCAATTTTTCCTGATCTTCCTTTACCAAATCAATGCCCAGAAGCTTCATATCACCTACCTCGAATCACTCTATGAGCATTCTATATCCCCTTCCATAAAGTACCTCAAATGGTGCCATGTCAATACTGAATTGATAGCTATTATTGTATGAGAATTCACACAACAGTACGAACTGATCCCAATGACCCCCAAAATTAATTAGCTCTAAGTATGTCCTTCAACATTTGAATCGTCCTCTTGGACTGACCATCCATCTGAGGTTGAAAGACTGTGCTAAAAGTGAGCTGGGTTCCCAACTCTTCATGCAACTTATCCTAGAACATACAAGTAAACTGCGTACCTCTATCTGATATGATGGAAAGTGGCACCCTATGCAATCTCAGTACCTCCTTGACATAGATTTTGGCCAACTGCTGGGAGTTGTAATCAATACTGACCAGAATGAAATAAACTGAATTTATCAGCCTGTTCACGATGACTCAAATTGAGTCATACTTCTCCAAGCTCTTAGGAAGACCCACCACGAAATTTATGGCAATCCTTTCCCACTTCTACTCAGGAATTGACATCCTTTGAGGAAATCCTGCAGGCCTTTGATGCTCATACTTCACCTGCTGACAATTTTAACACTTGTATACATATTCAGCTATGTCCATCTTCATCCAAAACCACCAATAAAGTTGCCTCAAGTCCTGGTACATTTTGGTTATGCCTGGATGAATAGAGTACCATGAACCATGAGCTTTAGCTAGCACATTCTGAACTAAGTCATCAACCCGAGGGATACATTTCTGTCGTCTAAAACACAACACCCTATACGTATCAAGTGTGGCATCCGGGGCCTCCCCAGACATCACCTTGTTTCATAGCTTGTTTAATTGCACATCCTTAAATTGTTTGACCTTGATTTCCTCCAGAAATGTAGATTTAACCTCAATACTTGCCAACATTTCACCTTTTTTTGAAATGCCCAACTGCATAAACTTGGACGCTAGAGATTGAATCTCTCTAGCCAAGGGTTGCTTAGACACCCCCAAATAAGCCAAACTGTCTATGCTTATCGCCTTTTGGCTTAATATGTCTGCCACCAATTTGCCTTACCCAGATGATACTGGATGGTCACATCATAATCTTTCAATAACTCCATCCACCTCCTCTATCTTTGATTTAGATCCCTCTATGTAAACACATGTTGCAGGCTATGATGGTCTTTGAACACCTCACACTTGACACCATAAAGATAGTGCCTCCAGGTCTTAAGAGCAAACACCACCACTGTCAACTCTAATTCATGAGTCGGGTAATTCTTCTCGTGAGGTTTCAATTGCCTCAAAGCATAAGCTATGACATTCCTGTCCTGCATCAACACAACATCCAAACCCAAATGTGAAGCATCACAAAATACAATGAAGTACTTGCCTTCCATCGGCAGTGATAGAATAGGAGTTGTAGTCAAAAGTGTCTTGAGCTTTTGAAAGCTCTCCTCACACTTGTCAGACCAAATAAATGGTACCTCCTTCTGAGTCAATCTTGTCAAGTGAGTAGTAATGGAAGCAAAATTCTTGATGAACATGCAATAATAGCTAGCAACACCTACAAAACTCCTAACCTCAGTCACAGAGTTAAGCCGGACCCAACTCTTAACTTCCTCAATATTTTGAGAATCCACCATCACCCCTTTTTCTCAGACCACATGCCCTAAGAAAGCAACCGAAGACAACTAAAATTTACACTTTGAAAACTTAGCATACAATTTCTATCCCCTCAAAATCCTAGAACAATACGAATATGCTCTGCATGCTCCTCCTTACTCTTGGAGTAAATCAAAATATCATCTATAAATACAATCACAGAGGAATCCAAAAATGACTTGAAGACACCATTCATCAAACTCATAAAGGCTTTCGGCGCATTGGTCAACCCAAACGATATTATCAAGAACTCATAATGCTCATATCAAGTCCTGAAAGACATTTTAGGTATATCCTCAGGCCTAATTTTCAACTGACGGTACCTTAACCTAAGGTCAATTTTGAAAAACACTGACACACCCTGCAACAGGTCGAAAAAGTCATCTATGTGGGGTAAGAGATACTTATTTTAGATGGTAACCTTGTTCAATTGCATGTAGTCTATACATATCCTCATACTACCATCCTTGTTTTTCACAAACAAGACTAGAGCACCCCACAACAAAGCACTGGGATGAATGAATCCCTTATATAGAAATTCTTGTAGCTGAGTTTTGAGTTCCCTCAACACTTCCGGAGACATGCTATAAGGAGGAATAAAGATTGGGCGACTGCCCAACTCTAAATCTATACAGAAGTCAATATCTCTGTCCAAAGGCATACCAGACAGATCATAGGAAATACCTCCTGAAATTCAGAAACTATAGGGATTGACTCAATAGAAGGGGACTCTGCACTAACATCTCGAAGATGAGCCATGAAGGCTGGACAACCCTTCCCCACTAGATTTCTAGCCTGAATAAAAGATATGATCTTCACCAGCTTAGGCTTACACATACCCTTCCACTCCGGTATATCCATGCCTGGCATTTCTAGAGTTACTGTCTTGGTATTATAGTTCAACACAGCGTGATAAAGAGACAGCTAAGTCATACCCAAAATAATATTAAAATCCAACATATCTAATATGACCAAATTTACCCAAGTTTGAAAACTCATAATCACAACAAAGCATAAATGATATACATTGGTCATGATCACAGACTCCCCAACTGGAGTAGAAACATGAATAGAGAAATCAAGAACATCACAAATCAATTCCAGACCCAAGGAAAATCTAACGGTTACATAAGAATATGTGGAACTCAAATAAAATAAAACAGAAGTCATCTGGTCACAAATGAGAATAGTACATGTTATCATAGCATCCAATGCCTCGGCCTTAGACTTGCATGTGAAGGCATAATAATGGGCCCTATCATCAATCCGAGTAACATCTCTAGTTGGCTGCACATCTCCCCTCCCTGTATTAATATTACCTCTATTTTCACGGTCTGTGATTATTACCTCGCCCACCCTATAGACGTCCCCTGCAATTGCCACCTCCACCTGCTGGAACCACAGTTTTAGTCTGCTGCTACACCTGATTACTTGTTTGCCTTAGAGGGCGTTCCCTCTTTAAATGATCTAGATCACCACAATGAAAACATCCTCATTCAAGAGAGGGCCTGCTGGCAGAAGAATAAGAAGCTCTCTGACCTCTAGGAGGTGGAGACTGCTGAATGACCCCTAAATGACCACCTGTAGAAGCTGGCAAGCTGACTGAATAGGACGAGCCAAATGAATCTGCTGACTGGGATCTCTGGAGTAAGAACCACTGAAATTACCCATATTCCGGGACTTATTGGCTAATACCTTAGCATGCCCAACTTGCTTAACCTCCTCCAGTTTCTTCACATAGTCAATCATCTCATTAAAACTCTTCCCTGCAAAAGTCATATAAACGGATAGAACTTGCAAATCAGTATTCAAATCTTTAACGTATAGACAATTTCTTTCTTTCTCAATACCTAATAGTTGGGTAGCATAGCGAGACAAGGCATGAAACTTAGCCTCATAAGTTGCAACAGATATGCTGCCTGTTCAACGGCCAAAAACCCGTCCTTCTTGCGGTCTTTAAGAGTATAGGGCACATATTTTTCCAGAAATAGGGCATAAAACTGGGCCTAAGTCATCGGAGGCAAAGCTGATGAACGACACTCTATATGAGCCCGCCGCTACTGCTTGGCATCACCCTGCAGCTGAAAAGTCACAAACTCCACCCCATACTACTGTATAATACCCAACTTATGCAACTTCTTATAACAATCCAGAATAAACTCGAAGGCATACTCATTCTCTATACCATGAAATGATGGAGGTTTCATCTTTAGAACTTAGTCAACAACTCATGCTCGGTCCCAGTCAAGAAAGGTCCTAGTACCAAATAGAAGAATGCATCAGTACCCGAAGCTTTATCCAACCTGGAAGCTATGGCAACAGCAAGTTGAGCACCCTGAACCTGAACTGCTGGCGTAATTAGAGTGGCTCCAGTACCTGCCAGCCTGCTCAAAAATGCCAACCCCTGCTGAATAACCTCCAAAGACATAGGAGGAAAGCCTGCATCTCCAACTAGTGCCACAACCTCTAGTTCTATGTCATCCTCATTGTACTATCTCAACATTCTCAACATGATCCTAGGGTGAGGTAAGGGTCATCGGCCTTTACTCAGCAGCCGCCTGAGCTCTACCCCTGGCGGGTATCTCTCTCCCTCTACCCCTGCCCTTTTCTCGCCCTCGAGCCACCGGCCCCGCAACTGGAGATGCTGCCCTTGCTCCATTCTGTCTGGTTCTAACCATCTGCGAAC
This sequence comes from Jaltomata sinuosa, assembly GCA_003996215.1. Lineage (NCBI taxonomy): Eukaryota > Viridiplantae > Streptophyta > Magnoliopsida > Solanales > Solanaceae > Jaltomata > Jaltomata sinuosa. Next base: position 36,094 of record QJPP01001196.1, on the reverse strand, counting down.
AAAGAATGAAGGAAGTCAGATATCAATTTGGATCGGCAGATACCAACTAGAATCAAGTTATAGCACGATGGAAGAAAGAAAATGTAGTTTTCTAGAGTCCTGTAGCCTCACGAAGAAAAGTACAGACGTTTCCATACCATTCTGCAAGACTTTACTAGACCCATTTTGGTAAGATGAGATCAATGAACTTAGGCTCTTATACCATCTTTGTCACAATCTAAACAATCGCTAGTGGCACCCACACTAAACCTCCGGTGGGAGAATTAATTACCCAAGCCAACACTTAAATAACTAAGCAGCTAAAAACCAGTTTGCATTAAATAAACCATGATTCACATCTAAAAGAAAGTAATAAAAATTCCTGCAGAAAATATCCCCTAGAACTTGAAAATCGTGTATCAAAATATCTAACATAGTCTAGAATATGGGAATGCAACCTCAAAATAAAAGAAATCCGAGTCTGAATAATGAACTAGAAAGAGTAGATGAATCCATGGTAGCCCGAAAGATGCAACTCACCTTAGATTCAGAAAGCATGTGTATCACAACTGAGGTCGCGCAGCAGCCACCGGAATATGCCCTGTACTCAATAAAAGAAGAGCAAGTGCAGTATCACTACACAAAAACAACAATAAACTGGTAGGACCATCGGCCAGCTCCAAACATATGAAATATAAACATATAACTCTAACTTTGTAAGACAGGACAACCATCCATAATCCAAGTCAGTGAATATAAAAAAGACTCTCAGTCATCAATCCTGACTTAACAACCGCATGCAACAAGTCCAAGAACCATAACAACAACCTATATAAGATTCAACATACCTTTAAAGTTACCCAGATCACCCAAGGATCCCTAGGACATAGTCTATGGTGCTTAATCAAGCATTTCTGGTCTACACAAGAATCATTCCAGCATTTAAACACACCAATACGACCACTCATGGACCAACATGTAATAAATACATTACAATGAATAAATCTGGTTCACTCATAGAACTAACACACAGAAGAACCATCAAACATGTACCAGGCATGCTACCTGAGCTAACCATAATAGAACGTGTACCAGGTGTGGTACTCGAGCCAACTGATAAATATTTTGTACCAGGTATGGTACCCGATCCAACCAATAATCTATACTAGGCGTGGTAACTGAGAAAACTGAAGAATCACAAATATCACATAATCACAACCACAATGAATACAACCCACACTTGTAAAACCAACAAACATTTAAGACAAGTTCATTGCATGAGATTGACAACCTCATATCATTTAGCATTCATTTCCTTAGTCCCTAAATATGTATTGTACAAGTAATACTAACGAAATAATTAACATACACACAACATAATTTGGTTCACAAGTTAACCATCGCCTATCTCAAATCAAGCCTGAATGCTCTACTAGACCAGAGCCTTCCCATTTCTTGAAACTCTAGATTGATATTGATCTAAAAATAATAACATAAACACTAAATTAACCCAAATGGCCTAAATATTCTCGAATTACATCTTAATCCAAAACCCCAAGCCAATTTCATAATCATTCCATCCATCTCAAGGCCCTCCCACCTCAAATTCACCTATTTACTACCAATTCCATGGTTATGCCGGTGAATTACGGTAAGAAATCTTTAAATAACAACCTATTTCAAGAAACCCAGGTTGTTCATCCCCATATTCCCTCCTTTCACTAGAAAATCCATCCTAGGTTGAGTTAAACCCTTCCCCAGGCTTGTAACTATCAATTTTAAGCTACAAGAATCAAAGTACTAGATTAGGGAAATAAAATAGTTACCTTAACAAAGGATTATGGTGAAAACTGATGGAAATCACCTAAAGTCACCTCAGTCCTTCCCCAAAATATTCTTGAGAAAGAAAGAATATTTTTGGAGAAGTTTTTATATTTACAGTGACTTATTCCGCTATAGAAGCACCGCTGTAGCAGAACTCGTCTGCTATAGCGGGGTTGACTGCCTTTGACTTCTGCTATAGCGAGAATTTCTCCGCTATAACAGCATCGCCATAGCAGCGTGTCACCCGCTATAGCAGCTGACACGGGATAAAAACTCAAGAATTCTCTCAGTTTTTCCCATTTCTCAATACACCTTCAAACCTTGACGTTTCAGACTAACCCATTTACGTCAAGTTTGATATCGGGAGTTCTACTCACCCGAGTTTATTTTCAAAAGTTCCTACAGACTCCTTAATGCCTTAGCTAATGAAAAACCCATCTCAAACTTACTTATTTTACCCAATTCTTTTTTGGATTTCCCTAGACCTCATCTTACTCAAATTTTGTCCGAGACTAGCCTAGCCTAGCCTAAAATTTTCAATTCTCCAACTCAAAAGTTTTCTAATCCATGTTTTTACACGAATATCTCATTCATAACAATGAGAAGGATCGTTACAAAAGTCAATGTAAGATTGGTGTAAGATTGATGCAGCAAGAACTTGTCTCACTCTCTCTTAAAATCTAAAAATTAAAAATGAGAAATGGAATTAAAAGGACTTTTGAGAGTGAAAATAAAGAAAATAAGACACAAGTTTTAAGTATGTGGTAGAAGGAACACCTTTTTAATTAATGATAATAACACATATTTTAAAATCCCACAAGTTTTTTTATTTACACAAACCTCCAACTCCTCTTTCCCTTTCCCCTCCTCTACTCCCTCACCCTCATACTCCTCCACCCCCACCACTTTCCCTCCTTCATGTCTTTATAACTACCAGATTTTTAAATATCTTTCTAAACAACTTTCAATTATTTTTATATTTCTCCAAATCATTAGTTTATATTTAAAAACTTCTCATCATTTTAGTTAAAAAATTATAGAACGTTTAAAATACCTCTTCAAATGATTAAACATATGTCTAATATTTAAATATTTTTTGATTGATTGAACTAAACAACTTAGGATTGTTTAACATCTCTCACTTACTTAACTAACTTTTGATTGTTTAGGTAATTTTACTCGATTGCTTAAACAACTCTCAATTATTTTTCAACGAACCGCAATATTTCTCCAATATTTTAAACTTTTTTCACCAAATATTCTCCAAAAAATTTCACAACAAATCAGAATAAAAAAGTTGAAGCTGAAAACACATAAAAAAGAAATAAAAGTTCTAGATGAAGAAAAGGAAAGAGAATAGAGAAGAAGGGAAAAAACGCAGAAGAAAAAGTGACATAGAACATAAGGGAGAAGAAGATGAAGAAGAGGAGAAGAAAAAAGAAAAGAAGAAAGAAGTAGATGAAGAAAAAGAGAAGGGAGGGAATAAAAAGTTTGAAATTTAAAATATGAAAGAGAGAATAATTTTTGAATATTTTAGTACTTATTTTTAAAATTAAATTTTTTCGGTCCACAGACCGATTTTATTAATCAAAGAAAGGTTGAATCCCAGTCCAAACAAAAGAACCAGCCCAAAAGAGGCAGCCCTAAAAAGCAAAAACAAATCCTAATATATACATTATCTGAGCTTTATTGAAGAGTACTGGGTACTCTTTCTTCTGATCGTCCATCTGCCTTCTCCCTTGTCGGAAAATATTGCCGCCTTGTTGTTGGAGGAACACCCAATTGATGTTGCTTCTCGTATGGGTCATTTTTACTCTGAGGCCATGGCAAAACAAGAGGGAGATCTGTCTATCATCTTCACTCGCATTTGATAAGTCTCCCTTCTTCTTCTTCTTTTCGCTAATGTTGGCTCTGTCTCAGGTGGTCGGGGTTTATCCCCAAGGAACCAGAGAAAGTTTTTTGTTATGAGATCTGAAATGTAAATCCCTTTCTTTCTTTTCTTATTCTTTCCCTTTCTACACATCTGACTGGTGATGTTCTTTTCCAGCTGGAGGTAGCTCAGTGGCAAGCTACTCTCTGTGATTTCTCCTGACTGCATCCGATTGTGGAAGATCCTCCTACCCTTCTTTTTTGGTGAAGCATTTTGGTAGCTAGAGCATGTAGTCCTAACTTGTAATTTAATGCCTCCTTTCAGGCATACAATGTTCCTTTTAATGTTCCATGGCTTAGTTTATAGGTTTTGTAGATATGCATGTTAGCCATGTGACTGATGCTCATGTAGACCCTGGTTGTTTCTTGTTTTATCAGTAGTTGCTTGCTTGCTATCATTGTTGTTGGTGTTGTATGTTGATAGCTCTATTCCTTATCCTTAGATTTGGGACTTGGTTTTTGTACATGTTGATAAGCTTTCTAATTTTGCTTGGTAGCTCTTGGAGGCTGTAATATTCCACTGTAGTTTGTGTCTTCATGACTTCATTAGCTAGGGTATCCGCAAAACTGTTTCCTTCCCTGAAGATGTGTGTAATTTATGAGTTGAGTTATTGTAGCCTCTCCATTATGTCTTCTATACTTTCCACTATCTCCCATGGGACTTTCCACTGCTTTAAGATCATCTTTTTTAGGCATAGTGAGTCAGTCTCTATTATGACTTGCTGAAAGTCATTTTTATAGCATAATTCTGAGGCATCATATATTGCCAGGGACTCAGCCTCTGTGTTGGTTGACATCCCTATACCCCTAGACTTAGCATAGACTAGATCTTCTCTCTGATTTCTTAGACAGAAACCATATAAACCCAGCCCTGGGTTTCCTATGCAAGCTTTGTCTGTGTTACACTTCAGCTTATCTCCTTCTGGTGGTTTCCAGGTGACACTGTATTAGAGTACCTTTGGCATGTAGTCCTTGAGCCTACTGAGAATGAATGGCCACTCCCTTGTTTCCAATTTTATCCATGTATATAGGGCCTTCACTAATTTTCTCACCATGTCCTGAACTTGCACTACCATTGTTGTGTATGTAGTGTTTCCTTCATGCGTTATGTTGTTTATCTTCTTTCAAAGTGTCCACATTATGATTGTTGGCATGTCTTGGTATATCACTTTTAGTTTTGGTGGATTTTCTTGTTTCCACTAAGTGATAATGAGCTGATGTAAGTGCATTCCAGTAATGTTTATACCTGCAAAACTAGCAAACTGCCTCCATAGCCTAGTGGTTATGGGGGCTGTTATAAAAAGGTGACACATGGTCTCCTCCTCCTCCCTTACTTCACAACACCAGCATCCTGAGACAATGGGCATCTTCATTCTCATGAGGTTATCATCTGAGGCAATCCTCATATTCCAGACCCTCCAAAGGAAAAAGTTTACCTTGAATGGCAGTCCTTTACACCAAATAAACTCATAGTCTTTTCTGCACTCCCTTTTCTATCTCATTAAGTGCCAAGAAAATTTCACTGTGAAGCAAACTTGGGAGTTTACCATCCACCATGGTGTATCAATTCCACTCTCTATGACTGGGGTTTTTATACTTTCTAGGATATGATCTGTCATCTCCTGAGATAGCTTTGTTAGCAACTTTGTCTTATCTCAGCTTCCTGTTGTCACAAAATCTTTGACTTCTAATTATTTTTCAATAACACTTTATCCTTCTACAAAGTACAGTGCTCCTTGTCTTGTCCAGTTGTCAAACCAAAAGCTTGAGGTACCTGTATTCACCTGCCACCATATGTCATATTTTACCTCTTCTCTTATTGAGGTCATCTTTCTCCACACACGTGAGGATCCCTGTCCTTTTGCTAGTGTTGGGTGGACCTTCTTGCAGTACTTGTTCCACATGTAAGTACTCCACAAGGAAGATGTTGAAGTTCTGAAATTCCACCATAACTTTGCAAAAAAAGCTCCTGACACATCTTGCAGTGATATGAAACCCAGTCCCCCTTCAGTCTTAGGATAGTACAAATTCTCCTAGGATAGCCAATGTTTGTTCTTAGCCCCAGTCGAGTTTCCTCAAAAGAATTTTGCAAATAGCTTATGCAGTTGGTTAATGACACCTTTTGGGGATTCATGGCAGAAAGTACATAGATTGGCATTGATTGTAATACATGTGATATTAATATGTGTCTTCCCCCAAAGGAAAGAAGTCTGTTCTGCCAGGAATCGATTCTCTTAGCCATTTTATGTATAAGACCCTTAAAATGGGACTTGTCTTTCCTCCCATAGAAAATGGAATAGCCTAAATATGTAAAGGGGAAGGAACCCATTCTTATCCTTGTTATCCTTCTTATATGATAACTCACTCCTATTGGGACTTTCTCATGTAGATATACCAAACTCTTGTCTAGATTGATCAATTGACTAGACACCAATTCATAATTCCTCAAAATTTTCATCATTTTTCTCATGGAAGTTGGTTGTCCAGAACAGAAAAGAATAGTGTCATCTGCATATGAAAGGTGATTTATTCTGGGGATCCATTTTGGCATCCCATAGCCTTTAAACTCAGGATCTTTAAAAAGTTTATTCAGGCTCCTTGAAAGAACTTCTGCTGCTATTATGCATAGAGTAAGTGATAATGGGTCTCCTTGTTTGAGTCCTCTGGAGGATTGGAAAAAACCAAATGATTTTCCATTCATCAGCACTGAGTACGAGTTAGTGCTGACCAACCTTAACACCGTGTCTATGATTCTTTCAGAAAAGCCAAAACACCTTAGAATCTTGAGGAGGTACTTCCAGGAGACTATCATATGCTTTTGCCATGTCCAATTTCACTATCACATTATGTAATTTGTCCCTTCTGTGAATGTCCTTGATAGTTTCCTGAGCTAAGAGGACATTCTCTGTGATGCTTCTTCCCCTAACAAAACCTGTTTGGTTTGTTGAGATTATCTCTGGTAGGAAATTCACCATCTCTCCTATACTACTTTAGAAATAATTTTGTTGGCAAATGTACTTAAACTTATAGGTCTCAGATCCCCAAAAGTTCCTCTCACCTCCTTTTTAGGGATTAGCACTAGGTTGGTGTGTGTAATGTACCTTTGTAATTCTTGTACACAAAAAAGGCTCTGACTATGTTGGTGATATCTTTCCCAATTATATTCCAGAAACTCTGGAAGAATTGTCCTGAGAAACCATCTGATCCACTTGTACTGTCTCCATTTAGAGAGAAAACCATCTTTTTCACTTCCTCTTCTGTAGGCACCCTTTCCATCTCTTCATTCTGCTCTTTCTTGATCAAATTAGAAATATTTTGTAGCATGGAATAGTCTGTGATCTCCTGATTTTCTTTGAACTATTCCTGAAAAACAATAACAGCTTTCTCACCAATATTCTGAGTAGATGTAATCATGTCACCTTCCCTGGTTCTTATCTCTGATATCACAAGTTTTTTCCTTCTCTCCTTGACATATGAGTGGAAGAATTTGATATTTCTGTCCCCATCCTTAAACCATTTCATCCCAGCTTTTTGTTTCCAGTATTCCTCCTCTATTTTCAAGTATCTTTTCAGCTCTGCATTAGCTCTATTCAAAGTTGATCTTCTTGCCTCTATTGGTGACACTTCCAGCTGAATTTCATTCATTTTGATCACATCTTCTAGTGTGGCAATCTTTAGAAAGATGTTTCTAAAAGTTTCCTTACTCTATTTTGCCAAGGCAGACTTTACTCTTTTCATCTTAGTTTGCACTATGGTGAAAGGTGATCCTGTAACTTCTTCTCCCCAAATATTCTCCACCTGGTCCATAAAATTTTGGTGTTTAGTCCAAAAGTTTAAGAACCTAAAAGGTTTGATTGCTATCTCCTGACTAGTGTTGCAAGTCAGATGTAAAGATGCATGATCTGATCCTTGTCTGATTAGATGTTGCACTACACTCTCTGGTAGCAAATCCATGAATTCAATGTTACCAAAAACTCTATCTAGCCTTTTGAAAATATTGTCTTCCTCTATTCTGCCATTCCACCAAGTATAACTGCTGCCTGTAAACTTTATCTCAGTCAAAGCATATGTACTAATACATTGTGCAAAGTCTGTGATTTCATTCTGTGTCACTGGAAGGCCTTCCAATTTTTCTGATTCATCCAAGATAGCATTGAAGTCTCCCCTAATAATCCAAGGAATGTTGTTGTTGTATGCAGTATCTTTTAGATCTTCCCAGAGTTCCAGTCTCTCCAAAGCACTGCACCTTGCATATATAGATGTCACCTTGAATCTACCACTTGTGCCCCTCAGTTTGAAACTGATTGTAAGTTATTGTTGAGTGTCCTTATAATCCTCTTCTTCTCAGTTGTCATTCCAAAAGCTCCATATCTTTGTTGACAGATTCACCTTAGCATTTTGCATACCCAATCTTCTTTTGTAACTGTCCAGTTCAGAGGGGCTTAGGAAAGGCTCTAGTATTACTATGTAAGAGTAGTGGTGTCTCCTGTTTAGATCTATTAATCTCTCAAATGCATTTTGAGTCTTAACAGACCTGATGTTCCAAAATAGTACTTTGTCAATCATTGATAGACTGAGGTGGAACCCTTCTTACTCCTTGTGTTTACATATGATGGCAAGGCAGATTGCTTGGTGCCCTTTTTGTTTTTGCCTTTAAGTTGTCTAGACTTCCCAAGGGATAGATAACATTTTCTACTTATATCCTCTATGATGCCTTCCATATTTTCATCCTCCTCTTCTTGCCGTCTTTTGTCTATCTCTAATTGAGACATCTGATGGATCTTTGGTGCTTGCTGTGGGGTGATTACCCCTTTATCCCTTTCTTGTACCTGTCTTGTGTCTTCTCTATCCATAGTTAGGTCCTCCTTTCCCTCTTGGGAGTTATCTACCATTCCTGATGGTTCTTGTTCTTTTTCTACTTTATCTGTGGCCTGAGTGGGGCTGGTATGGACTTTTTGTGATTCTCCTTCTTTTGTCTTAGAGTTGTTGCTGCCTAGAGTTCTTTTCCCCTCTTTCTGATTATCTGATATGGTGTTATCCTTTTGTCTATATTGACTACTGCTTATGTCTCCTTCTATCTGCTGTGGCTTGTGATTTTCACTGGTAGGTGCCTTATCTCCTTCTGGCTTTGTGCCAGAAGGTTGTTCACCAATAGGTGCCTTTTCTCCTTCTGGTTCTCCCTCTAACTTTGGCTCATCACTTCTTATTTCTCCATCTCCTACTCCATCATCCTAGTTGTCATTTAGTGCTCCAAATTTGTTTGCTATTTTTACCACTTCATCCTTATGCTGCTCTTGTCGCGGGTTCCAGACCATCTCCACTCTCTCTTTGTGGTACTATCTCCCTCTTTTAAGGAAGTTTTTCTTCTTTTGTTCCTGGAATTTATCTTCACCCTTCTTCCCCTTTCCTTTGTTGTCACGGTTACCCCCTTCCCTTGCTTGTTACCATCCTTTCCCGCTTTGGTGTTTCCCGTTGGGTCCTCCTTGGTATTGTCCTTATCTTTTTCCTCATCTTCCTCCTCCTTTGGATATAATTCAGGGTGAAGGACAAAGCATTCTTTTTCATTGTGCCCCCATAGTTTGCAGTTTTTACAGTACTGTGGTACGTAATCATATTTGATTGCAATCCACTTCTCCTTGATCTCTCATGTCTTCTTTCTCATACCAATATTAATTCTCCTTGGGAATTGCCCTAGCAGATCAACCTCCACTTTGACCCTAACACAGCTTGGTTGCGTTTTATTCCTTGTGGCCAGATCCACTTGTAGAGGCTTCCCTACTACAGTAGCTAACGAGAATACTGCTTATGTACCAAAAAGGTTTGGTGGAAGTGATGGGAAGGAGATCCATGCAATAGCTATTGAAGTCTCTTCTTTCGGATTAAATAAAGGATCCCATTTAAGGGTTCTCATGGGGTAGGTCCAGTGTTGGTGAGTGATATAAAACTGTGGTTTTGATAATAGAGTGACATAGTTTTCCATCTCTGTCACACGTATTAGAACGTATCTATTGGTCAATAACCCAATATTTACTTCTCCCTTTAGTTCACATTGCTTGGTATTAATCTCCTTAGGTCTTGTATCTCCGACCATCCATAGTAAAAATTTTCTATTACTGCATATTGTAGATCTTCATTTAAAATCATTTGATCGACTTCCTCCTCCTCCAAAATTACTCTAGGTTCTCCATCTAGGTATGTAACTTGTTTCATTAGGATGGTTTTGTGGGTTGGTTTATTAGGTTTTATCGTATTGGCAAAAGTAGTTGATGAGGGTTGCACGGTGTTGGATAGGATGTGTAGTGTTGGCCCAGCCTCCGGTGGTGGTGGTGGCCAACGGTCATCATGGCCATAGCTTCTGACGTGTAGACAAAGATTAGGGTTTAGCTAAATTTTCGGAGTTGAGAGTGTTTCTATTGGGCGTTATGAAAATAATGTAGCTACTCAATATTTTAAAAATTATAACTAAGCCTCAAACTGACTTAATTAACTTTGACTAGGTGAAAGTTCCTTATTCTTTATTCAACTCTTAAAGTTCCCTTTTAGCTCGTTTTCTCCAGCTTCTTCACGCGTTTTGAGGTAATGATAAACTCTAGTATTAATTATAATTGAATCTGGAATCTCTTATGACACGTACTCTTTCTAGATAAGAAACATCTGAAAATAAGTGGGATGGAAATGAGCATTTCATTAGCTCTAAACATTCAATAAAAGACAAGGATAAGTGACAGGGACTAAAACTGGAACAACAACAACCATGCTAGCGGAAGAAAAATAACACTCGAAGCTTCTGTAGAGTAAAGCTCGCAGGGAGCTTGAGAATGGGTTTTATAATAGGTGTCGTATGAAGTAGATGACTCCTGATAGAAGACGAAAGTCGAAAGAGTTATCAAGCTGGAAATCAGATAGATCGAATTAAGACAGAGAATGAAGGAATTCTTATTTGACTATAATACTAAATACCGATAAAAATGATGACGTGTGAGAGCTTGTTGAAATAAGTTAGAGATCTTGCACGTGTAATTCTTCCATAATCAATTAATATTGGCAGATGCTTTTATCCAAGGAAGATTGTGCCACCTAGACTGCATATTCTATTATAACTGGATGACTTGCTTAGCGAATAGCATAACAGATTGGTCTTAACCTTGTTATGACCTATTTGGACATAAATTCATGCAAGAAAATGACAAATTAAATATGGGTGAAAAAAATTTACACTCAATATTTATAGGAAAAATTATTGGACATAGAATATTGAAGGATTTAATTACGGAATATGGGTTAACTTTTAAATAATTACATTTTATAGGTATAGTTTAGAACAAGTAGCTATTATTTTGGGCAACATATACATTTTGGGGGAAAGAAAACGTATATTACCTAAAGATGGAAAATAACATAAATCATGGACATCTTTATTTACCATATATTCTCTCTTCAAACTTTCCAATAATACCTCAAATCACCATTCACATATGACTGTATATGACAGGCGTATATACAAATACAAAATAAAATAAGAAAATTTTAAAACGTATATACAAAAAAAGTATAATTGAATCTGGTTTTGAGTTTTGTATAATTGAATCTTAGTTGAGTTTTATATACGAGATTATACCTATCATTATATACATTTGAAAAGTATATGCTTAGTTAACATGAATCTCAATTTGATATATACAATTAAAATTTGTGCAATTGGAATGCTTTGTTTTTTGTTATACATTTGTATATGAGATTCATACTTTTGAGGTTCAAATGTATATGAGGTTCATACTTTGAGATTCAAACTTTTGAGATTAAAATGTATATGAGATATATACATATCAGTATATACCTTTGAAATGTATATGCTTAGTTAACTTGAATCTCAAATACATATATACATTAGATGGTGAACACATGAGTATATGAAATTGCAAAGTATATGAATGGTTATTTGTATCTGAGATTTTTCAACTGTATCAGTCAATTATGAAGAGAGAATATTAATGAGAGTAAAAGATGCATGATTTATGGAGATTTTCATTTTAAAAAGATTTTTCGAACTAATTTTTAGGAATCTATTTTTATGGTATGTACGTATATAAGTGTTTATATACGAATCGAGGGCTGATTTTAGAACTTGAAATTAGTTACACTTTGTAATTAAGAAATTTAAGCTATGGGTCTTGAATAATTTAGCAAACTATAGCTATTTATTAAATTTTACCATATTTATATCAAGTTAATAAATACACAATATGTGCTTGTATATAATACATCTTTCCAAAACATTCAAGTTTGACAAGAAAATTGCAAATTTGCTATTCAACTCAAGAGCTCAAATTTAACCATCAACTAAATACTTCAAGTCTCGTCTCTAAAGGTAAGACAAGTCGTGTACTTTGACAAGTCGTGAGGTGGAGGGCATTTGTAAAAGCATAAATTTTATCAGATTTGAATTCATAAAAAATTTAGATTATATTAAATTTAAGATATATTAGTTCAAATAAATATTTTTAATTTACATAATTGGATCAATTATTTTAGTCCAATAAATATGAATTTTATTAAAGATCAATTTCAGTAGGCTACTCCATCAAATTGTGTTACAAACGATGAGCCCACATTATTAAGCCCAAGATGTCATCTTATTCTGGAGGCTCAATTTGGTGTCACATGTCAAAATAACATAGCATGCCTAGTCAAATCAAAGGCTAATAAAAATATATCATGTGTGTACAAGTGACATATTCCGACTAATCAAATATCATCATGCCACTTATATTTGATTGGCCGAATGAAGCATTTCCTCACCATAACTCTTTCATCCTACAACTATAAATATGAGTCTTTCATAATTCAGAAAAGAGAACAGAATTCTAACAAAAAATCAGAGAAAGCTCGCGGATCAAACATCGCACATTTCTCTACAAGCTATAAGCATTCAAGCACTCAAGCATTTCTCTACAAGTTCTAGGGATCAAGACAAAGATTCAAGATCAAGCTCTAAGACCCTTGAAATCAAATACAAATCAAGATCAAGACCACAAAATTCAAGATTAACTTCAAGCCCCTTGTATTCAAGTACAAGTCAAGATCAAGTCTATCAACATTCAAGATCAAGCTCAACCTCAAAAGCCCTTGAATTTATATTTGAAAGGAAGAATCAGAGGATTCACAGAAATTGTAACACTCATATATTTGAAATCAAATACTTTGATTGTCGCGATATTTTTCTGTCTCGATTATTATTTTCTTGACACAAATTTATTTTCTACACAAGCGTTCAAAGGCCGCTGTCTTTACTGCCGTAACCGTTAACTTTGCCTCCTTCTTCTCCACCTTAGACAGACTATTCATCCGTTTTTCCTCATCTTCCTTACTTTCCACCAACTTCGCATACGCCAAGTTCTTAGCCTCCACTTCCTTTGAACTTATCCATTCCACCACCAGCCCCCTCCCCCCTCCCCCCTCGATGCTCACTCAATCTACCTCTCGAGACCCTCAAGTCCTTTCTAGCTGCTTTCTTACTGCAACTAGGAGTCCTATCCCACATACTATTCACATTCCTACTACTCCCTCAAGCTCGCATTCTCATCAATTTCTCTCCCATTTTCTGAGCACTACCCATAGTCAAGCTACCTCATTTGATCCTTGGCCGGTCATCCACAACCCTTTACATCCTCTTCCTCTTGATCTCCAAATCCGATCCATCACCATGAATTTATGTTGAGTCGTAAGATTCTCACTTAGGATAACCTTTCAATCTTTATAAAGTCTTTTAATATCCTGTTAGCTATAAAAAAAAATTATTCTCATAACTATGAAAGTAATTTTATTGTTTGGAATTATTATTTTTTTTCAAAGAAAAAGCTGATTGACGAGTAAAAGAATAAAATAATATATTGTTCTTTGATGTAGAATATCATTCTATATATACTTTTGGATAGTTAAAAATGATCTGTGTTCATTCTGTTCTTTTGATATTTATATACTAATGTTTAATTTTATTTTGATAATATTCAAAATTGCGGTTAATGTAACATAATATTGTTAGTTTTAATAATAAAAAAAGAATACTTTTCTGTCATAATTATATTCTGTTCCAACTTCCAACAGTTAACCAGTGTGGAAGCTTGGTATTCATAATCATCTGGCGAAACGTGTCAACGTTTCTCACCATTCATATAGGTAATCAGCAGGAATTAATTTTACGATAGACAATATGTATACCTTGGAAACAGCCTCTGACAGAAATGCAAAATAAAGTTGTGTATAATATACCTTTGTGGTCGAGTCTTTTTCCGAATCTTGGGTATAACGGAAGTTTTAGTGCACCGGATTGCCCTTTTAATAGACAATATATATATATATATATATATATATATATATATATATATATATATATATAAACGTGTTCTTTAATTTGATCTCAATTAATATTTATATTTTTTAACTTTAGGTGTATATGTATAGATACTTACACTTATATGATTTTAAATAAATAGACACACGTATTTATGTGGCGTCCTATATGAGACGTCACGTATAACGTGTGTCTCTACTTATTTAACTTTTTATAAATTTACATACCTATTTAGACATACCCAAGTTGAAGAGCATAGATATTAGCTGAATCTAAATTAAAAAGCATATTTATATATTATATATACCTTTATGATACCTAAGTTTTTTTTTTGAAACACTATAAAATTATTTTGACTTAAAACAGACTCTTACACTAGGTTATCTACGAGATAAGTTATCAAACGGGAAGAAATGACCATGAAGGAAGACAAATACAAGATAAGTTATCAAACGAGAAGAAATGACCATGAAGGAAGACAAATAGTCAAAAAAATATCGAATGGAAAAATCTCATGCTGGATAATATTACCTCCATTCATTTTTACTTGTCTAATTTATTTTTATATTTCATTAAATAGTATTATTAAATATTTATTTTAAAATTTTAAATTTGAGTACTAACTCATGTATAGTTGAGAGATGATTATTTATCAATACTCTCTTGTTTGTTAAAATGAATAAATAAAAATAAAAAATTATTGTGAATATATTAAACAAAAATAAACCGAAACAGAGCAAGTTTAATCAACTTGATAAATTCAATTTGCTTAAAAAATTTGAAAACAAAAAGCATTTATTAATTTTGTTTAAATTCACCCCTACTTCAATTAATAATGCATTAATTAAGTTAATAGGTGGTAGACAAATTAATAGAGCGGTAAAGTGCATTTTGAATAAATATTTGTATAATTAAAGTTACTAAATGTCTTTTAAACTAATGAACACTATGTGTTTACCTTAAAAATGGTAGAGTTAAATTTATATAAGGTCAAGAGAACGCATATTAATCTAACTCCTTTTTTTTAGATCAACTTACCATCGATTTGAATATCGAATCGATTATAGATTAAGAAAGAAATTGAAATAGAAAGTAAATTCGTATGTTTTGGATGCTAGCTATTATTCCTGAGAGTAGTAGCAGTGACTCCGAGAGTGTTGTCGGTGTATAGAGTAAAGGGAACATAAATAAACTTGAGGTCCAAGAAAACAAAGTATAGTTGTTGTATTGCTTGAAATTCAGAACAAGTACTTGAGATAAATTATTTATAGGCTATAACAATGAGGGCTTAGCCAATAAGAAGGTTCCACTAGAGCTCTAAAGTATTAAGACCAATGACTCCATGTCATGTGTCAAGGCCGTTGGTAGTGTCTGAAAATATTCTTTTATTGACGAAGTCTGTACGAGCTCGTCCGTGCACCTGACTTTTCTTACATTCTTATCTTCTTTGTGCTTTCTTCTACATCATCATATGTGCGGTTCTTTGCCATATTCTGTACGAGACACGTCCCAAAGAGCAAACATTCGAGATCTCGTCTTCCCGTTGATCCTTAATGCTGCTCGTCCATCTTCCCGTTGATCCTTAATGCTGCTCGTCCATCTTCCAACACGTCACGTGACTCAAACGAGTTTTACCTAATACAGATTGATAGTCCCTCTGTCCTCTGGTTGCAGCGTCAGTTGTGGCTGGGGGAGAAAGATATGACTCAACCCACAAACTTGTCGTACTTCCTGTGTTCGATCGTAGACGCGAAGCGACCTTCCTTCATTAAATGCTCTTTGCCATGTTTGGGTCCAGTCGCAACGCTCTACCACAGGCGGCATCGGAAAATCCCCATTTAAGATCTATAAATATGGATGCTTTTATTACACTCTAATTTTTCACATCTTTTCCTTCAACTCTTTGCACCCGCCTACCGAACATCCTTTTAGCAGCTCACATTCTAATCCACCTAATTGCTTTTTTTTTGTCCATCATGTCTTCAACATCCACAAATTTTGCCATGTCTTCCCCAGCTTTAGGTGGTGTAGAAAAGGATAATAAGGGGGAAAAAACGTCTTCAAAACCCACCATTAACGATATTATCTCCAAAATATATTGCTTTGATGAAGACTTCAAGATACTTTCATATAGTCACTCCGAGACAAGGAACAGGGCCGCAGGCGAGCTAGTCTCTCTTATAAAAGGAAAATATATTCTTATTGTTTGATTGGAGCGGCTGGCCTGCTGGAAAATCGAGTATTGGCCCTTATCGGTTATGAGACCATCAATTCTCCCAAACTTGATTATTCTTTTGTTCATACTTATCCATTCAATATGAGTTTCAGCAAACCCATTGATAAAGTTATTATTTCATTTTGTACAATCTTCCAATTATGCCTGGGCCAAAATGGACCCGAGGTTCGAAAAGTCATGGCCTGCCTCCGTACTGTGCCTTTGGAATCAGTGAGCCTTTCAAACTTAAACCATCCACTTCTCTTATATTTACCCTGCATTGCTCAAGGGGGAATAGTGAAGCTGGTGCACCACGAGGAAAGGGCTCTCCTCACAAATTTTGACGATGCAAATGATTAGGGCTGGATTGATCAGCTTATCATCGTGGCCACCGAGGATCTCTCTAAATCGTATCTTCTAGAATTTCAGAATATGCATCGTGAGTATTTGAGTTCTTCGTCGTCCTCATTTTTTTAATTCCATTTCCTTTGTCTCTTTTTTATTTCTCAATTTTTAGTATATTGTTCAACTCCTATGTGGTGTCCTGATTTGAGCATCCATTCTTTGATCAGGTTTGAGATATCCGTGCATGGGTTGAGAAAGTTTTGGATTTTGTTATGGCTAACAATTAGTCATGGATTCAAATAGCTAGTAACCGAGCGTGGAGAGACAAGAATCATGCTTTGTCGTTAATTTTTTATTTTGTTTCATCTCAACCCTATTATTGCACTTTTTCTTACACTTTTTTGTCTACAAGTTTGACAGAGGGTTCCGTATTTCTGCAACATTTAGCAGTCGTGACCAATCTTATTGGTTGCGACCCATTCAGACAGTCCCTAGGTACTCCAAAAGTTGGGGTTGGTCCTCTATCGGGGGTTAAGTCCCAACCCTTTAAGAGGCAAAAAGTATGCCGTGGTAGGTTCAGAAAGGCCACCTTTGAGGGTGTCCAAGATTATTGCTTTGGACAAAAATTTCGAGGGAGAAAACTCAAAAGGTGAGCCTCTTGTGAAGATGGAAAGAGACGCTGGCATGCCTGCTCCTAATGAGAATTGAAGACTTATACTATGAATTGGAGCATGTAGAATGGGCCAGCTCATGCACGTGCACACCCCTTGTTACTCGCATGGCAAGCTCTTATGTTACGCTGGAACAATCAATCCTATAGTGATGCCCGTGATCCCCTCAAAGAGTTCCAGTAAAAGGTGGAGCTTTGGGGGAATCACATGCTCATCTTAGTTCTTTGGAATCGAGGGAACCTTCCCTGATCCAAGAGACTCTAGGTCCACAGAGAGACACTTCTCGTTTGGAGAAAACTATTCCCCTGGAGAAAGCTGTTGTTCCTACTCTGCAGATTCCAAAACTATTCTCCTGGAGAAAGCTGTTATTCCTACTCTGTAGATCCCGAGGCTTTGAAATTGTTATTTCCATACAAACCTTCCAACCCTTATGCCTTTTCGGAGGCTCATCCAATTAAAGTTATTGATCTGTCGCAGTGGCGGTTGATGGTTTTGATGACCCTTAAAGAGGTTAGTTTTCTATCAGACCAGTGAAGGTGGCTAATTACCTGAAATTTGTGGTTTCATAGAAAGATAAACGGAGTATGGACAAGGCCACTACTGAATGCCTCATGAACGATAGTGCACATGCTGCCGACAAGGTATGCAATCATCCTTACTTATGCTTGATTTTTTCCAACAGCTTCTTCTTGCTTTCGACCTTGTGATTTTCCTTTTTTTCCTCAGGCTAGCATGTTGGTCATGGAAGGTCTCCAACGGTCACTGAGGGAGAAAAAAGTACTAATGCTAAAGTATGAGAAGCTTCAAGGAGACTTGACCGCTGCACAAAGTCAGTCGGCACCTGCCGCATCTCTCGCTTCCCGTGATTTTGAGATCGAGGTTTTGAATTCTCAGTTGATCATAGTTTCAAAGGAGAGATGACTATAGCAGTGATGTTGGTGAGGTTATCTCCTTGCGTAAAGTAAATGCCTCACAAACTAGCCTCATAGAAGATCTCGTGAAAAAGGAAACTACTATCAAAGAAACGATTAAGCTCTAGAATACAAAGTCTTCTAAGAGTGCTGAAGCTACCTCACCTTCGGGTGATGGGGCGTCCTTAAAAAATAAGGGCATCTCCGGAAAAGAAAAGTCAACACTCAAATAGGAAAGACCATGTTTCGAAGAAATCGACTCGATTTGGAGAAAGCTCAAGATGCTCAGCTAATGCGGGTCCAAACTCTAGAGGCTACAAAAGCTGGAGATCTTGATTTTGACAAAAAAATTATCGACTTTTACTCTTTGTTTGATCTTGTCGAGCTACCATATTTAGATCTCGAGGAGTATGCTTCCACTTCAGAAGAGGACTTTTTTAATGTCGAGCCTTTGAGTGATAGATCTGACGATGACAGACGGCTAGACCTCGCTCGGGATTTAGCTTTCGTTGTCGAGGATTGCCTTTGTAAATTTGAACATTATGTTTTCCTTTTTATATTTGTATGTCTTCCATTTTGAATATAATTTTTGTGTTTCTCATGTGAGAGTTGTAACATCTGATAAATTTCTAAGCCTTAGTTACGAATATAATGACCAGATTAAGGCATCACAAGAGTAGTGGTATGCTACATAAGTGTTATTAATAAGTTCAAAAATGATGGTACAAATTATCATGGGTCCCAAAGTATGAAGTTGGTGGCAAAAAGGAAATACGGGAAATTAATATTTTAATTGGTGGAAAAAAAGGGGACCAACTTTGGGCATTCTTTTAAAGGAGGAAATAAGGAAATATTGTGCACTTCTCAAGTGCTGGCAACAATACGTGCTGGCAAAAAAAAAAGTAAATATATATTAAAATAACTTGGTCTATTGTCACGACCTCAACCATCGTGAGTGACACCCACTCAACCCCCGGATGAGCAAACCATTAGAGTCCAACTCTTAGCCTAGCCTAATAGCTTAAAACCAGTGCAGAAAGTACCTAGCATTAAATCTTGAATAAAACCAACTCTATAAATAAATAAAATAAACGGCGGAAATCCCTCCCTAGAATCTGAAAGTCATCGTACCAAAAACATCTATCAAACTA
Source organism: Jaltomata sinuosa (assembly GCA_003996215.1). NCBI lineage: Eukaryota > Viridiplantae > Streptophyta > Magnoliopsida > Solanales > Solanaceae > Jaltomata > Jaltomata sinuosa. The sequence continues at coordinate 16,718 of QJPP01001196.1, read as the reverse complement.
GAGTAGGGGGATGCAACTCCAAAACAAAAGAAATTGTCTAAGCCCGAAATAAGTAGGCTACAACCAATAAGAAAGAAACCAAGGCAGCTCGATCGAACAACTCACCCTTGATATCTTGAAGTGTCTGGCCTACAAGTGAGGTCGTGCGTCAACCGCCGGAAGATTTCATGTACTCACAAAAGATAAGCAAGTGCAGTATCAGTACATAACTACCGTGTACTGGTAGGATCATCAGCCAGTTCCAAGTAAAACAGTGTATAAAAATGTACATAAATCAAATAAGAGTACAGAAAATACATAGGCAAGTCAACAGGTATTTCTAGACTACAAGTCTCTACCTAACTTGTCCCACATGTAAATCACTTCACAGTTATGATCAATAATCCACAACACAAACAATCATATTCTGCTACATATCCCAGACCCATCCTGGATCCCCTTTAGATAACACCTAAGTATCAGACAAACAACCCGGTCTACACCAAGATCAACTCATAAGCAATGTGACAACCCGACCTCTCAAGGACTAAAATACGCAACCACAATTCAAGTTCACAACCCGGTCCACTCAAGGAACCATTAAATAAAGATGCAATAACACAATAAAGTAAACCCGTACCAGGCATGAAACCCGAGCCAACCGTTAGTATTATCCCATACTAGGCGTGGTACCCGAGCCAACCATTAGTATATTTCATACCAGGAGTGATACCCGAGCCAACTGTTAGTATTATCCCGTACCAGGCGTGGTACCCGAACCAACCGTTAGTATTATCCCATACCAGGCATGGTACCCGAGCCAACCAAAGTCAAACAATCCATAGTCACAAAAATGAATAATCAATTTGTAAAACCAACAAGCACAATACAACGTTCAATTTACTAGACTGCTAACAGGACTATTAGACACTTCTAATCATTCCCTAAGCAATGCATTTCATTCAAATACTTAGATAAGAGTACTTAAACACATACATCATACAGGAAGCAAACCATCACCTACCTCGAAATGATCCAAAGCTCTACATAACCAGAGCTTTCCCATTTCCCAAAGTTCTTGCTGGTTCTTGGTCTAAAACAACACACAATAACCAATAATTAATCTTTATGGCCTAAATTTCACCTGGATTACGTATAATCCTAAACCCTAGGCCACCCATGATCATTCCACCCTTTTTCTGGGCTTTCCGCTTGTAATTCACCTAGTTCTACCGATTTTACGAATAAAATTAGGAAATTAAGGTCACATGATCATAAAACAGTAAATTTAGCAACACCCAAGAACTTCTATACATAGAATCCCCCTTTTTCCCCGGATTCTACCCTCCCTAAGTCATTCCAAACCTTTCCCCAAGTCCACTCCTAGCAATTCTACCGCATAGGAAAAGTATTACGGAGTTCGGGGAGTAGAAACCTTACCTTAGGAAAGAAAAATGATGAAGAATGGAGGAAAAATGCCTGAAATCTCCCTAGCCCTTATCCCAAATGAACTTGTGAAAACTGAATGTTTTTGGGAAAGTTTCTGCATTAAATTCCATCACGCTCTGCTATAGCGGTCCACTCCACTATAGCGGTACTGCAGTAGCAGAGTCATCTGCTATGGCGGAGGTTGACCGATATTGACTTTTGTTGTAGCGGTAATTTATCTGCTACCGTGGAGGTTGCTATGGCAGAGTGTCAAAAGTAGTTGACACGGGATAGAAAGTCATAAAATCTCCAAAACTAGTCCATTTTACAACACACTTATTTTCCCGACATTCTGAAATAACCTTTTCACGTGAACCTCAATTCTGGAAGTTCTACTTACCCGAATTATATTTTGAAAAGTCCTCCGGACCTTTATGTCTTGGCTACATGGAAAACTAGCTCAAATCAGGACATCTAACCCAATTCTCATCCGAATTTCCCTAGACTATACCTCGCTCCAAAACTGACCGAGGCTAGCCTAGCCTAGAATTTCAAACTCCCAAACCTGGAGTTTTCTAACTCTAAAACTTGGCATGAAAATTTTATTCGTAATGACGGACTCGGTCATTACAACAGATACCAATTTACCCATTGTTCATTCTCGAATGATTAAACCTAAAAATACGAAAAGATAAAGAAGGAAAGAGTAGTACTTGTATCCTCAAACAAGTGAGGTTACTTGTCCCGCATGTCCCTCTCGATTTCCCAAGTGGATTACTCAATCGGAAGATGCTTCCATTGAACCTTTACCATACTGATCACCTTTGTCCTTAATTTCTGGACATCCCGATCAAGAATCAGAACCGGCTCCTCTTCATAGCGAAGATCCTTATCAAGTAATACCTCATCCCACTTGATAATGTAATCCTCATCACCATGGAATCGCTTAAGCATGGATACATGAAATACCGGATGGACACCCGATAAACTAGACGGCAGTGCTAACTTGTAAGCCACTGGCCCCATAATTTCGAGAACCTTAAACAGACCGATGAACCGAGGGCTGAGCTTTCCCCTCTTACCAAAATGCATGACTCCCTTCATTGGTGACACTTTTAGCAACACTTGTTCACCAACCTGAAATTCTATGTCCCGGACCTTGCGATCCGTATATTCCTTCTGCCTGTTTTGGGCAGCTAGTAACTTGGCCTGAATACCTCTTACCTTTTCTTGCACTTCCCTTACCAAATCTACGCCCAAAGATTTCACATTGCCTTCCTCAAACCACCCAATCGGTGACCTACAACTCCTCCCATACAGAGCCTCGAATGGTGCCATGTCGATACTGGAGTGGTAGCTATGGTTGTATGAGAACTCACACAATGGTAGAAACTAGTCCCAATGACCCCCGAAGTCAATCACACATGCTCTCAGCATATCCTCCAATACCTGAATCATCCTCTCCGACTAACCATCAGTCTGAGAATGAAAGGTTATACTAAAGGTGAGTTGGGTGCCCAACTCTTCATGTAACTTACCCCAAAACTTGGAAATAAACTGCATACCCCTGTCTGAAATGATGGACAGTGGCACTCCATGCAATCTCACAATCTCCTTCACGTAGACCTTAGCCAATTGTTGCGAAATATAATCCAACCTGACCGGAATAAAGTGAGATGACTTGGTCAGTCTGTCAACAATGACCCAAATAGATTCATACTTCCCCAAGGTCTTGGGGAGACCGACCACGAAATCCATGGTTATTCTCTCCCACTTTCACTCTGGAATGGGCATCCTCTGAAGTAGTCCTGCAGGTCTCTGGTGCTCTTACTTTACATGCTGGCAATTCTGACACTTGGACACAAAATCAGCTATGTCTCTTTTTATACCAGGCCACCAATAAAGTTGCCTCAAATTCCTGTACATCTTGGTTACACCCAGATGAATTGAATACCGCGAACCATGAGCCTCTGCCAATACTTTCTAAATCATGTCATCGACTCGAGGAACACATATCCTTTCTCTAAAGTTTAGCACACCGCCAGATTCCAACGTGGCATCCCCAGACTCTCCGGATATTGCCTTGCCTCGAAGCCTGCTCAACTGCGAATCCTGAAACTGTTTGGCCTTTATCTCCTCTATGAATGTGGATTTGACCTTAACACTGGCCAAGATCCCACCTTGCTCTAAAATACCCAAGTGCATGAACTTGGACTCCAATGCCTGAATTTCCCTTACCAGTGGTCGTTTGGACACCCCCAAATAAGCCAAACTGCCCATGCTAGCTGTTTTCTGGCTTAATGCGTCTGCCACCACATTAGCCTTACCCGGGTGGTAATGAATAGTCACATCGTAATCCTTCAACAATTCCATCCACCTTCTATGCCTCAGGTTCAAATCCTTCTGAGTGAAGACATGCTACAGACTGCGATGATCAGTGAACACTTCATACTTGACACCATAGAGATAGTGTCTCCAAATCTTGAGTGCAAAGACCACCGCTGCCAACTCTAACTCATGAGTAGGATAGTTTCTCTCATGCACCTTCAATTTCCTAGAAGCATAGGCTATCACATTCCTATCTTGCATCAAAACAGCACCCAAACCAGAATCTGAAGCATCACAGTAAACAATAAAGTCTTTACCTTCAACCGGCAAGGACAAAATAGGAGCCGTGGTCAGAAGTGTCTTGAGCTTTTGGAATCTCTCCTCGCACTTGTCGGACCAAACAAATGGTATATCTTTCTATGTCAGCCTTTTCAAGTGAGTAGCAATAGAGGAAAAATCCTTAACAAACCTCTGGTAATAATTTGCAAGCCCAACAAAACTCATCACCTCAGTCACAGAGCTAGGCTGGGCCCAACTCTTGACTACCTCAATCTTTTGGGGATCTACCATCACTCCTTTTTCCGACACTACATGCCCCAAGAATGCTACTGAAGTCAACCAGAACTCACACTTGGTGAACTTCGTATAAAGCTTTTGACGCCTCCAAATGTCCAACACTATACGAAGATGTTCAGCATGCTCCTCCCTACTCTTGGAGTAGATCAAAATATCATCAATGAAAATGATGACAAATGAATCCAAGTAAGATTTAAACACCTCATTCATTAAACTCATGAATGATGCTAGTGCATTGGTCAAATCAAACGACATTACTAAGAACTCGTAATGCCCATAGCGAGTCCGAAAAGCAGTCTTAGGAATGTTCTCAGGCCTAATTTTTAACTGGTGATACCTTGACCTCAAGTCAATTTTCAAAAACACCGATGCACCCTATAACTGGTCAAACAGATCATCAATACGGGGTAAAGGGTACTTATTCTAGATGGTAACCTTGTTCAACTGTTTGTAATCCATGCACATCCACATACTACCATCCTTCTTCTTTACAAACAATATCGGAGCACCCCAAGGCAAAGCATTGGGATAGATAAATCCCTTATCTAGGAGTTCCTGAAGCTGAGTCTTAAATTCCCTTAACTCTCCTGGAGCCATACGATAAGGAGGAATGAAAATGGGACGAGTGTCCGGTTCTAAGTCAATACAAAAGTCAATATCCCTGTCTGGAGGCATACCAGGCAAATCCGCTGGAAACACCTCTCGAAACTCTAAAACAATTGGAACTGAATCAATAGATGGGGACTCCACACTATCATTCCGGAGATGAGCCAAAAAGGCTAAACACCCTCTCCCCACTAGCTTCCTAGCCCGAACGAACGATATAATCCTGACCAGCTTAGACATGTACACACCTTCCCACTCTAGCCTCTCCTTACCCAGAATCTCTAGAGCCACAGGTCTTGGTGTTACAATTTAACACGGCATGATAATGGGATAACCAGGTCATGCCCAAAATCACCTCAAAGTCAACCATATCCAAGATTACCAAGTCTACCCAAGTATGCAACCCCACAAAAACAATAGAACAATTATGATAAACATGAGTCACCACAACCAACTCTCCAACTGAGGTAGAAACATAGATAGGGGAATCAAAGATATCATATACCAAGTCCAGACCCAACGCAAAACTCATAGACACATAAGAATATGTAGAACCTGGGTCAAATAACACTGAAGCCATTTTATCACAGACGAGAATGGTACCTGTGATTACTGCATCTGATGCCTCAGCCTTGGTCCTCCCTGGAAATGCATAGCAGTGAGCCCGATCATCAATCTGGGCAACCTCTCTGGCCAGCTGTGCCGCACCCCTGCCCGCGCTGTTGTTCCCTTTTTCTCCCCAGCCTCCATGGAAGTTACCTCACCCACCCTATGGACTACCCCTAGCATGATCACCTCTACCTGTCGGGACCACAGCCTTGGGCTGCTGCTGAACCTGATTACCGGTCTGCCTGTAAGGGCACTCCCTCTTAAAGTGACCTAGCTCACCACAATAAAAACAACCACGATCAAGTGCAGGCCTATTAGCAGATGAATAAGAAGCTCCCTGGCCTCTAGAAGCTGAAAACTGCTGATTAGCTCCTGGATGGCCACCTGTAGCAGCTGGCAAAGCTGAATGAATAGGACAGGCTGAGTATACCTGCTGATTCTGACCCCTGGAGTACGATCCACTGTAATTTCCCTCATTACGGGACTTTTTGGCTAACACTTTAGCCTGCCCCGCTTGCTTGACTCCCTCAAGTTTCTTCACATAGTCTACCACTTCATTGAAGCCCCTTCCTGAAGAAGTCATATGCACAGACAATACCTAGAGCTCAGTATTCAAACCTTTCACAAACAAACAAACCCGTTCTTCCTCGGAACCCAGCAACTGCGTAGCAAAATGGGACAAGGCATGAAAATTTTCCTCATAAGCAGAGACTGACATGATACCCTGCTCCAGATTCAAGAACTCATCCTTCTTCCGGTCCCTCAAAGTACGGGGTATGTACTTCTCTAAGAAAAGAGAGTGGAACTGCTCCCAAGTCAGTGGAGGTAAAATGGATGATCGACACTCCACATGAGATCTCTACCACTGCTTGGCATCACCCTGCAGCTGAAACGTGACGAACTCCACCTCATATTGTTACACAATGCCTAGCTTGTGCATTCTCTCATAACAATCCAGTATAAACTCATAAGTATCTTCCTTGTCAGTACCCTAGAACGTAGGAGGTTTCACCTTGAGAAACTTGGCCAGCATCTCATGTTCATTCCCTATCATCACTGGGCCTAGCATTGGCCTGAAGAAGTCACCTGTGCCTGAAGCTGCATCCATCCTAGGAGCCATAGGATCTGCTGGCTGAGTGCCCAGAGCCTGATTTACAAGTGCCGCGGGTATGGCTCCAGCGCCAACCAAACCACTAAAAATATTCCAAGCCTGCTGAAATGCTTCTGGTGTCATAGAAGAAAGGCCTGCACCTCCAGCCGGTGTTGCCTCTGCCTCAGCCTGTGCCCCATCATCCTCCACAACAAATTCCACATCTTCGATAATATGTTCCTAAGGTGGGGGAGGGCTTGCTTCTCTCGCTCCTACAGTAGCCTGAGCTCCACCCCTGGCGAGCGTGGCTCTACCGCATCCTCTGCCCCTTCCCCTACCTCTACCACGGACAGCTGGGCCCGCTGCTGGGACTGCTACACCCGCTGTTGGGACCGCTGATCTAGCTTCATTGTTCCTAGTGTTAACCATCTATGGACAGAAGAATGAAAGAGTCAGATACCAATTTGTATCACTAGATACCAATTGGAATCAAGTTATAGCACGATGGAAGAAAGAAGAGATAGTTTTCTAAAGTCTCATAGCCTCTCGAACAAAAGTACGGACGACTCCGCACCATTCTGCAAGACTCTACTAGACCTGTTTTGGTACGATGAGATCAATGAACCTAGGGCTCTGATACCATCTTTATCACGACCTCGACAATCGTGAGTGGCACCCACCCAACCTCCTAATGAGCGAACCATTAGAGTCCAACTCTTAGCCTAGCCTAACAGCTTAAAACCAGTGCAGAAAGTAACTAACATTCAATCTTGAATAAAACTAACTCTATAAATAAATAAAAGAAAACTGCAGAAATCCCTCCCTAGAATCTGAAAGTCATCGTACCAAAAATATCTATCAAACTAGAGTACGGGGATGCAACCCCAAAACAAAAAAAAATAGTCTAAGCACGAAACAAGTGGGCTATAACCAATAAGAAAGAAACCAAGATAGCTCGATCGAACAGCTCACCCTTGATATCTTGAAGTGTCTGGCCTACAAGTGAGGTCGTGCGTCAACCGCCAGAAGATTTCCTGTACTCACAAAAGATAAGCAAGTGTAGTATCAGTACACAACCACCGTGTACTGGTAGGATCATCAGCCAATTCCAAGTAAAACAGTGTATAAAAAAGTACAGAAATCAAGAGTACAGAAAACACATAGGCAAGTCAACAGGTATTCCTACACTACAAGTCTCTACCTAACTTGTCCCATATGTAAATCACTTCACAGTTATGATCAATAATCCACAACACAAATAGTCATATTCTGCTACATATCTCGGACTCACCCTGGATCCCCTTTAGAGAACACCTAAGTGTCAGACAAACAACCTGGTCTACACCAAGACCAACTCGTAAGTAATATGACAACCCAGCCTCTCAAGGACCAAAATATGCAACCACAATTCAAGTTCACAACCCGGTACACTCAAGGAACCATTAAATAAAGATACAACAACACAATAAAGTAAACCCATATTAGGCGTGGTACCCGAGCCAACCGTTAGTATTATCCCATACCAGGCGTGGTACCCGAGCGAACCGTTAGTATATTTCATACCAGGCATGGTACCTGAACCAACCGTTATTATTATCCTGTACCAGGCGTGGTACCCGAGCCAACCGTTAGTATATTTCATACCAGGCATGGTACCCGAGCCAACTATTAGTATTATCCCATACTAGGCATGGTACCCGAGCCAACCAAAGTCAAACAATCCACAGTCACAAAAATGAGCTATCAACTTGTAAAACCAAAAAGCACAATACAATGTTCAATATACCAGACTGCTAAGAGGACTATTAGACACTTCTAATCATTCCCTAAGCAATGCATTTCATACAAATACTTAGATAAGAGTACTTAAACACACACAGCATACAGGAAGCAAACCATCACCTACCTCGAAATGATCCAAAGCTCTACACAACCAGAGCTTTTCCATTTCCTAAAGTTCTTGCCGGTTCTTGGTTTAAAACAACATAAAATAACCAATAATTAATCTTTATGGCCTAAATTTCACCCGGATTACATATAATCCTAAATCCCAGGCCATCCATGATCATTCCACCCTTTTTCCCAGGCTTTCCACCATTAATTCACCTAGTTCTATCATTTTTATGGATAAAATTAGGAAATTAAGGTCACATGATCATAAAATAGTAAATTTAACAACACCCAAGAACTTCTACACATAGAATTCCCCTTTTTCCCAGATTCTACCCTCCCTAAGTCATTTCAAACCTTTTCCTAAGTCCACTCCTAGAAATTCTACCGCATAGGAAAAGTATTACGGAGTTCGGGAAGTAGAAACCTTACCTTAGGGGGAAAAAATGATGAAGAATGGAGGGAAAATGCCTGAAATTGCCCTAGACCTTCTCCCAAACGAACTTGTGAAAGCTTAATATTTTTGGGGAAGTTTCTGCATTAAATTCCATAAAGCTCCGCTATAGCGGTACCGCCGTAGCGGAGTCGTCCGCTATAGCGGAGGCTGACCATCGTTGACTTCTACTATAGAGGTAATTTCTCCACTACAGAGGAGGTCGCTATGGCAGAGTAGCAACTGCTATAGCAGTTGACACGGGACAGAAAGTAGTAAAATCTCCAAAACTATTCTATTTTACAACACACTTATTTTTCCAACGTTCTGAAACAACATCTTCACGTTAACCTCGATTTTGGGAGTTCTACTTACCCGAATTCGATTATGAAAAGTCCCCCGGACTCCTTTATGTCTTGGCTACGTGGAAAACTAGCTCAAATAAAGACATCTAACCCAATCCTCACCTGGATTTCCCTAGACTATACCTCACTTCAAAATTGGCCGAGGCTAGCCTAGCCCAGAATTTCAAACTCTCAAACTCAGAGTTTTCTAACTCTAAAACTTAGCACAAAAAGTTTACCCGTAATGACGGACCCGGCCATTAAATCTATTAAGATAGACTATACGGTGAGCACCAAGCTATTTTGGCGTCTTTTTGCTCAAAAATTAATGCAATAGCAGTATCAATCTCCCTTGTTGATTTCAAGTTTGGATGATGCGAAGAGGAGAAATCCCTACGAGGAGACATGGAAATTTAACTCAAGAAGAAGTTTTCTTATAAATCAAGCAGTAGCAATTTTAAGAAATCCTCAATAATTGATTTTAAAATCTAAAGTTGGGATTTGAATTCTAAGAGGTAAATTATTTACCCTACTCATGAGTATGATTATGAATAGGTATTTGAGGTATTTGATTTTAATATTTATTAGCTCTTAAAGTGGGTCTTGGTTATAGGGGTTTTTAAAGGAGGGGAAAAGATGAATAAGATAAAATTTTTGGAAATTCCTACTAATTAAAAGATTTAATATTGCATTTGGTAAGTTGGAAATAAGAAATTCACTCTAAACTATAGCTAAGGGATTTGCTTAATTTAGGATGTAAGTGAAGAACATTAGAGTGAATTGTTTAGATAAATTTATGGGTTATTGATGGGTATATATATGTTTTATGTATGTAGTTGATTGGGTTGGTTGTATAGAGTCTACACCGAGGTGTGTTGGATTATTGGAAGCTCGTGGTACCACTACTAGCTAGGAAAGCTCCCAAAGATACGTAAAGCTAAAACTTCCTTCGCCGTAAGGCACCACCCTACGTCACATACTCCCTCTACAAAAGGTCAAATAGCCTACATGAAGAACGATAATAAAGTTTTTAGTTGCTTTATGCGTAATTCTCTTATTTAATAATAAAAGCTTATATGTACTCTTATTACTCCTTTCGCATCAACTTTCTTAATATTTTACATGATCGTAAATAACTTTTCTTGAAATCCTTAGAATTCACTTGATATGGTCTTATATATATGTCACGCATTATAAATGAAATAAATGGCCATAGCATAATTACACTTGCTTAAGTGGTAACCTATTCAATATAGCCATAAGTTAAAGTGAGAACTAGTATTTGGATAGTGATATTATATTCCGTAAGTTAGGTATCATATGGAGATCTTACTTGAATAGTTGAATGATTGTTATCGTAAATTATATGTCATAGGCCTTTAAGGGCATTACTTGATAAAAGTTAGCGACGAGAGGGTATTCATAGGTTCTACTTCACACACCCGCGTGATGCTATTTTGTGCACAGGATTGAGACCAGACTCTTATAGTGAGCCCGAACATTATGGCATACCCGCCCTTGTGGCATTATTTGTATTTGGAGTCCGCTGGAATGTAATGCACTAGTTTTCCCTGAATCAAGCCAATACATGGCATATGTGGCCTGTGGGCAGACCCTTATAGTGAGCTCTCAAAGGGCGTACCTCATAGTAGACCGCGATTATAGTTATGTCTATAAAATCATAGCAATAAGTACTTGAGCAACATATGCTTTATACGTGACTTGGATCGCCTTCGGTAGGCCATCACTTGATTATTTGTATTAAATATAGTATAAGTACATTACCTAGGCAAGCCATAAGGCTATATTATAATGAACACTTCTTTGAACGTAATATGAAGAACTAATAAGGTTGGTGCATAGTTACAATTTCATATCGTACATCTTTTACTTGTATACTCATAATTCTTTCGTTTTGACATTTGATTCATATGAGCTTCCATATCTGTCTACTTTTTATTCCGTCTGCTTTACATACCAGTACATGTTGTATATGTATTGACGTCCCTACGTTTGGGGCACTTTATTTTCTCATAAATATAGGGCCAGGTTCACAAGGGAGCATACATCCGCATTAGGTTGTTTTGCTACCTTCAGCTGATATTTTGGTGAGCTTCATTTCCATCTGGAGATAGTATGCGTATAGATCTCTAATTGGGTACGTCAGGGTATGTCCCAACTAGTTATTAGTAGTATGCCATTTGTACCTTTTAGAGGCTTCCTAGACATTATCTAGTGTCACATTGTACAGTTTTTATTCAAATGACTCTCTGGTATATATATATATATGCTTCATATGTTAGTTATTCTGCTCGTTTATCAATTTATAACTTCATTTATGTCATAGATTACTCGTAAAGCAGGTGGTCATACGGTTCTTATTCGCTTCTCTGTTTGGGGGCGTGACAAACTTGTTATCAGAGCCTAGGTTTAATTGTCCCAGGGAGTCTAGGAAGCTATGTCTAGTAGGACCTTACTTATCAATGTGTTGCACGCCATATTTATAATTAAGGAACTGCATGGGAATTTAGGAATTTGATCTTCATTTGTAATCTAGATCGTGCGATAGAGCTAAGTCATAGAAATTTACTTTTGACTCATATTCTGTTTATTTGTGATACAGATCATGTCTACTACAAATAAGGATATAGTAGCCCAATGGGTCACTACGAGCACAACTCAGGAGGCAACCACTGCAGGATAGTCTCTAGTATTAGGGGACCAGACTAGGGCTCAAGAGAGTTTGTTGAGTCCTATGCCTCCAGGTTCTCTGGTTCCTAGACCAAAAGGACCTGTAGAGGTTCATGTACCTCCAGGGGTTCCAGCAGTAGTTCATATACCGCCACCAGGTGCCTTAGAGCAGGATCTTAGAGGAGCGATACAGGTTTTCACATAGTTGGTAGCCGCTCAGGCTCAAAGACAAAATATGGAGGTCCCTGTTGCTGCTCACGGTGAGGTAGTCGGATCTAAAATTCGAGATTTTCTCCATATAAATCTGCCTGTGTTCACAGGCTCTAGCATTGCAGAGGACCCTCAGCAATTCATTGATGAGACTCATAGAATTTGTAAGGTGATGCGGGTATCAGAGACAGATTTTGTTGAGTTGGCCTCTTATCAATTAAAATATGTTGTTGTCGCTTGGTATGAGATGTGGGAAGCTTCGAGGGGTGAAAATGCTCCCCCAGCGGTCTGGATGGACTTTTCAAGGGCCTTCATGGATCATTTATTGCCATTTGAGCTCCGACAGGCAAAGGTGGTAGAGTTTCTGCATTTAGAGCAGCGTGATCTCAGTGTCAGAGAGCACAACTTACGATAAACGTAGTTGTCTAGATTTGCTCTAGAGTATGTTAGTACTCAGGCATCAAGGATTCATAAATTTATGTGGGGCATTACGGGTCGCTTGAGGGACAACGTTTCTATTGCTGCGCTGAATAGGGATTTGGATATAGCAAGGATCATGGCATATGCTCAGCAGTTAGATGAGGATCAGCATAATCATGAAATAGATTACGAAATAGAACAGAGTAAGAGAGCCAGGATGGCTGGTCAGTATCAAGGGAACAGTGGAGCTTCCACCAGTAGAGGGCTACCTAGGCAGACTCAGTTAGCGGCACGCTCCACAGCTAGTGCTCCAACTTGACTTTTGAGATATAGACATGAGCAAGGTCAAATTTCTAGGGCACCAGGCCCACGGCCTCAGAGGGATACTAGACGGGGATTACCACCTCGATTTACATGCAGACAGTGTGGTCGAGCATATGGAGGAGAGTATCGGTGTGGTTCAAATGCCTGTTATTGGTGTGGTATAGAAGGTCATATGGTACGAGATTGTTCGCGACTCAGAGATAAAGCCAGAGGTGATAGATCATAGCCTACAGAGTCCACATCAGCCTCATCATCAACAACACCTTTTTCTTCTCACGATCCTCAGGAACCAGCAGGTAGAGGCAGAGGGACTGGTTCTAGTGCCGGCCAAAATTATGTATATGGACTATTCAGTCGACAAGATTCAGAGGCATCCCCAGACATGGTCACAGGTACTCTATCCATCTTCTCATATGATGTATATGCCTTGATAGACCTGATAACGCCCAAACTACACCTCAAATTAACGAAGCGTAAGCGGTCGTAGTCAAATATAGAACCCAACAGAGGTTGGGGTCGAATCCCACAGAGAATATGGTGAAGATTAAGCCTTTAGTGAAGTATGTGACTAGTCGTCAATAGTTTCCGGAAAAAGGGGGGGTTTTGTGAAATCAAATTGTAAACAAAACAAATAATAATGTATGCGAAATAATCAGTAGGAGAATGAACTAGGGAAGTGTTTACCATGGCGTTGGTAACAATGTCGATCCTAGGCTTAATCGGGTTCTTTTTATATGCGTGTCACGATGTGATTGAAGTAATGGTATCGTCTAAACGTCTCTCGACCAAATAAACAAATTTCCTTTTCTATTCTCTCGAACTCGAAAAGATGTGCTTTTTAGATTTCAACCTTAAACATCAAGTAGATTAATCTAGTTACAGCATTAATCATTAGACGAGAGTTAGTAGTCTCGAATCCTTGTTGTTAATCAAGTTTCCCGGTTTAATCTCTTTACTCAAGAAAATTAAACCTAGGCATGTTCTAATGTTTGCAACCACTAGAAAACGTTAAATAATGAATGATTAACAACGTGACAATACATATATTGAACCCAACGCTACCCGGAAGCTATATCGCTACGTTTGCCATGGCTCCCACAACCCTAGTTGTGGGAGGTTTAGTTACTCATGCTAGTAGAAGAATAAAAGAAAGTCATATGCATAATAAAGAAAAGAAATCCTTACAATGTATTGAGAACAATCTTTAATTATTCCAAGAACAAGAAAACAACAAGATCCCAAGAACGATTCAAGAACACGAATTCAAGAAGTAGAAACCGTGTTTCTTGATCTCCAAGTCGACTAAAACTCCTAAAACTATTGTAAAAAACGTGTAAAAACTATTGGGAAAGGTGGTTGAATGTAAAAAAAACTTGGTAAATAAAATAAACCTAACATAGGGTATTTATAGGAGTCTAGGAAACCAATCCCAAAAACGCTCGGATTCCGCGTCGCGGACTGCCTAAGTGTGACGGCCAGGGTGACGGACCGTCACAGGGTTGACGGACCGTCGCCTGGACCGTCACCCTTAGGCAGTGGTGCTGCCTTGGCTGCTGCCTTGGTGTGAGGGTTTGGGTGACGGACCGTCACACCCTTGACGGACCGTCACCTGAACCGTCACTCTTATCCAGAATGCTCTTTTTCGCGTATTTCCTTCCGTTTCCATGTTTGTCTCCATTTCCTACAAATATAACATAAAACCATCAAAAACAACGACGGTTGCTTGAAAACGTACGATTGTTCTTAGTTAAAAGGAGTCGAAAGTGCCGTAAATTGGAGGCACATCAACACCCTCAACTTAAAACGTTCGCTTGTCCTCAAGCAACATAACATAAAAAACAATAAGACGACTCAACTAAGAACACAAACTCATGTCTCTAGCAACTCATGGTCATTCAAAACTTATTCAATTAAATCAGCTCCCTCGTAGCACACGAATGTATGAAACACTAACTTGCAAGGATCCAAACATGTCATTGCGATATGATAGAACATTCTACTTACACACGCGCAGCTATCCTAACAATCAATAGATAATACAAAACTCGTGGTGCCCTCACCACAAAGAAATCCCACACACAAGATTTGGGACTAGGTAAGCGCTCCACTCACAAACGATTTCAAACAATGCACATGCGATACCATAGGCTTGCCCTTACTATTCTATTTCAGTTCTTCAGAAAGCCGCTCAGGATCACTACAGGACATGTTTAGGCTTGTAATGAGGCTTCAGGTGCAGGTAGGATACATTTAGGGGTTAGTGACTAAGCCCTCCTTGGAACTACCGACGTCTTATTACCACATAACTTACTTTGTCCATCCTTATTCACCTTTATATTTCCTTCTTTCTAGCTACAGGTGCGGCCTCTTTATTTTGACAATTCTTTTTATTTCTTTTTCGATCTTTTTCATCTCTTTTTTTCTTTTTTTTTCTTAGGCACACACCCGACTTTTCATTCTATTCACAACCAATCTTCACTATCCTCTTTTTCTTATCATTCACCTCTCTAGTAGCCACCCTCAACTTAGGCTGATTGCCTGCGTTGAGGTGCACAATGTCCAAGGGAGGACCAGGGCCAAAACAGGGTTTACCTCTATAGTAGCCACCTTCAACTTAGGCTGATTGCCTGAGTTGAGGTGCACGATGTCCAAGGAAGGACCAGGGCCAAAATAGGGTTTCAAAGTTAAACAGGAACGGTGACAGGTTATTGAAAGAATAAGATCAATTATGGCTCAAACAGGGATCAAAGGGATTATTTATATTTGGACGGTCTTTTAGGTTAAGTGGACTGCATACAAAAAGGGCTTGTGATCCTTTCCTAAGCAACCAAACTTCGAACTTAACAAAATAGACCGGGCAAGTTCTAGATGCATGCACAGAGTAAGAATTTATAACAATAATCTCACACGCTCTTGGCACCAAGAAACTATATCGCTACCAACTATAAAACAACCGTTCGGCTTAAGCATACTCATTCTACTCATAATCACACAATGACTGTCACGACCCAATTTCTCGGTCATGATGGCACCTACAACCCCCGGTAGGTGAACCAATCCCCGTAGCCCAGAACAGTTAGTAATGGGCTACTATCTAGCAAATAAGGGAACAAGACGAATAAAATAGATAACAGGGATATAAAGATATACATATGCGGAAACTAAACCAAATCCCAAGACCTGGTATCATAGTACAGAGCCAAACTTACATACATGGAGTACAAATAAACCAAAATTATATATACAGATGTCTCTGAATGGTAATAGAGTACATGAAGCAAAAGATACACTAAAGCTAAGCTCCGATCGCCAAGAGCTCACCCTCAGCCTGAAGTAGTCTCCAACAGATCTCCAAGCACGAATCACAACGATCTAACGGCGATGGCCCACGCTAGGATGCACCCAAAAGATGCAGGGGGTAGGGGTGAGCACCAAATGCGAAGCATAAGGTACCCAGTAGGTATCATAGGCCGCCGACTGGGCACATATAAGATAAAAGCGCAGTAATAGACAGAATAGAAGCAAGCAGTCACAGAAATCAATGAATGGTACACAGGAACTAGCCCAGAGGGAAATCAACAGAACAACATGTGAGGCTAGTAAGCAGAATATACACACCATAGGCACAGGTGAAAGTAAGAAACAACGCACCTGGGGTCCTTGCAATAACAGTGTATATAAATAAGTTTACGAAATGGACGGTATACCGGTAACCTCAAGTGTAAGAAGAAGAGAGAAAGAGTAATGATAGGCATGCTCAGAGACATGAATCAAAATCAACTAATCATAT